>JALJCO010012596.1:0-368489 GCA_023101725.1 Atherinomorus stipes
GAAACTGCAACAAAACTGCGACAAAAAGCCGACGAAGCTGCGAAGAAACTGCAACGAGACTGCGGTGAAGCTGCAACAAAGCTGCGACAAAACGGCGACAAAACGGAGAGGAAAAATAATTTCCCGGAACAAGTCCAGCTTTTCCAGGACATTTTACTCTTTTTCTCGACTGAAAAAATGTTCAATCATTTTCCAGGTTTTCCAGGAAGCGCGGGAACCCTGGATGACTTCTTGGCGCCACTTTGTGTTCATATTGCCGATCTGCGCCGCACGTAGCGACAAATGATGACGTCATCGACTCGTAACTTCACCTCAGCTTGAAAATGCGAGTCTTAGCTTTCAAATTAAAAAATGTTATAATTCGAGTCATTCTAGTTTTTATTTTAGCACATTTGAACAGGATTATGCGAACAGGGAACCTCCAGCACCATAAAAGAGTTTTTTAATCACTTTTCATTGAGTCCATCATGTTACTTTTGGGGTCAGACGCAGTATCGGCCTCAGATATCATCCTCAGATATCAGAATGCTGTATCTGCAATTGGCTAAAGCTGATAAAAAAATATCAGTATCGGCCCTAAAATATCTGTATCGGTCGACCTCTACTCTATGAAGACGTTTACAGATACATCAGAGCATCATCATCATCATCAGGAGGAAGACGGAACCTGCAGACGCGTCTCCACTGCTGACGGCGTGTCGGTGGGGAGGGCGACCTGGACCTGCACGGGGATCTGGAGCGGGACCATGATCTGGACCTGGACCTGGAGCGGGACCATGATCTGGACCTGGACCTGGAGCGGGACCAGCTGCAGCAGCGCGGGGAGGAGGGGGATGATGAAGAGCAGGAGCTGCTGTCCGAGCGTCCGCGACGTCGTCTGCAGGACGGACAGATCACAGATTAAAACTCCAGGAGGAAGAGGAAGATGCAACCTGGAGAGGAAGAACTGGACTACCTGGGTCTGTCTGGAGACCTGGACCCAGACCTGGAGGAGGAGGAAGACGAGGAAGAGGAGGAGGACCGGGAACACCGTCCACATCTACTCCTGCTCCTCCCTCTAGCAGGAGGGCTGGGTGGGGGTGTAGGGAGACTGCACGGGGCTGCCGTGATCTCATCATCATCATCCTCAGCGGCAGTCCTGTCTGGGACCCTCAGACCTGCTCTAGACCTGATCCTGGACTGGAGCACAGACGCTTTCACGTCTCTGGCGTCGTCCTCTTCTCCGGCAGATCTGGACTCCTGCAGGTCTGAGGAGGACCGGGTTCCTGGAGCCCCCCCGGCCCCACAGTAGTCGTGATCCGAGGCTACGTAGGAGGACAGACCAGCAGCCGGCGGCCCCAACGGGACCGCCTGAGTCCTCCTGGACCGCAGAGGACGCGGGTCGATGATCTGGACGGTCTTGGACGGAGGAGGTTTACGTCGAGTGCTCAGGACGACTTCGGTGCAGGGGGGGTCGGGGAAGTCCGCAGACTCCCACAGCAGAGGTTCTGATGATGATGATGGTGGTCCTCCAGGGTCACGTCGGTCCACACGTCCGTCTGGGTGCAGGTGTGAAGGTCTGACAGGTTCAGGCTCGTCATCATCATCATCTTCATCCTCGATGGCTGAACGGTGAGAACAAAGTGATGCTGGACGTTAACCGCGCATAGTTCACATCCGTCCCCCAAACTACCGCGCATAGTTCACATCCGTCCCCCAAACTACCGCGCGTAGTTCACGTCTGCACCCAAACTACCGCGCGTAGTTCACGTCCGTCCCCCAAACTACCGCACGTAGTTCACGTCTGTCCCCCAAACTACCGCACGTAGTTCACGTCCGTCCTCCAAACTACCGCGCATAGTTCACGTCCGTCCCCCAAACTACCGTGCGTAGTTCACGTCCATCCTCCAAACTACTGCGCATAGTTCACGTCCGTCCCCTAAACTACCACGTGTAGTTCACGTCCGTCCCCCAAACTACCGCGCGTAGTTCACGTCCATCCTCCAAACTACTGCGCATAGTTCACGTCCGTCCCCCAAACTACCGCGTGTAGTTCAGGTCTGCCCCCCAAACTACCGCGCATAATTCACGTCCATCCTCCAAACTACCGCGCGTAGTTCACGTCCGTCCCCCAAACTACCGCGCGTAGTTCACGTCCGTCCCCCAAACTACCGCGTATAGTTCATGTCCGTCCCCCAATCTACCACGCGTAATTCACGTCCGTCCCCCAAACTACCGCATGTAGTTAAGGTCTGCCCCCCAAACTACCGCGCATAGTTCATGTCCGTCCCCCAAACTACCACGCGTAGTTCACGTCCGTCCCCCAAACTACCGTGCGTAGTTCACGTTTGTCCTCCAAACTACCGCGTGTAGTTCACGCACGTCCCCCAAAATACCGCACGTCCTCCAAACTACCGCAGATAGTTCATGTCCGTCCTCAAAACTACCGCATGTAGCTCACGTCCATCCCCCAAACTTCCGCACGTCCTCCAAACTACCGCAGATAGTTCACGTCCGTCCCCCAAACTACCGCGCGTAGTTCATGTATGTCCCCCAAACTACCGCGTGTCCTCCAAACTACCGCAAATAGTTCATGTCTGTCCCCCAAACTACCACAAATAGTTCACGTCGGTCCCCCAAACTACTGCGCTTCCCCCAAACTACCGTAGATAGTTCATGTCCAACCCCCAAACTACCACGTGTAGCTCATGTCAGTCCCCCAAACTAATGCGCGTCCCCTAAAATAATGCATGTTGTTCACGTCCGTCCTCCAAACTACTGAGCGTAATTCATGGTCCGTTGCCCAAACTAAGCCGATAAAGTTTGCGTCCGTCAAACAAATTTAAGCACATAGTTGACGTCCATTCCCCAAACTACCGCGCATCCCCCCAAACTAACATGTATAGTTCATGTACATCCCCCAAACTAGCTTGCGTCCCCCAAACTAACTCCTGTAGTTCACGTCCGTCCCCCAAACTACCGCGCATAGTTGATGTCTGTCCCCCCAAACTACTGCTGGTCATTCATGTCTGTCTCCCAAACTACCGCGCGTAGTTGACATCCGTCCCCCAAACTACTGCGTGTAATTCATGTCCGTCCCCCAAACTACTGCGCGTCCCCCAAAGTAACATGTATAGTTCATGTTTGTCCCCCAAACTAACTTGTGCAGTTCACGTCCGTCACCAAACTACTGCCCGTAATTCATGTCCGCCCCCCAAACTAAGCCGCATGGTTCGCGCCCATCCCCCAAACTAACGTGCATAGTTCGTGTTAGTTTTGGGGACGTTTCACGTAAGAAAGTTCCCTGTGGGGATCACGTGTGCACCGCTGCACCCCACAGCTCAGCAACAGTTAAACACCATCGTGAACAAAACACGGCTGGGAGTGATGACATCATGACGCCCGTGCCCTGTTGCCTGAAGCTGAAGTCAGAACTCGCGACCCCCACGCTGCTCTCTGGTGGATTCATGCCAGCGTGAAGGATGGACGAGGACATATGAAGGCAGTGACGTTTGAAACGTACCCATGTACCTACAATACCAGATGGAAGTTTGGACGCACGTTCCGATCAGATTTAATGGGAAAGTGCGTCCAAACGTGACTGGAGTTGTAGGTAACGGGAGCATGAATGAGCCTGAGCGTAACGACAGAGCAGCTCTGTGACTGGCTGAGCGCACCGCCACATGTTGCTGAGTCTGCTGGACTTTGAGACCAGCAAGTCTAAACCAGTTTTCTATCCAAACATCAGCTCTTCCAGGAGGAAAACGTCGATATTCAGACTCAGAGAAGCTGTTCTCACCTGGTGTTTCCTCAAACTGTTCCAGCAAGCTGGTCAGGTCAGGCGCTTCGATTCCTGCCAGGGAAGAAAGAGAGGGAGGGTCACAAAAACAAACAAATAAAAAAGAAATTAAAAGTTTTTCTGCTTTTTCATGATTACAGATGTCAAATATTATCAGCTGATATCAGCATTAAAATGTGTCATGTCATTTTCTGTACCGCTTATACCGCTTATCCAATCCGGGGTATTAAACTGTGATATCAAAAAAATATCCATACCCGTCTTATAGAATTGATATTTTCACTAACAAAATCCCGCCAGACATTGTTCCATCAGCGTTGGTCCAGTATGTATAAAGTCCCTGTTATTGTAGAAGAACTTCATATCCCAGCATTCCTTTCGCAGTCATGTGACTACGGTGCAGCTGCTGCTGCTACAGACTGACTTGCTTTGAAGCTGCTGATAATATGTCTGCTAGTATCTGATATATGGTAGTATCTGATACCTGCTAGTATCTGAGATATGGTAGTATCTGATACCTGCTAGTATCTGATATATGGTAGTATCTAATACCTGCTAGTATCTGATATATGGTAGTATCTAATACCTGCTAGTATCTGATATATGGTAGTATCTAATACCTGCTAGTATCTGATATATGGTAGTATCTAATACCTGCTAGTATCTGATATATGGTAGTATCTAATACCTGCTAGTATCCGTTATATGATAGTATCTTATACCTGCTAGTATCTGATATATGGTAGTATCTTATACCTGCTAGTATCTGATATATGGTAGTATCTAATACCTGCTAGTATCTGATATATGGTAGTATCTAATACCTGCTAGTATCTGATATATGATAGTATCTTATACCTGCTAGTATCTGATATATGCTAGTATCTAATACCTGCTAGTATCTGACATATGGTAGTATTTAATACCTGCTAGTATCTGATATATGGTAGTATTTAATACCTGCTAGTATCTGATATATGGTAGTATCTAATGCCTGCTAGTATCTGATATATGCTAGTATCTAATACCTGCTAGTATCTGATATATGGTAGTATTTAATACCTGCTAGTATCTGATATATGATAGTATCTTATACCTGCTAGTATCTGATATCTGGCAGCCAGATGTCCAAAATTAACTCCTCTGGCTGAGTTACGGAGATTTTGGGATCTTTGCTCTCGGAGCAGAATATAGTTATATACTCAGAATATGAAAGATACAACCTCACACTTGTCTGCACATATCGGTATCGGCTGATATCGAAAATTAAGAATTGGATAATATCGGTATATTGAATACTGGTAAAAAAAAAAGAAAGAAAAAAAAGCTAACACCAAACATCCCTAATGATTTAATTTAAATCAACCCCCCAACTGCTTCTTATTAATGGTATCTCGTTTCATTCCTCTCTAAAGTCGCCTTCTCCTCACTTCCCAGACTACGTTCCGGGAGGAACCGTTCTGTAAAACGCTCCGACATTTCCCATCGAGTATTTTCCTGAAAGGTCGCAGTAACTGCTGTCGTCACGTTTACCTGATCTGACTGCTTCCGTCTTCACGCTGCAGCTGGACGGAGACGCTGCCTCGGGGGAAGCGCCGGTGTCGGGGAACTCCTCCTCCAGCGGCAGGTGATCGTCCGGGGGAGGCCCAGGCCGACCGGGGGCGGGTGAGAGACCGGGGGGCGGTGAAAGGCACCGGGGGCCGGTGAGAGGCCGGGGGACGGTGAGAGACCGGGGGCAGGTGTGAGACCAGGGGGCGGTGAGAGACCGGGGGCCGGTGAGAGGCCGGGGGACGGTGAGAGACCGGGGGGCGGTGAGAGGCCGGGGGGTGGTGAGAGACCGGGGGGCGGTGAGAGACCGGGGGACGGTGAGAGACTGGGGGGGGGGGAGGGGGGGTGGTGAGAGACCGGGGGACGGTGAGAGACCGGGGGGACGGTGAGAGACGGGGGAACGGTGAGAGACTGGGGGATGGTGAGAGACCGGGGGACGGTGAGAGACCGGGGGACGGTGAGAGACCGGGGGATGGTGAGAGACCGGGGGATGGTGAGAGACCGGGGGACGGTGAGAGACCGGGGGACGGTGAGAGACCGGGGGACGGTGAGAGACCGGGGGACGGTGAGAGACCGGGGGACGGTGAGAGACCGGGGGATGGTGAGAGGCCGGGGGACGGTGAGAGACCCGGGGATGGTGAGAGACCGGGGGCCGGTGACCCTGAAGGTCTTGCTGTGTTTGGACTCTGTGACTGAGTCTTTGGTCTCCTGGACTCTGAAGGTTGATCCGGTTTGTGATGGAGCGGAGACATCTGCACGGTCCTGACTGCAGTTAGGAGACAAGCCCGGGGGCTCAGACGAGACCACCTGGTCCTGCGATGCAGTGGAGTCCCCGGTCTTGGGTCTCAGGGACTCCTCTCTGGTCTCGGGTCTCAGGGACTCCTCTCTGGTCTCGGGTCTCAGGGACTCCTCTCTGGACTCTGATGAGGGGGTTGCGGTGGACGGGGTCTGAGGAACCGGCAGGGGGACCAGGACTGGGTTTGGGGGGTCGCTACTTAGCAGTTTCAGCTTCTTGGTGGGACTAGACCCGGTGAGGTCTGGGTCCGCTGTAAAACCCGGCCGTGGACCGGCTTTGGATCTGGTCTTTGGGCACTTTGGTCCTCTCCGGGGTGGACGGGGGGGCAGTTTGAGCTCAGGGGGGCCAGAGGAGTGAGGGACCTGGTTATCTGGTCTACGGAGGACCAGATGGGGCTGGGTTTTCTGTCCCTGAAAGCAGAGGATGGGGGCCAGCTCCCGGGGGGGCTCCGACACAGAGGGCCACCTGGTGGTGTAGTCCCCCCGCTTGTCCAGCCGGGGGCGCCGGGTCTGCCGGAGCTGCCGGTACTGCTGCAGACTGAGGGACCTGGTCTTCCTCTCACCCTCCACCTCCGTCCCTCCTGCTGGATCTTCTAGACCTCCTGCGGTCCTCAGATCAACGGACTCGGTTCTCGCGGTGACCCTCGCACCCCCGTCTTCGCTCGGTCCGGTCTCAGACTGGAACACGGCCACCCGGACCGGACCGAAGCGGACCGTCTTCTTGTGTCGGGACGGGGCCGAGGTCCCGGTCAGCAGCGCGCTCTTCAGGATCCGGCCGGCGTCCGCCTTCGTCTCCTCGTCCTCAGACACCACGTTCACCTCCTCATCGCCGTCCTCGCCGGGACGCTCGTACCGCCACACCTCCTCCTGCGAGAACACGGACTCGCTGGTCCCGGTCCGGGTCTCGCCACGCCGTCCTCCACCTGCAGCTGCAGGCAGTAGGAGTGCATGAGCTTCACCAGGCTGACCAGAGACGAGGACGTGAACACCGCCGCCGCGCTCGGGCCTAACGGCCCTTTCTGCTTTTTAACGGCCGGCGGGAGGCAGCGGTCCGACTTCCGGGCCTTCCCTCCACCGCACCTGGGTGTCGGATGTGGTGGTTTGGGTCGCGGTCGAAGCCGATGAGCAGGTGACGGCTCCTGGGGGGGCAGAAGGGGGACAGGTGATTTTAGAGCTGCATTCCAGACCACAGCAGACCCAGATACATGCAGCCAATAACTCTGTCATAACCAGAATATTAGCAATAACCCGGTTGCGCGCGGCCATCTAAACACGGGCAAAAACCTGAATATGCTCATTTTCGCGTTTTTAAAAACCCGAATATTTGGTCATGTCAACTCTGGTGGAAACGGCAAGCGTGGATGTGCACAGCTCCATTTCCACCACACGTCCTCTCCTTCTATGATCCATCAAGTAGGCGACTGCTGGCGGGTCAGTACCAGCAAAGAACTGCTGCCGGCTCCAGGCTGCAGTCCAGCCAGCAGCAACTCGCGGATCCGTGGTCGAGCCAACTGGCGTTATTTTTAACCCTCTAAGGACGTTGGACGCACTGGTGCGTCAAGATCGCATGCCCGATTTAAGAAGAACAAAAACAAAAAAAAAAAAAAAATCTTGCTTGTTCTGTTACGAGCTCTGTTTTTCGCTCCGCGGGTGTCCGCCTTGTGCTGGGTCGGCCGGGGGTCCTGCCTCGCGGGGGGGGCCGCTGTGGTGCCTGTGGTTGGCCCGTGTCCTCTTGGGGGCGGTTCTGGCTCCCGGGTGCCCGTTGCGTTTGGGTTTGCGTTTGGGGGATTTTCGGGGGGGTGCTTCCCTCGGCCTTCTCTTTTGCCTCTCCTCCCTGGTGTGGGGTGTTGGTTGTTTTCCCGGTCCGCGGGTGTCCGCTGGGTGGCGGCCTGGGGAGGGGGGGGGAGTGGTTTATTTGTGAGGTGTGGTGGGTGTTGCTGCTGTGTATTATTTTTTTGTGTGGCGTCGGTGGTTGCGGGGGCTGGTGCTAGGAGTGTTTGGTTATTCCGTGACGTCCGCTCCTTTTTGGTCGCCTTTCTGTCCCTCTCTTCGTTTTTTCAAGTTTTTCTCTGTTGGGACATCATTTTCCTTCACCTGCTCTATCCTGTAAAACTTTGTTTTGGCTTTGACGCTTGCTCGTGCGCGTTGCGTCTATGTGTGTTCTGGGGGGGTGTTTTTCCGGTTTGAGATAACTGAAGGATTGTGTTGTTAGGTTTGACATTTAATGGGTTTGGTGAAGGAAATGGAAATGGGTGGGTGCCTGGACACTCACCTTTGTTGGTGATTCGTGGTGCGTGTGTTTTGTTGTGGGGGGGGTGGTGGGTTCATCCGTGAGGGCTGCCTCCGGGGGGGGCTGCTGGAAATTCAGTTGTTGTCTTTCTGTATGTGTTGACAGGAACCATCTTGTTGGATTGGTCTATTATCTTTTTGGCATCTCATGGTGTTATTGCGGTTTTGTAAATAATTGGAAACGCTGTCGGCGGGGGGGCGCGGGTCCTACATGGGGGGTGGGCGAGGCGTCTGCCGCCCTCTGCCGCGGTCTCGGGGGGAGGCGGGCAGTAGGTTCTTCGGTTACTTTTGCTATGTGGGGTTAGGGAAAGGGGAGAATAGAGTGGGTGTCCACTGTGGAGAGCAAAGAAAGTGTGATTTGGCCGACAACAACACACTTGTTCTGCCGTGCGAGAGGTTGATTCCTGTTCAGGTCCTCCCTGGAAATGTTTTTTGGTGCGGGACTTAAAAGAAGAACCTCCTGGTGTTCACTGAGTCCCGCTGGACCGCTCTGTCCGGCTGCAGCTCGCGCGGCGCCGGGAACCTCCTGCCCCGGGCGCGTCTGCTTCAGGTGTGGTGTGTGTCTCCTCTGTGGGGTTAGGGTTAGGCGTTTTTGGTCCTGGAGCTGGTTAGGTTATGTTTTCTGGCCGCCTCACCCCTTTCCCCGTTCTTCCAAACGTTTTTCGCCTCCTGCTCTGGCTTTTTCTTTGACCGCCGCACGCCGTGCGCTCCTGACTTTGTCTCGGCGAGTTGCGTGTCTGCTTGTCTTTTGTTTCGTGTCATACAGGACTTCGTTCTGCGGTGTTTTATGATTTCTGGTAATTAATAAATATTTGAAATCTTTAATGTGTTAACGCGGTGATATTTGGAAGGATGGGTGCGGCCGTCTCATTGCGACAGTTGTGAATTTGTGTTTTTGTGTGAGGTTAAATGCAGTGTTGGGAGGTGAGAAAATAATGGAAGTTGTTCAATTAAATGAGCGTTCACAAACTAGCAGATGAACTGTGGCTGGATTTTCTCGGGCTGAGGGTGGGTGCGGGATTTTCCTTTTTTCTAAGAGAAGAGGGGGGCCATCGGTTTTTGTCATTCTGCTTTTTTGAGTATTTTTGTTTCAGTTCAAAGTTTGATGTGCTGTGGTGGAAAAATCAGCGCATTGTTTGTTCGCAACATCGCTTGTGGCTAAATAGATAAACATTTTAATTTTCTTTTGCTCTGTGTTTTCCCCTGTTTTATGCAAACGTGGCGCGTTTACTGAGGGGGCGTGGCACAGAACAACGCTGCAGAAGTCGGGCGGCTCCTAAAGGGGCGATTTACTTGACGGACGGTGAGCGACTAGCGGCAGAATATCTTCCCGCTTGGAAGCTGTCCTGTTTGTCGCCCAGCCTCGGGCGTCTTGCCGCTTTTGTGCTTTGGTCTGAACGTACAGTTAGATTTTGCTGTATTTTGATATAATTCTTATTTTTCTCTCTTTAAATGGCCAATTTTTCCAAATATTTTTAAAACTAACTACTTATATTTGCATTCTAAGTTATAAAAATGGTTCGTGAAACAAGTTTGTGGTTTTCAAATGAAAAATCAAAGTTTTTCTATCGGATTTTTGTTTTTTATGGTTTTGGAACTGTGTTAAAAAGGTGCAAATGAAAAAGAAATGTAAATCCGGTGGGTTGTGTGAAAAAAAGATCAAAAAGGCAGGTAAACTACTTTAAAATGAGTTTAAGGAAAAAAAAGTGTAAAAAAAATTTTCCCGCACTAGAGGGTTAATTCTGATACTTGGCTGGCTTGATGCAGTGGTCCGGATGGTTTATAATCCACCTCATCGTGACCTTTTCCGTGTGTCGGGTTTGGGTCGGGATATTCCAGTTGATTTTACTTATCATGTATACAGAAGTACTGTCTGCCCCGGCATGTAAACGGGTTATTCCTAATCTTTCAGAAACCGGATTATTGTCCTTTACCCGAACTTTGATGGCATGTAACGTAGTCATTCTCAAATAGCTCATTGCTAACACCCTGCAGTGCTGCAGCACTTCCCAGTTGTTTCTTATTCTTGTCTAGTTTTTATTATTTCTCTGTTTTCTGCATTTGTGTCTTTTTATGCTTAATTGTGGCACTTTGTCTATTCTGTTTTTGTGGGGCTTACAGAGAAATTGATTGTTGTTGATTGATTGACTGGAAAAATGTTATTTTCGGTTTTCCAGGAAATGGGACCTGTAAATGCCGGTCCTTGTTTTGGCTGGAAAAAAGGGTTCTGGATGTTTTTGTCACGTTAGGAAACTCCTTAGGGAAATTGTGACTAAGGGTGCGTTCACCTCTGGCTGTTTGGTCCGCTTTAACCGACCATGGTCCGATTCCACGGATAGCCGTCATTTGGTGCAGTCTGAACAACACCGTCTCTGGTGCACCAAAGAAGCGACTCTGGTGCCCTGAAAGGGTCTCAGTTCACTTGCAAACAGACTATCGGACTCTCCAGCGCACCCGATGGAAGTGGTCTTATCGGATATCGGTAAAAAAGCAATATTGACTAGGGCTGGGGAAAATATCGATACACTGAAATATTGTGATAGTTTCATTAAATGCTGCAATATCATATTGCTCATTTACAAATCTCGGTATGGATCTATTTCACTAATGAAATCTCACAAGATTTTGTTGTTCTGTTACAAAATCTCGTGGGTTTTCATGAAATCTTGCAAAATTTCGCAAGAGAACGAAGAAATGTCGCATGATTTTGTCATTCTATTTCGAAATCCCTTGGGTTTTCATGAAATCTCGCAAGATTTCATCGTTCTGTTACGAGATCTCGTGGGTTTTCATGAAATCTTGCGAGATTTTGCAAGAGAACGATGAAATCTCGCGAGATTTCAGCATTCCGTTACGAAACCTCGTGGGTTTTCATGAAATCTCGCAAGATTTTGTTGTTCTGTTACGAAATCTCATGTGTTTTCATTAAATCTTGCAAGATTTTGTTGTTCTGTCACGAAATCTCATGTGTTTTCATTAAATCTTGCAAGATGTTGTTGTTCTGTTACGAAATCTCGTGTTTTCATTAAATCTTGCAAGATTGTGTTGTTCTGTTACGAAATCTCATGTTTTCATTAAATCTTGCAAGATTTTGTTGCTCTGTTACGAAATCTCGTGGATTTTCATGAAATCTCACAAGATTTTGTTGTTCTGTTACGAAGCTTAATGTGTTTTCATGAAATCTTGCAAGATTTCGTTGTTCTGTTACAAAATCTCGTGGATTTTCATGAAATCTCAAGATTTTGTTGTTTTGTTACTAAGCTTAATGTGTTTTCATGAAATCTTGCAAGATTTCGTTGTTCTGTTACGAAATCTCGTGGATTTTCATGAAATCTCAAGATTTTGTTGTTCTGTTACTAAGCTTAATGTGTTTTCATGAAATCTTGCAAGATTTCATTGTTCTGTTACAAAACCTTGTGGCTTTTCATGAAATCTCACAAGATTTTGTTGTTTTGTTACGAAGCTTAATGTGTTTTCATGAAATCTCGCAAGATTTCGTTGTTCTGTTACGAAATCTCGTGGATTTTCTTGAAATCTTGCAAGATTTCGCACAAGAACGATGAAATCTCATGAGATTTCATGAAAATCCACAATATTTCGTTGGTAAAATAGATTAATATTGCGTTTTTTAATGTCAATATAAAAATCATATGAAAATATCACAACATTTCATTGTATTGATATTTTTTTCCCAGCCCCAATATCGACCATCCCTAGTTTCTGTTTCTACTCACCACAGAGTCGTCCTTGCGCTGCGAGTAGCCGAGGAGCTGTGAGTCCGGCAGGGAGTCGAAGGGAGACGAGGTGCCATCATCATCCTCCACGCTGTCCAGCATCTCGGTCAGGGCCGACAGCAGAGTCTCACTTTCCTCCTCATCCTCACCAAGTTCACTCTGAAACAAGCAGAACTCAAGTTTAGCAGCTTTCACATGAAACCGTGTCAGAAATGTCATCTGCTTCTACTCTGACCTTCGCTGCAACGGTGGAGTCCTCAAAAATGGCCAAGATGGAGCGATCCACGCAGGACTGCGTGTCCACATCTTCCTCTCCACTCCTGCTGAGGACCACCTGCAGACAGACGCATCAGCATCACCTACATTTCCCTGCACCCTGACCCGACCTCCTCCACCCCCGGCTGCGACCAGACGCCGACTCACACAATGAGCTGGAGTCAACTTTTCAGCATAAACAGGAAGAGCCGCCTGTTCGGAGGAAGGCTAAAGCCAGGAACAGAACAAGACGATGGAAAGCAGAGCTGAGGCTCACGTCCTGCTCCGTCCAAAAGGGAAAAAGACGTTTTAAATTTCCAGTAGGGCTGCTCGATTATGGAAAAAAATCACCAACATTATTTTGATCAATATTAAAATCACTATTACTCAAATGATTATGATTTTTTTAGTTACTTGATGCATTTGTTTAGCATTAATTCATTAATAACTTATGGTTTGTAATGTTCTATTTATTTCTGGTATTGTTTTGAGTTACTGAAATAAAGTTTATCAATCAAAAAAAAAAAAGTTCAAACTGAAAATAAATGTAGACTATAAATACGCACCAATATAGCTGTTTTGCAATGTGTAAAATATTAAATGAATAAAATAAATATACTTTGAACATTAAATAAAAGCAAAAAACTTTGAAAAACACACGTACCCCCCCCCAAAAAAAGCATCCAGCTGTTCTGCAGTTTTTCTATAAATATTCTTATTAATACATTAAAAAAAATCCCAAAAATAAACGTTTGAATTCCTGAAGTCCAGATATCAATGCAAACTGTACAATCATGCGATTTTATTTTAAGGAACAAAACATATCGGTATTAATAATAAAGTACTATAACTGCTGGTATCGTCAGGGAAAATTCTGGTATCACCCACCCTGAACATAAACATTATTAATGTCAGAAACTTCCTCAACCTTCTCTGCAGGTATTCCAGCTTGTTGATGCTGATTGTCCTTCATCCCTCAGTTAAACTGGACTGAAGTGGTTATATCCTGGATTTGATTCAGCTGGATTATAACTGGACTAACATTTTTATTAAACATTAAAGTGTCTATTAAAACAGCCTGTATCACATCTGCACATCATCTCTGATACTTGATATCAATGATGAAACTAATATAATCATGGGACAAATGTTCATTTTGTTGCCTGCGTGGATTTGGGCGTCAAATACTCGACACAGTTAAATTAGAGGAAATCCTGAAGCCATGTCGGACAGAGGGGGGGGGGGTGCAGTCCTGGTCTGAAAACCTCCAGATAAGGAGACAAACCGGCACCATGGACCACTTACATGCGAATATACACGTTAAAGTACTAAAAACGGAGGTTATATTCGCAAGAATGAGCACGTATGTGTTTAAATTAGCTTGTCATGTAACTGTGACATCAGCTTACTGACCAGCTCAGCCGTCTCCCTGGTCACTAGTAGTTCTAGTACTAGTAGTACTACCACTCGGTCTAAGCCACGTGTCGCTGTGCGCGCATGTGGCCTCGCGGGCTGGCGAAACACGCCCTTCCACGACAGAGAAAAACGCTCCAATGTGCTTCATTTCATGTCAAATCTTCCAAAGTAACGGAGCCGCTACCTTGTTGGGGATGTTGCGGACCGGAGAGTCGCTGTTGCCGGCATTTAAACCGTCTTTCCGCCTCCACCGCGCCGCCATCTTGCTCCCCCACATGGTCCACTGGCAGGCCGGATGGAGCACGTGCTCACCGCCTGGAAGATGACGCAGGACGCAGGCCCGAGATCAGATTGAAACCTCCGGTTTGACTGCACACAGCGCAATGGCGGGAAAAAAATCTGACCACAGGTCAGTTATGAGCATCTGGCATTTCCGCATTTAATTTTTTTTTTTAAATTTTTATACGGTTTTATCCTTAAAAAAATAATTTCGTCGCCAAGATACGATAATCTAGAGGATAAGGGCCACTGAAGAAAAATTAAAATAAAATTCCAGAAGATGTATATATATATATATATATATATATATATATATATATATATATATATATATATATATATATATATATATATATATATATATATATATATATATATATATATATATATATCAGGAATGTTCTTTTTCAATTTCTGAAAAAAGTCAGAATTCTGACTTTGTTTTTAAAGAATTGTTTTTTCTTACGGAAGAGGCCCTAATCCTCCGTAATAATCAACAGATTAAAAAACGTTTATTATTATTATTATTATTGTTATTATTATTATTATTATTACAGTGCATGTGTAATTAGAGAAAAAAAAACGTCATGCCAATTAAAAGCAAGGAAAACATACAGGTGATATTTCACAGCCCATTACCATCATCAACTGATTGATTTAAAATCTGAAATTTTACATATTTACTGCAGGTTTGAACTTTTCTTAGGTAAAGCGACACCTAGTGGCCTATATACGCAATAATTACTGACCTTGTGTGACATGCATTTAATATGCAGTCGTGCTCAAGATTATTGACACCTTCCAGTTAAAGAAAATGCTAAATTCACATTATAGTTGAAATAACAAGAAACTATGCAAACTAATAATGAATGAAAATTTACAAAATTATAATTTAGAGAAATAAAATATTGCTTTTGAATTGTGGCTGGAAATAATAATTAAATCAAACATACAAACAAAACAATAGGTGCAAAATTATTTTGAGTTTGACAGAAAACACCTGATTGCAGTGATTGCCTAAGAATGTTGCTCAAGAAAATTTTAGCTTCACAGCCCCATCGTGCTTGTTTACTTGTTTTATTTTATGTGTTCGTTTTTAATGTTTCTGTTGAACCACAATTCAAAATCAATGTCATGATTTTCATAGAATTTTTATTATTATTACTTTTGTCAATTTCATCTTATTTCCCTGACAGATGATTTTTAATCTGGAGGGTATGAATAATTTTGAGGATGACAATATATATATATATATATATATACACACATATATATATACACACATAATATAGTATATGCAGTATTGTATAATATTGTCGTTTACGAGCACTCTGTGAGTTTTATCTGCTTTAGAAATAAACTTTACTAACTTGATAAACCTGCAGTTGCTGCTTTTGTCCACTAGGTGGTGGTGTTTCTCAGCGCTTACTGGGCTTCATGCTGGGAGCTCTATGAAGTTGTGAATGAGTTAACATGGTGTGATCTGGTTGCTCCTCGCTGCTTCCACACATCCACAGCTGAAATTAATCACATATTCCTGCAGTGATGTGTGCAGACTGAAACCTTTCTGTTATCTTTTTGTGCTCCGGATGTGTGTGGCCTGTTATCTTGTGCACACCGCCGCGGAGCTGACCTTTTTGCTGAATGTCACCGTGGAGTCAGTGTATGAGTACGGGAGGAAGACGAACTCCTTCAGCGGTACCACACATCCGCTGTTCTTCCTCCCCGTGATAAACGACCATCTCTCCCTCTTTTCCACCTCTTCTTCCATGTAGCTGCTGCATCTGCTCATCACAAACCTCTCGCCTCCTCTTCCTGCACTCCAGAAACACATTACCTCCTGAAACGGGGCCAAAGCCTCCTCCGGTCTCCAGCGGGTGAGGCGCTGTGTGTTCAGGAGTGTGTGTATGAGTGTGTCTATGCGCTGGGGTGGGTAGGTGGGGGGCTTGTGTAAGTGGGTCACCTTCCTGCAGCATCCAGCGTGCAACCACCATGTCGGTAAATGGCCCCACACACACAAACATTTAACCTACTCTGCATCCACTGGCCTATTTTCCACAGCAGATGTGAAACTCACCCACACACACTTTCCTCTGCGTCTTGTGGGGGGAGGAGGGCGCGCACACGCCTCCTCTCCTGACCTGTGTGAGGACTCCCACGGTGCTCTTCTGGCACGTTTGCATCTCTAAAGAAGCCTCCAGGTGTAAGGAGCCAGGTAAACGCTCACACTCGGCTGCTTCCCAGAGTCTTCCTCCGCCTGCTCTCCGGCATCTTGGCTGCTTAGTCATGCAGAGTTTCGTGTGTGCACTTCCATGACCTTTCAACATTGTGTAACTCTGCAAGCAGAGAGTTATAAAAAGGCAAAAGCACTCTGATCTTTAACTTGACACCAGGGGAAAGGAGGGATTCACGGGCCTCCTCTGAGACGGCTCCGCCGGGGAGTCGAGCAGCCTTCGTCCTTTCATAGAGGGGAGGAATGCCCTCCCACAAGGCTCAGAGAACATCTGCTTGGAAGAAATGAAGGCCTTAGAGAGATGGGAGGGAGGAAAGGAAGGAGGCTTGTATGGAAATGGTGAGGAAAGAACAAGAGAGCATGGAGGAGGAAAGGGAGAAGAGAAATAATGACGAGACATCCGTCTGATCAGACCAAAGCCAGAGGTGCCTGCAGGGATTTTTTTTAGGGGTGGGCAACAGTTATTAAAAGATAACTTTTGTTTCTTTTAACCTGGACCGTATTTCTAGGAATTTATACGTGCATTTACTCATCAGTAATAAGTCTGCATCATTTTGACTCCTTTGGATGCTACTGTATTAAGATTAGTCGTAGATTATTCTTTTTTGCTTGTAATAAGCAGTTCAGTGTTTGTTGCAAACAAATGACTTCACAAAACTTCAGTATGACCTCACTCACACTGAAACCAGAGCTGAAGACGCCTCAGTTGCAATGTGAACAAGCTAAACGGGGGTAGTGTGGTGTCGGTCCAATGAGGGCCGGGCTACGTAGGTGCTGATGTGAAAGGGGCATTAGAAACTGGTTGCGGCAGTTCTGGGGGGCACCTTCCTGGATGAATTTGCGGAAGAAAGGGTTAGTTAGAAGTGATAGACCTGCGGGGGACTACTGCAAAGGATCAATGGCAGAAAATGGAAGGTTTAGTGTAGTATTTTTATTTATTTCATTTTTAGGAGCTCATAAAGATTTTGACTTCAAATATAAGCAAAGCTGCACCGTGTTAATAGAACAGAAAAGTGGATATAAATGGAAAATAAATCACTTTTGCAGGGGTGGCCAGCATTTTGTTAAGGGCCACCCCCTGGGGGCGCCACTACAGAGGTGAGAGAGCAACCAGCACGAGGTTACAGGTGTAGACGTCCCTGCGCACGAATGTAGACAAACACACTCCGCGTGGCAACAGAAGCCTCCATCAATAATGTAGCCCTGAGAAACAGGATGCATATTCTTCCTTACGTAAGACTTCACAGAAAGCCCAGAAGAGCTCTGTCAGTCTGCGCTTCGCCCTCAGGCTGGATGCACACCACGTTTCTCAGGCTAATTAACCACCACAACAACTTCTCCTGATAACTGCAGCAACACAGGCATGAAAGTGGCATTTTTTAGCTCCACTGCACGAGCTTCAGCTGTTTCACTCTGAGGACCAGCACTGTTCAGACCTGCTTCAGGTCACAGGGTTACAGATAGGAATCGGCATTCTGATACCCTGAAGTCAATACTTCCATACCAGCCGGACAAAATATGCAGTTGGATGATGATGGTGGTAGCCTATCAGATTCTAGCTTCTGTATCACATGATGGTGGTAGCCTATCAGATTCTAGCTTCTGTATCACATGATGGTGGTAGCCTATCAGATTCTAGCTTCTGTATGACATGATGGTGGTAGCCTATCAGATTCTAGCTTCTGTATCACATGATGGTGGTAGCCTATCAGATTCTAGCTTCTGTATCACATGATGGTGGTAGCCTATCAGATTCTAGCTTCTGTGTCACATGATGGTGGTAGCCTATCAGATTCTAGCTTCTGTATCACATGATGGTGGTAGCCTATCAGATTCTAGCTTCTATATCACATGATGGTGGTAGCCTATCAGATTCTAGCTTCTGTGTCACATGATGGTGGTAGCCTATCAGATTCTAGCTTCTGTATCACATGATGGTGGTAGCCTATCAGGTTCTAGCTTCTGTGTCACATGATGGTGGTAGCCTATCAGATTCTAGCTTCTGTATCACATGATGGTGGTAGCCTATCAGGTTCTAGCTTCTGTGTCACATGATGGTGGTAGCCTATCAGATTCTAGTTTCTGTATCACGTGATGGTGGTAGCCTATCAGATTCTAGCTTCTGTATCACATGATGGTGGTAGCCTATCAGATTCTAGCTTCTGTATCACATGATGGTGGTAGCCTATCAGATTCTAGCTTCTGTGTCACATGATGGTGGTAGCCTATCAGATTCTAGCTTCTTTATCACACGATGGTGGTAGCCTATCAGATTCTAGTTTCTGTGTCACATGATGGTGGTAGCCTATCAGATTCTAGTTTCTGTATCACATGATGGTGGTAGCCTATCAGATTCTAGTTTCTGTATGACATGATGGTGGTAGCCTATCAGATTCTAGTTTCTGTATGACATGATGGTGGTAGCCTATCAGATTCTACTTTCTGTATGACATGATGGTGGTAGCCTATCAGATTCTACTTTCTGTATGACATAATGGTGGTAGCCTATCAGATTCTAGCTTCTGTATCACATGATGGTGGTAGCCTATCAGATTCTAGTTTCTGTATGACATGATGGTGGTAGCCTATCAGATTCTACTTTCTGTATGACATGATGGTGGTAGCCTATCAGATTCTACTTTCTGTATGACATAATGGTGGTAGCCTATCAGATTCTAGCTTCTGTATCACATGATGGTGGTAGCCTATCAGGTTCTAGCTTCTGTGTCACATGATGGCGGTAGCCTATCAGATTCTAGCTTCTGTATCACATGATGGTGGTAGCCTATCAGATTCTAGCTTCTGTATCACATGATGGTGGTAGCCTATCAGATTCTAGCTTCTGTATCACATGATGGTGGTAGCCTATCAGATTCTAGCTTCTGTATCACATGATGGTGGTAGCCTATCAGATTCTAGCTTCTGTATCATGTAATGGTGGTAGGCTATCAGATTCTAGCTTCTGTATCACATGATGGTGGTAGCCTATTACATTCTAGCTTCTGTATCACATGATGGTGGTAGCCTATCACATTCTAGCTTCTGTATCACATGATGGTGGTAGCCTATCACATTCTAGCTTCTGTATCACGTGATGGTGGTAGCCTATCAGATTCTAGCTTCTGTATCACATGATGGTGGTAGCCTATCAAATTCTAGCTTCTGTATCACATGATGGTGGTAGCCTATCAGATTCTAGTTTCTGTATCACATGATGGTGGTAGCCTATTACATTCTAGCTTCTGTATCACATGATGGTGGTAGCCTATCACATTCTAGCTTCTGTATCACATGATGGTGGTAGCCTATCAGATTCTAGTTTCTGTATCACATGATGGTGGTAGCCTATTACATTCTAGCTTCTGTATCACATGATGGTGGTAGCCTATCAGATTCTAGCTTCTGTATCACATGATGGTGGTAGCCTATCAGATTCTAGCTTCTGTATCACATGATGGTGGTAGCCTATTACATTCTAGCTTCTGTATCACATGATGGTGGTAGCCTATCAGATTCTAGCTTCTGTATCACATGATGGTGGTAGCCTATCAGATTCTAGCTTCTGTATCACATGATGGTGGTAGCCTATCACATTCTAGCTTCTGTATCACATGAGCTGCTGATATCGGCTGATACCATCAGTAGACTGATAATTTTGCACATCTCTTTAATTTTGCAGGGATGTCTCCATAAAGCATCGTTTTGAATTTCCACCATGAATCTGAAGTCAGACTGAGGTCCAGACGTCTGCATGATACTGAGAGAATATTTTTGGGATAATAATGGATCAAAGAGTAAAAAGTTCTCAAACTGTTCTCCGGGAAGACAAATCAACGTCATGGAACGAAACATTATCAGTCAATATCGGAAATTAAGAGCTGGACAATATCGGTATATCGGATATGGATAAAATTTTCTTTATTTTCCTTTCTAAAACCTTTTCCTTTAATCTGACTAGCTGCTGACCATCCATGTGTGTACTATAAATGATATTTGTACACATTTATCTGACTGGATGAAGTACTTTCTGTGTACCTGTTACAGTGAGCAACGTGTTTGTGAAGCACAAGTTTCATTTACAAAACGAGCGTGCACGTTCAGGCTCATCATGCCTCTGCTATCCTTTTTCTGCCACATCGCCATGGCGACAGTGCCCTCCCGGGGTAATGGGGGACGAGTGCGCCAGAGCTATTTATTCTCCCTCTCTCCTTCCATCCATCGCCCTCTCTTTCCTCCGTTTCCCTCCATCTCTCTCGCTCACTCCATCTCTGCCCTCTCGCTGTCTCTCCTCTCGTATCGCCCTCCTTCCTCTGCTCTTTCTTCCCCTCTCTGATTGGCTGAACTCCCTCCTCCTCAAAATGAGATAGTGGCTAATGAGACAGAGGGTGAGGAAGACGGGGAGGGGGACGAGGAGCAAGTGTCTTAAAAAAAGGGGGAAGGAGTGATTTGTGGGGGAGGCGATCTAAGCAGCCTTGTCTTCCTCTTTTCATGTAAAAAGAAAGTGTGATGTCATTTTCAGGGAAGCTGTGCAGACGTGTTATTTCTGTGTTCATGTGTGAAGCGTGACGTCTGCTGGTGGGAAGAAGTTCCAGTCATGACTTTTGTAAACGTGCTGAATCCCTGAAGCAGTTTGCGCATGTTTCTCTCAGAGTGGTAGTTTCCCAACTTTTGTTTCTACTACAGATGACCGATATTATTGTGATATCTCGTTCTGTTACAAAATCAAAAGATCTTGTTGCTCCAACTTACTATTATTCTTTTTTTAAATATGGCATGGGTATCAACAAGAGATGTCTGATATCATTGGCCTACCAATATTATCGGCCGATATCAGCATGTAATATTTGATTTGTGATATCGGTAAATGTTATCATTTTTTCGTACCAATATTTTTACTAATGACATCTGGTGAGATCTTGTTCCATCAGTGTTGGTCCAGCATGTCTAAAAGTCCCCGTTATCCCTGCTATTAAATGATCTCGGTCACGTGTCAGATGCTAATATGCATTTTTATGCCGATGACACAATTATTTCTTGTTCTGGATAATCGCTGGCTGAAGCGGTTGAGTCTTTGCAGAAAGCTTTTGATGTAGTTCAACACACGCTTCTGCAGCTTAAACTGCTCCTCAATGCTGAAAAGACGAAACTGATGTTGTTTTCAAACTCTTAGAAGGTTTCTCAAGCTCCACCTACTGTGTTCACTCTAAGGAAATGTCATAGAATTGGTTCACTTTTACAAATACCTCAGTATCTGGTTTGATGATTCTCTCACTTTCAAGCCTCATATTGATAATCTTGTGAAGAAACTGAAACTGCAATTGTCCTTTTTCTTTCGAAATAAATTTTGTTTATCTTTTGAGGCACAGAAGCAGCTTCTCACCGCAACATTTTTGTCTTAGATTATGGCGACTTGGTGTATATGAATGCTTCAGCTCAATGTCTCCATAAGATTGACAACATTTATTTCTGCTGTAAACATATATTTCTGGTGTAAATATGTTTATTTCTGTGGTGTACATGTTTATTTTAGCTGTAAACATGTTTATTTCTCTCAGAACATGTTTATTTTTGATGTAAACATGTTTATTTCTGTGGTGAACATGTTTATTTCTGCAGTAAGCGTGTATATCTGTTGTAAACGTGTTTATGTCTGCACTAAACATGTTTATTTCTGCTGTAAACATGTTTATCTCTGTGGCGAACGTGTTCATTTTTGCTGTAAACATGTTTATTTCTTTTGTGCACATGTTTATTTCTGTGTTGAACATGTTTATTTCTTTTATTTCTGATATAAACATGTTTATTCCTGTGGTTAACATGTTTATTTCTGTTGTGAACATGCTTATTTCTTTTATTTCTGATGTGAACATGTTTATATCTGTTGTAAACATTTTTATTTCTGCTGTAAACATGTTTATTTCTGTGGTGAACATGTTAATTTCTTTTATTTATGATTTAAACATGTTTATATCTGCTGTGGACATGTTTATTTCTGCAGTAAACATGTGTATATCTGTTGTAAATATGTTTTTTTCTACTTTGAACATGTTTATTTCTGATATAAACATGTTTATTCCTGTGGTTTACATGTTTATTTCTGTTGTGAACATGCTTATTTCTTTTATTTCTGATGTGAACATGTTTATATCTGTTGTAAACATGTTTATTCCTGCAGTTAACATGTTTATATCTGTTGTAAACAAGTTTATTCCTGCTGTAAACATGTTTATTTCTGCAGTAAACATTTTTATTTCTGCTGTAAACATGTTTATTTCTACTGTAAACATGTTTATTCCAGTTGTGCACATGTTTATTTCTGTGGTGACCATGCTTATTTCTTTTATTTCTGATGTGAACATATTTATATCTGTTGTAAACATTTTTATTTCTGCTGTAAACATGTTTATTTCTGTGGTGAACATGTTAATTTCTTTTATTTATGATTTAAACATGTTTATATCTGCTGTGGACATGTTTATTTCTTTTATTTCTGATGTGAACATGTTTATATCTGATGTAAACATGTTTATTCCTGCAGTTAACATGTTTATATTTGTTGTAAACAAGTTTATTCCTGCTGTAAACATGTTTATTTCTGCAGTAAACATTTTTATATCTGTGGTGAACATGTTTTTTTTTTAATTTTATTTCTGATGTAAACGTGTTCATATCTTTTGTAAACATGTTTCTGCTGCTGTAAACATGTTTATTTCTGCAGTTAACATGTTTATTTCTGCTGTGAATAACATGGGAGTTCATGGGGATCTTCTCTGTTTTAGTGCCTCTAGTGGACGAGGGGGGAACTGCAGTTTTCCAGGTTGCTCCTTGAGCTTCAGTTTATCCAGCAGTTTGCTTCTTGCTTAAAACACATGCATTCTTGCTGCCTGCACAGCTCAGCTGCCACTCTGAGGCAGGGTCTTTTCGGGGCTCCATAGGCACCCGCCCCTTGCATGATCTCCGCCTCTTCCGGCCTCGTAAAAGTCCCACAGCTGTTACAGCTGTTTACTGAGATCGTAATAACATCAAGAACTAATACAATTGGAGTGTACCAATTCATTATTAATCCATCGCACGTCCCGAATCTAGAACTATTTGAAATGTCCAAAGGCAATTATTTTATACTAATTTAATGACCCAAACACAGCTGCAAAGTGTGGCAGTAGAATCTGCGGCTGCCGCCCGGACGCTTTAGTGGACGGACCGTCCACTAAAGCGTCCGGGCGAACTTCAACAAAAGGTAAACAAGGGAAAGCTGGTAAGCTAGCTTTATAGTAGCTTTGAATAAAAGAGAAACCTCAGGTTTGTATCAGATGATCTGGGGCATAAATTTGTCTCTGTCTCAGATGATTGCATCAAACATGGTTCCCATCAAGGTCCACATGTGCGAATGCAGACTGATGGGGAACGTAGTTCTGATAACTAAACTCCAGACGGGAAGTTACAGGAACTGATCCTAGAACCGCTCTGATCCTAGAACCTCTCTGATCCTAGAACCTCTCTGATCCTAGATCCTCTCTGATCCTAGAACCTCTCTGATCCTAGAACCGCTCTGATCCTAGAACCTCTCTGATCCTAGAACCTCTCTGAATCCCAGAACCTCTGATCCTAGAACCTCTCTGATCCTAGAACCTCTGTGATCCTAGAACCTCTCTGATCCTAGAACCTCTCTGATCCCAGAACCTCTGATCCTAGAACCGCTCTGATCCTAGAACCTCTCTGATCCTAGAACCTCTCTGATCCCAGAACCTCTGATCCTAGAACCGCTCTGATCCTAGAACCTCTCTGATCCTAGAACCTCTCTGATCCCAGAACCTCTGATCCTAGAACCTCTCTGATCCTAGAACCGCTCTGATCCTAGAACCTCTCTGATCCTAGAACCTCTCTGATCCCAGAACCTCTGATCCTAGAACCGCTCTGATCCTAGAAACTCTCTGATCCTAGAACCTCTCTGATCCCAGAACCTCTGATCCTAGAACCTCTCTGATCCTAGAACCTCTCTACTCCTAGAACCTCTCTGATCCTAGAACCTCTGTGATCCTAGAACCGCTCTGATCCTAGAACCTCTCTGATCCCAGAACCTCTCTGATCCTAGAAGCTCTGATCCTAGAACCTCTCTGATCCTAGAACCCTCTGATCCTAGAAGCTCTGATCCTAGAACCTCTCTGATCCTAGAACCTCTCTGATCCTAGAAGCTCTGATCCTAGAACCTCTCTGATCCTAGATCCTCTCTCTGATCCTAGAACTTCTGTGATCCTAGATCACCTCTCTGATCCTAGAAGCTCTGATCCTAGTACCTCTCTGATCCTAGATCCTCTCTGATCCTAGAACCTCTGTGATCCTAGAAGCTCTGATCCTAGATCCTCTCTGATCCTAGAACCTCTCTGATCCTAGATCCTCTCTGATCCTAGAACCGCTCTGATCCTAGAACCTCTCATCCTGTCCTCTCTGATCCTAGATCCTCTCTGATCCTAGAACCGCTCTGATCCTAGAACCGCTCTGATCCTAGAACCTCTCTGATCCTAGAACCTCTCTGATCCTAGAACCTCTCTGATCCTAGAACCTCTCTGATCCTAGAACCTCGCTCTGATCCTAGAACCTCTCTGATCCTAGAACCTCTCTGATCCCAGAACCTCTCTGATCCTAGAACCTCTCTGATCCTAGAACCTCTCTGATCCTAGAACCTCTCTGATCCGAGAACCTCTCTGATCCTAGAACCTCTCTGATCCTAGAACCTCTCTGATCCCAGAACCTCTCTGATCCTAGAACCTCTCTGATCCTAGAACCTCTCTGATCCTAGAACCTCTCTGATCCGAGAACCTCTCTATACTAAACCCTCAAACTCAACCTAACTCTGATCCTAGAACCTCTCTGATCCTAGAACCTCTCTGATCCTAGAAGCTCTGATCCTAGAACCTCTCTGATCCTAGAAACTCTCTGATCCTAGAAGCTCTGATCCTAGAACCTCTCTGATCCTAGATCCTCTCTGATCCTAGAACCTCTGTGATCCCAGAACCTCTCTGATCCTAGAAGCTCTGATCCTAGTACCTCTCTGATCCTAGATCCTCTCTGATCCTAGAACCTCTGTGATCCTAGAAGCTCTGATCCTAGTCCTCTCTGATCCTAGAACCTCTCTGATCCTAGAACCTCTCTGATCCTAGAACCGCTCTGATCCTAGAACCTCTCTGATCCTAGAACCTCTCTGATCCTAGATCCTCTCTGATCCTAGAACCGCTCTGATCCTAGAACCGCTCTGATCCTAGAACCTCTCTGATCCTAGATCCTCTCTGATCCTAGAACCTCTCTGATCCTAGAACCTCTCTGATCCTAGATCCTCTCTGATCCTAGAACCTCTCTGATCCTAGAACCTCTCTGATCCTAGAACCTCTCTGTCTGAATGCGTGATGCATATGGTGATGCATCGATTTAATCATGAATCGGTACACTCCTATTGGAATAGTTCTTGTTGTTATTACAATCCCGGTAAACAGTTAAACAGGTAAACAGCTGTGGGACTTTCTAAATATGGGGGGGTGGACGAACCGGAGATCACACAAGGGGCGGGGCTTGCCAGTTCTACCAATCATCAAACATCTACATATTTCAGTTCGGAACCCTGAAAAGATCCTGCCTCGGAGTAGGAGCTGAAAAGGTTCTAGGACCTGCGGGCCGAGGTTCTTAGTTCCTGTGTGTCCGAACGCAGCAAAAAAACGGCCCTGGTTCCTGAAAAGGTTCTAGGAACTCCAGAAGGTTCCTACAGTCCGGAAGCAACTCGTGATTAACATGACAGAGGTGGACGTGTTTGCTGCTGCAGCTGGTGGAGATCAGAGATTTTAAAGTCCAGGACCAGGACCCAGGACAGAGACGAAGGGCCGAGACCCCGGACCCCAGGACCGAGACCCCGGACAGAGACCCAGGACCGGCAGAGGCGACCCAGGCGGAGGGAGACCAGGACGAGAGGGGCGAGACCAGGACGAGACCAGGACGAGCAGGGCGCGGCGGCGCGAGACCCAGGACCGAGACCCAGGACCGAAACCCAGGACCGAGACCCCGGACCAAGACCCAGGACCGAGACCCCGGACCGAGACCCAGGACAGAGACGCGGGGCCGAGACCCAGGACTGAGACCCAGGACCGAGACGCAGGGCCGAGACCCAGGACCGAGACGCAGGGCCGAGACCCAGGATCGAGACCCCGGACCGAGACCCAGGACCGAGACCCAAGACAGAGACGCAGGGCCGAGACCCAGGATTGAGACCCCGGACCGAGACCCAGGACTGAGCCGGACGGCCAGGACCGAGACCAGACAGAGACGAGGGCCGAGACCAGGAGAGACGGAGAGAGACCCGGACCGAGACCCAGGACTGAGACCCAGGACCGAGACCCAGGACCGAGACCCAAGACAGAGACGCAGGGCCGAGACCCAGGATTGAGACCCCGGACCGAGACCCAGGACCGAGACCCAGGACCGAGACCCAGGACCGAGACCCAGGACTGAGACCCAGGACCGAGACCCAGGACTGAGACCCAGGACCGAGACCCAGGACCGAGACCCGGGACCGAGACCCAGGGCCGAGACCCAGGACCGAGACCCAGGACCGAGACCGAGGACTGAGAACCAGGACTGAGACCCAGGACCGAGACCCAGGGACAGAGACGCAGGGCCGAGGCCCAGGATTGAGACCCCGGACCGAGACCCAGGACCGAGACCCAGGACCCGAGACCCAAGACAGAGACGCAGGGCCAAGACACAGGATTGAGACCCCGGACCGAGACCCAGGACTGAGACCCAGGACCGAGACCCAAGACAGAGACGCAGGGCCGAGGCCCAGGATTGAGACCCCGGACTGAGACCCAGGACCGAGACCCAGGACCGAGACCCAGGACTGAGACCCAGGACAGAGACCCAGAACTGAGACCCGGGACCGAGACCCCGGACCGAGACCCAGGACCGAGACCCAGGACCGAGACCCAGGACAGAGACCCAGGACCGAGACCCAGGACCGAGACCCAGGACCGAGACCCAGGACCGAGACCCCGGACCGAGACCCAGGACCGAGACCCAGGACCGAGACCCAGGACCGAGACCCAGGACCGAGACCCAGGACCGAGACCCGGGGCCGAGACCCGGGGCCGAGACCCCGGACCGAGACCCAGGACCGAGACCCAGGACCGAGACCCCGGACCGAGACCCCGGACCGAGACCCAGGACCGAGACCCAAGACAGAGACGCGGGGCCGAGACCCAGGACCGAGACCCAGGACCGAGACCCAGGACCGAGACCCAGGACCGAAACCCAGGACAGAGACACAGGACCGAGACCCAGGACCGAGACGCAGGGCCGAGACCCAGGACCGAGACCCCGGACCGAGACCCAGGACCGAGACCCAGGACCGAGACCCCGGACCGAGACCCAGGACCGAAACCCAGGACAGAGACGCAGGGCCGAGACCCAGGACCGAGACCCAAGACAGAGACGCAGGACCGAGACCCAAGACAGAGACCCAGGACCGAGACCCAGGACCGAGACGCGGGGCCGAGACGCGGGGCCGAGACCCCGGACCGAGACCCAGGACCGAGACCCCGGACCGAGACCCAGGACCGAGACCCAAGACAGAGACGCGGGGCCGAGACCCAGGATTGAGACCCCGGACCGAGACCCAGGACCGAGACCCAGGACCGAGACACAGGGCCGAGACCCAGGACCGAAACCCAGGACAGAGACACAGGACCGAGACCCAGGACCGAGACCCAGGACCGAGACCCAGGACCGAGACCCAGGACCGAGACCCAAGACAGAGACCCAGGATCGAGACCTAGGACAGAGACCCAGGATCGAGACCCCGGACCGAGACCCAGGACCAAGACCCAAGACAGAGACCCAGGATTGAGACCCAGGACTGAGACCCAGGATCGTGACCCTGGTCCTGACCTGGTCCTGACCTGGTTCAGCAGGTTTAGGATCACATATGGACCCACGACGACATCTGAACCCGACAATTCACACACGCGCTCCAACTTCAGCATCGAGCGGGAAGACGGATGAGGCAGTGATGGAGGGAAGATTAGAGGGAGGTGGAGACGGAGGGAGGGAAAGGTGGAGCGGAAGAAAGAGTAATAAAGGAGGAGGGAGGAGGGGGAGAGATGAGTGAAGAGAGAGAGCAACACTGTGTGACACACTGCAGACGGGAGGACTAACGGAGCGAGAGAGAGAGAGAGAGAGAGAGAGAGAGAGAGAGAGAGAGAAGGCATGTCAGATGCCCCCTCCCCCTTCCTCACCCCTTCCCTCCCTCTGCCATGTAGACCTTTGCTGGATGGTAACAAGCCACTCAGACGGCTGCAGCACACACACACGCGTACACACACACACGCGCACGCGTGCGCACACACAGCCAGATTTCCTGAGGATCATTTTGTGTTTGTGTGTCTGTGTGTGTCATTTTGTGTGTACTTGCGTGTGTGTGTGATTTTGTGTGTGAGAGTGTGTGTGATTTTGTGTGTACTTCTGTGTGTGTGTGTGTGTGTGTACATATTTTATGGGGGAAAGGAGCTGCATCACATGCTTGTTATTCTCTGAAATCTGCCTCTCAGGTCACTTTGACAGTCCACTCTCTCCCTCTCTCTCTCTCCTCTCTCTCTCTCTCTCTCTCTCTCTCTCTCTCTCTCTCTCTCTCTCTCTCTCTCTCTCTCTCTCTCTCTCTCTCTCTCTCTCTCTCTCTCTCTCTCTCTCTCTCCCTCTCTCCCTCTCCCTCTCTCTCCCTCTCTCCCTCCCTCGCTCGCCCGCCGTGGCACACACACTCCCGCGCACTCAGCCTCCCGTTCCCTCCCTCTCTCGTCCTCGCCCTCCCTCTCTCCTCCCACCTGAGCTGTAATTTGCAGGGCTGATGAGGGTGAGGGCAGAGCAGATTTCTCCTCGCTCCGACACGCACCCGCGCTGACACACACTCCTCCACCGTGCGCGGTTACAACCGAGAGAATCTGATCCTTTGTGTGTGTGTGTGTGTGTGTGTGTGTGTCTTTTCTAACCTCCTCTTCCTCTCTTTTCCTCCCTCGCTTCCCACCCCCCCCCCCCCCCCGTGCGTGTGTGTGAGAAGCGTGGGGATAACAGACGCTCATGTGAGCAGCCTCAGACTGGTGAGGAAGAGGAGCGAGGAAGGAGCTGATCGGATCCAGACATGTGAGAAGATGTCGGTGGGCGGCTGCGCGTGTCCCGGTAAGTGGCTGCCGTGGCGATGGTTGCCGTTAACAACCCTGCTGCCGCCGCCGTGGCGTGACGGGGGCAGGGGGATGAGGACGAGGAGCCCCGGGGCTCGGCTTGCAAAGGCTCATGGGAGGTTGCCCTCTGTGGAGGAAGATCCTGGAGGATCAACATGTCCCTGCTTCTCTCTGACTTTTACCTGCAGCTCCTCGCGCCGACTCTCCGTGCAGATCTCTGTTGGCACAAGTTGTTGCCATGGTTGCAGTCATCCAACTTCTCCTCCAGCTCTTGTTGCTGCTGATTTCTGGCTGATGTTAAAATACTTCCAGTCAAAAGTTTGGACATTTATCGTTGAATGTGTCCAAACTTTTGACTGGTACTGTCAATATGGGACAATTTTCCCATCGGCAAAATAATCTGTGACTCAGAATAATTGTTTGTGGCAGCACTTCTGGACTTCTGTCTGTGATCTGTGAGGATTTTGACTTCATCGTTATTGTTGGTGATTTTAACATCCATTTTCACACCAACAGTCTAATTGTGTTTTTATGATAAATCTTGTATTTTTAAGTTTGTAAACTGTCAGAATCTCCATAAATAAGGATAATGGTGTTGTGACGGATCTGGTTCACCACTTAAACGCAACACCTGCAGCCCAAAATCAGCTTCTCTCATCCAGATAAAGCTGAATGTGGATTTTTAAGTAGCAGCAGTAACAACTTTGTTTCTGGATGCTGGATGATAAAAACTTCAATCCAAGGCTGAAAATGATCAGAAAGGAGGAAAAAGTGGGTTTTGGTGGATCTGGTTCACTGTTGGAACGAGGCAGCGACACGCTGGAAACCATCTTTTATCGCAGCTTCTCTGGATAATCAGTCACAGACTTTCCCAGATCGTGTTTTGCTGATCTTTCTGGCCCCTAAACTTCTGGTCCTGGAACCAACTCTGAGGGAAAACGCCTTGTAGGACCAAACTAGAGAGCTAGAGAAGAAAACAATAATAATTTATCTTCAAATAATAATTTATCTTTAATATCTGTAATTAAACTGCAGCAGGTGATATCATAGAGATGAAGTTGATTATCTTTATATTTTGCTTATAAACCTGTAACTCATAGACTAGACATTAGTGGCAAGTAAACATCCAGCGTATGTACTATCTTAATATATAAGATCCGATATTATTGACCGATATCGGCATTAAAATGTGATATTAAAAAATATCGGTATCGTGTTTTTTCAGACTAACATTTATAACCATGACATGAGATCTTGTTCCATTATAAAATCCAGATCTTTTTCTGTGTGGAGGCTAGGACCTCTGATCCTAGATCCATCTCTGCCAGCCCCCCCCCCCCCCCCCTTTAAAAAAGTAAATTTAAAGGAAAGAAAAGAAAAACAAAGGAAAGGAAAGAAAGGGAAGGAGGGATCAGACTGTGACATTTCCAGTGATGTGGATCAAAGACCTGCATGAGTGATTCTGCACGTCTTCCCACATCAGAACTGTTAGTGAACGAGTGACGCTGGACAGATGACTGGGACGAATGGAGGGGTGATGATGATGATGAGGATGACTGGGACGTATGGAGAGGATGATAATATCATTATTATTATTAATATTATACATTTTATGTATATAGCACTTTTACAATGTTTCAAAGCAGCTGTTCAGGTCAGATAAAAACAAAAAATACGAAACATACAAATGAAAAAAGACGAGTTCAGTGGGGGTACTGACGGCAGATTGAAACGATGTGGGTGAGGAGACAGGCGGCATGATGAGGAGGATGACTGGGACATGTGGAGAGGATGATGATGATGAGGATGCAGTCACACCAGCATCACTCGGACGGCTGGTTATAGGTGATCCTGCAGGAGTCGGCCCATCTGTCAGGACACGCAGGTTTAACAAGAAGTTTATATTCTTATTAGGGATGCACAATATTGGAATTTTGGCTGATATCCGATATGCTGATATTTTAAAACTCATGTGGCCTATAACCGATACCGATACCGATACCGATATTAAAGCTGAAAAAATAAGCAATCGTTGGAAATAGCAGTTTTGTTATCTGGATCCGACACTTTGACAAATAGGGGTGGGAAAAAATATTGATACACTGAAATATCGTGATATTTTCTTTGCCGATATCAAATCGATGTTTAAAAATGTGGTATCTATCTATTTTACTTACAAAATCTTGTGAGATTTTATCGTTCTGTTACAAACTGTTACAATATTTCATGAATTCTTGTGAGATCTCTTTAGTAAAATAGATACTGCATTTTTAAATGTCAATATATCAGCATATGACAATATTGCAAGATTTTCGTGAATTCTCGCGAGATTTTGTAACAGAACGATGAAATATCACAAGATTTTGTTAGTAAAATAGATCGATACCGCGTTTTCAAATGTCAATTTGATATCAGCATATGAAAATATCGCGACATTTCAGAGTATCGATATTTTTTCCCACCCTTATTTTTCAAAGTGTCAGAAACGGATAACAAAACTGCTACTTGCAATGACTGCTTATTTTTTCAGCTTTAATATCAGTATCGATATTAGTTATCGACCACATTAGTTTAAAAATATCGGCATATCAGATATCGGCCAATATTCCAATATCTTGCATTCCTACTAAAATGCTTCTGAAATAATTCCTACCTTCAGAAACACCGATATCAAACGTTGAAACTGAGATTTTAGTTTTAAAGTCTGTTAAAAAGAAGTTTTTGAAGAAGTAGTAGTTTTGGGGAATTTTTAAGACTTAAGAAACAGCAGGCTGATCAGTTAGATATCGGTTAAATATTGGTGGGGTGGCCGATACAGGCCGATACCTATAGGGGGCTGACATATCCTGCATCCCTAAGCTTTATTATTATTAGGTGTTGGGGTGTTTATGTGGCGCCTGGTTGGACGTGGAGGACATGACGTTTAATCCTGGAGCTGAACCATGATGATGAATCTGACTGAAATATTCAGCAGGAGGAGGAAGTAAGCTGCGTATGAGTCGCTCTGCATCACCCTGAGGTGGCCCCCCTGCCTCCCCCCGCCTCCTAGGCCACCCACTGGCCTGGGATGGCGTCCCCTCGGTGCTGTTTGGAAACGCTGCAGCTCGGGGAGGAGGTGGGAAGTGGAGAGAAGGAGCTGATGCTGACGGTGGATGCTGAGGAGGACAGCGTCTCCTGCAGATAAGGATCCGGAGACATTGTGTCTGAGTGTGACAACGACAGCCTCGGTGTGTTTTCCATCAGGCAAACGCCGCCACCTCCCCCTGCAGCAGCGTTGGTTTACACCCGGCCGGCGCTATCTCGCGGTCAGATTGCATTCTTAATCAACGCGGTCATGGAAATTTCCAACTTTGGACACATGACTGCACTCTGGTGCTGCGCCTCCTCTGTGGCCGTCTGCCGTCTCCTCCGCCGTCAGTCTGCTGAGGGAAGTTCAGGACATGCAGCTGCTCCTCGTTCTGGAGAAACAGGCGGGAAAACCGGAGACTCAGCTTCTTCCCAAATATAAACAGAGACGAAGAAGAAGCAGAAGTTGGAGGTTGTTGTGCTTTCTCATGCACGTAAACCAGTGGTTGTCCAACTGTTTGAGCCTTGACCCCCAAAATAGCAGACTTGGGTGTCAGTGACCCCTCCCAGGGTGTCGTGATTCAGTTCAATAATTATTGATTCATATCAGGATTCACAGATGATATTGGTTCATTTACAATAATACGATCTGATTCAATACAGTGACTTGAAATTGAATCAGAAACCATGAATCGTTTCTGGGGAGGAGGGTCCATCGGATAGTCGAACCTCGGATTGAGGAGGAGCAGTGTGGTTCTGGTTCTGGTTCTGGTCCTGGTCATGGAACAGTGGACCAGCTCTACACCCTCTTCAGGATCCTGGAGGGGGCATGGGAGTTCCCCCAACCAGTCTACATGTGCTTTGTGGACTTGGAGAAGGCGTTCGATCGTGTCCCCCGGGGATTCCTGTGGGGGGTGCTCCGGGAGTACGGGGTGCCGGACCCCCCTTGTTCGAGCTGTCCGGTCCCTGTACGACCGGACCAGAGCTTGGTCCGCATTTCCGGCTGTAGGTCGGATCCATTCCCAGTGAGAGTTGGATTCCACCAGGGCTGCCGTTTGTCACCGATCCTGTTCATAACCTTTATGGACAGGATTTCTAGATGCAGCAGAGGTGGTGAGGGGATCCGGTTTGGTGGCCTCAGGATCGGGTCGCTGCTGTTTGCAGATGACGTGGTTCTGTTGGCCTCATCGGGCCGTGATCTCCAACTCTCGCTGGAGCGATTTGCAGCCGAGTGTGAAGCGGCCGGGATGAGAATCAGCACCTCCAAATCCGAGACCATGGTCCTCGCCTGGAAAAGGGTGGAGTGTCCTCTCCGGGTCGGGAGTGAGGTCCTGGTCCAGGTGGAGGAGTTCAAGTATCTCGAAGTCTTGTTCAGGAGTGAGGGTGGATGGAGGATGGAGCGGGAGATGGACAGACGGATCGGTGCGGCATCTGCAGTGATGAAGACTCTGCATCGGTCCGTCGTGGTGAAGAAGGAGCTGAGCCAGAAGGAGAAGCTCTGGATTTACCGTCCATCTGCGTTCCTACCCTCACCTATGGCCATGAGCTGTGGGTCGTAACTAAAAGAACGAGATCGCGGGTACAAGCGGCCGAAATGAGTTTCCTCCGAAAGGTGGCCGGGCTCTCCCTTAGAGATAGTGGGAGGAGCTGGGTCATCCAGATGAGGAGGTGCGGGCATCTGGTCAGGAGGGCTGTTTTGGTCAGATTTCCCTCCTCAGTAAAAGGGTCGGGTACAGTAATGATATGATCTGCCCAGAGACCAAGCTGACTTCATTTTGATACAACCTTATTTAAGCCCCGTTTCCACCCGCGGGTCTGGGTCGGGTCAGGTCGGGCCAGGCCGGATCGGGTGGGTTTTGGTACGGATGTGTTGATTTTACGCTGCGTCCCCACAGCAACCTGTACCCACTCTGGAGGCGCTGGACAGCGCTGCTACGTGATCGCGTGACATCATTGCTGTGCAACGCTGTTTAACCAAAACACCGCGCCACACATGACAGAAACAAAAGGAGTCACCCCGGCTTTGTTTTTACGCTTGGTCACGCGGGAAGTGGGATTTTTCAACAAATCAATGTATTGCTTTGTGTTAGCTCCACCTCTTTGGTCCGGATCGGTTAGATCAGTACCCCTACCGAAGGGTGCCAAAAAAGTAGGCCGGGTCGGATATAAGGGTACCCGTCCCAGTTTTTATCTGTGGAGATGCAAAAAAACGAGTACCGATCCGGCCTGACCCGACCCAGACCCACTGGTGGAAACGGGGCTTTAGATTCAATTCAATTCAATTTATTTATTTAAAACAGGGACCAGGCATATTAATATACACTTCCGTGCAAATATGCAAGATTATAGCCAGTGGCTAATTTCCATCCTCAGTCCCTTGGCAGGTAGATAGAACCTAAATAACTACATAAAATACCACTACTATACCCAATATTTCACAAAGATAACATGGTGCAAAACAATTAGTCAATAAAAAGTATAAAATTACAATACTATACCCATCATAACAACACAAGGACAGAAAAACATGATACAAGCTCAATAGTTACAAATGAGAAAACACTTACTTAAAAAAGTCCGATATAAAACAGCTATCAGGGTTAAATATGGTGGGTACACTGCTGGTGGGTCTTTAACCATTGCTTGAGTCTGATTTTAAATAATGTATAATTATCTGTTTCTCTGACAGTTACTGGTAGTGTGTTCCAAGAATGTGAGCCTCTAAATGACGGAACCATTTCAGAGAATTTTGTTTTTCGTTTGGGAATATGACAATCTCCCCTAATTGATGCCCTGGTTATTCGAGTATTATTTTTTTTGTAAATGTAAGTGTTTAATGTGTGTGTGATTAACTAAGTCAACCTGCCAGTAGCTAGCGGTCTGAGTTAGCTAAAGGCTATCTGTTAGCATCATTCAGACAGTGAGCTATGTTTATCAGACAAGACAGCATTTAGAAAATAAACTTTCAGGTAATGACAACGTTGTGGTCGCCTCCTTCAGTGTTGCTGCAGAAGTTTTCTTTAAATCCATTTGTTCAAAAATCCAGACCTGAATTCACCCATGCTCAGGAATGCAGACTAGCTCGACTCACTCTGGGGGGTGGGGGTGGGCTGTTTGCTTGATAGTGTGCTGTAATTGGAGAATATGAACTATGTAGAATGATAAACTGATGTCTGATTCAACCGCTTATGAACTTAGATGCAAATCTGACTGTCCATAAATAGGGACTTATGCGTTCCCGCTATAGGAACCTTTTGAGGTTCCAGTAAGAGGTTTTGACACAATGGCAAGTTACATTTTAGTAAAAATCTGAAAAATCTCCCAAATCCCTTCGCACCCTAGCTGCCCTCTAAATTTAGAATAATTTTCAGACTTTAAACAAATGTCCAGAACTCCTCCAGCTTTCATCACACAGACATAAACTTTATATCAAAATGTAAGAAAATTTGTCAGCGTCATTTGGTGCCTTGCTCAAGGATCACTCAGACGCATGGTTTTCGAGCTATGCTGCCCTAAAATCGACCTACGCCTCCCACTGACTTCAGTTAGTACGGAGAAAAGATGACTACCTTTCTCTCCAGCGTTTTTAACTCGCCACCATTTAAATTCTGTTCACAGTCGGATAAAATAAAATACATTTCTGAGTTCCTCAAAGCCTTCTGGCACTCACGGTGAAAAAATTATTTTGATATCTCTAGCAGTTTACTCTCTGGGCAGAGTTGTTCAGGGGTTTGTACTGCCTTTATTCGGTGTAGTTCAGTCTCTGTATTATTTTTGAACATGCAGGCCCTGTTGCTTAGCAACGCTTAACAAGGCAGCTGTGTGTGTCACGCACACACAGCTGCCTCATACTGTAATTATATATCAGAGCAACTGGATGAGAAAATGATTACTCCACAGGTTTTAGTAGTTTATAACGGACATGAGTGATTCTGGGCCGTCCGGCAATGTTGATGTACAGACGGGGGCGACAGCGCGCCTCCTCTCTTATGATCCCTATCTGCCCCCCACCCCCACAACTTAAGCTGGATTTATAGTCGCACGTTGTCTGTGTCTGCGTAACCGCTGTAGCCTCCTGAGGCCTGACGCGCACCTCTTTAGACCCGACGTGCATCCTGCCTACGTGAACGCAGAGATGCGGAAGAACTCACTGGTGATTGGTCAGGGTGTTAACGTGCTTCTGGATGTTTGGGTTTTGTAGCTGAATGAATGGATGAATGAATGCATGTTGCTGCTACTGTTGTTCTAAGGGTGCATTCAGAAAGCATAGTCCGCGAGACTCGGTCCGTTTGGGGACTCGGTTCGCTTGGGGGCGGGGGTGGTCTTCCGGACCGAGATCGCGTTCAAGTTGCTCTATTGCCAAACGAGCCAAGAATGAGAATCTCAGGTGGCGCTGCTCTCGGATTTACCGTAGGAGTGGACAAGGCGCACCTACAAGAAGGTTCTCACAACTTCTGTTCCCCTCACTAAGCGACATTATTTTTGTATGAGGAGCTGGGTATGATTTCATCAGACCAGATATCCATTAAAGCTTTTACTTCCTCGTAACTCCACCTATGACTACGAGCCATCTTTATAAGTACCGCAGTCCCTCACGTGTGTTTGTTGTCGTAGCGTTTGCCCACGTTGTGAAACGTTTTACCCACAATGCCTATGCAATTTGTAGTCCACTTCCTGTATTTGGTTCGCTTCAATCGCACCGAGACCCACGTTTGTAGGCGGACCGAGTCCGCTTGTTTGTTCCGGATCAGAGTCCGTTTGCGCATTCACAACTCCCCGAAGTAAGCGGACTTTCCGAGCAAACGGACTCTGATTCGAATCAAAAAAGCTTTGTGAAAGCGCCCTAAAAGAGGAAGTAAATGCCGGTTGTAGCGAACCATTGGGGTGAAAAAATCATCCGCTCTGTGGAGTTTCCTGGTCATTTAAAGCCCCGTTGTCGCCTGCAGATCTGGATAAAAAACTGTAGCATGACGCTGTAACTCTACGCTTGAGTAAAAGCACACTCTGCCTCTGCGTCAGGTACGCGGACCCGACTGGACGCAGATGCAGCGCGACTATAAATCCAGCTTGGCTGTAGATGTATTCAGTGTTTTTTCTGCAGCGATTCTCACACTTTTTAACACAGGTGTCTCATCTTTGCAACATGGCTGCCGCTCTCGGGCGCGGGCAGTAGCTGCATTGCAGAAATTTTCTAGTTTAAGTGACTTGTGATTTTTGTCTTTTTCTATGGTGGGAGGATGTCAATAAACTAGAGCATGACCGTAGAACTCATAAGTCTAAGTTTAGTTTACAGTAATCTGGCGCCCCCTGAAATCATCCTGCGACCCACATGGGATTCCCGCCCCCAGTTTGAGAGCCACTGCTGTAAACAATGTGTGTGAATGATTAAAGTTTGCATAGTGATGGACATTCAGCAGGGAACTGAGCGCGAACACTGCCTCTGAACATGGAGCAACATCTCCTTCCATCCATGATGGAGCTGGTGCGCCGTTCTGCCACGTCTGCGTCCTCCCGCCGCTGCAGGGCGACGGTGATGTGTGAGGTGATGGTGGAATCTGTCTTTAGCTGCTTTCCTTCTCCGTGTTTACATTCCAGAGCCGTGTTCAACACAGAGGCTCCTCCCCCTTCTTGTGTGGGCTCAGAGTGTGTGTATGTGTGTGTGTGTGCACGCTGCATGTGCCCCAACATGTGGGTGACATAAACACAGCGGTGGCGGGGGTTTGGGGGGGTGAAGTTCCCGTCAGCTCCTGAAGCTGCAGATAGGTCAGTCAGACTGTTGGATGACCGACCCAGACCTTACAGTACCCCTCCTCCCCCCTCCTCACCCCTGCACACCATTTCCACTCCGCAGTGTAAACCTTCATCTTTCCTTCCCCACTCGCCCTCCCTGTCCCTCTCTCTCTCTGATTGCTAGCGTATGTTGGCTGGATGAGAGGAGGGGTAAGGATGGGGGGTGGGGGGGGGACTGTGCCCTCATGCAGAGAGTCACATGGTGTCCCTGATTGGAGGAAAATGTGTAAAGACTGCAGCTCTGCTGAAATGGCAACAGACAGAAAAGCACAAAGGCTGAGCTGTTTGAAAACGGGTTGCACAACAAGAGAGGAGGAGGGGGGAGGAGGGGGAGGAAGAGGAGGGACGGGGCAAGAGAGAGGGAGGGAGCAGACACAGAGGAGAGAGGTGGATTAAGAGAGGAAGAGGAGGAGAAGGGAGAGCCGTGAGGAAGAGAAAGCAGGAGAGGTGATGAGGAGGAGGGCAGTGAGAGGAAGAGCTGAGAAAGAGAGAGAGGAGAGTAGGAGGAGGAATGGGGGGAGAGTCGGGGGGGATGAGACGAGGAGGGGGGAGTCAGGGGGTGAGATGGGAAGAAATCAGACTGTTTCTATGTTTTTCTGCTGAGCTCTGACGTGATTGGCTGGGGGGGGGGGGGGGGCGACCTGACTCTGAGATCAGAGACAAAATGGCTCCCAGAGAACAGAGAAGCATCAGGACTCTGTCATCTCCACTCACAGCTGACACACACACATCTGTCAGACATTCACAAATCTGTGTGTGTGCGCGCGCGCGTGTGTCAGATGATGGACAATAATCTGAAGTTGCTCCAACTGCTCTGTGATTTTCCTCCTGAAACATTCAGAGCGAAATGTCCTCCAGCTGAGCCGTCACCCGGCGGCTTCTGCTGGACTCAGCCTCCTGGTCTGAAGCGTCTGTCTTCGTCTGCAGGAGGAAACCTGAGCAGGGAAGTCGCGCGGAGCTGAGGAGAGGCTGGATGACAGGATGAAAACAAAGACAGCGACTGGCTGCGGCCACTAGAGGGTGCTGCCGCTCCGGGACGGCCCCGGCTGGAGGTCAGAGGTCTGCAGTCAGACAGGAGAGCGCAGAGGAGGAGGAGCATTACAAGCTGTTGATTTGTTGTTTTTAGCAAATAAAAACAACCTAAAACAAGTTCAGATTTACAGATTCACAATTACAAGAAGTCTTTCACCTTTTAAAATGATCTGGAAGCATAATAAAATTCTCCCGTGTAAAAAAGCTGAGCTGTTAAGAACAGTGGTTGTCAACTGGTGGGTCCCGACCCAAAAGTGGGCCATGGTCCCATTTTCAGGGGGTCGCACCCAGATCTCCCAGATCTCCCAGCAACCACAACAACAACAATAAAATAATAACAATGATACAATTTATTAAAAAAGTTCCTTTAAAAACACCCAAGAACGCTGTACGACAGAAAAGTAAAACCATAAACACATTTAAACAGTGACAATAAACAACATTGTGATGGTGAGAGTGAGACCTGCTCCTGTAGGACTGCCTGGACAAGTGTGTTTGAGTCTGGATATAAAGTGGAAGCAGATCAGAGAGAGTTCCAGAGATGGAGCAGAGTGGCTGGATGCTCGTGGGAGGGTGGGGGTTGTTGGGGAGACCAAAGAGTGAGTTGCAATAATCACTTTTGGCAGTAACAAGGCTGTGGATGAGGATGGCAGTGGGATGGGGGTGAGAGAGGGGTAGGATGGCAGTGGGATGGGGGTGAGAGAGAAGCAGGATGGCAGTGGGATGGGGTGAGAGAGGGGTGGGATGGCAGGGGGTTGGAGGGGAGAGAGGGGTGGGAGGGCAGTGGGATGGGGGTGAGAGAGGGGCAGGATGGCAGTGGGATGGGGGTGAGAGAGGGGCAGGATGGCAGTGGGATGGGGGTGAGAGAGGGGCGGGATGGCAGTGGGATGGGGGTGAGAGAGGGGCGGGATGGCAGGGGGAGTTGGAGGGGAGAGAGGGGTGGGAGGGCAGTGGGATGGGGGTGAGAGAGGGGCAGGATGGCAGAGGGTTGGAGGGGAGAGGGGCGGGATGGCAGTGGGATGGGGGTGAGAGAGGGGTGGGATGGCAGGGAGTTGGAGGGGGAGAGAGGGGTGGGAGGGCAGTGGGATGGGGGTGAGAGAGGGGCAGGATGGCAGTGGGATGGGGGTGGAGAGAGAGGGGGGGATGGCAGGGGGTTGGAGGTGAGAGAGGGGCGGGATGGCAGTGGGATGGGGTGAGAGAGGGGCGGGATGGCAGTGGGATGGGGTGAGAGAGGGGTGGGATGGCAGTGGGATGGGGGTGAGAGAGGGGCGGGATGGCAGTGGGATGGGGGTGAGAGAGGGGTGGGATGGCAGTGGGATGGGGGTGAGAGAGGGGCGGGATGGCAGTGGGATGGGGGTGAGAGAGGGGCAGGATGGCAGTGGGATGGGGGTGAGAGGGGCGGGATGGCAGTGGGATGGGGGTGAGAGAGGGGTGGGATGGCAGTGGGATGGGGGTGAGAGAGGGGTGGGATGGCAGTGGGATGGGGGTGAGAGAGGGGCAGGATGGCAGTGGGATGGGGGTGAGAGAGGGGCGGGATGGCATTGGGATGGGGTGAGAGAGGGGTGGGATGGCAGTGGGATGGGGTGAGAGAGGGGCAGGATGGCAGTGAGATGGGGTTGAGAAAGGGGTGGGACGACAGTGGGATGGGGTGAGAGAGGGGCAGGATGGCAGAGGGATGGGGGGGGAGAGAGGGGCAGGGGTTGGAGGGGACAGATGGGGAGTGAGAGAGGGGCAGGACGGCAGTGGGATGGGGGTGAGAGAGGGGCGGGACGACAGTGGGATGGGGGTGAGAGAGGGCAGTGGGATAGGCTAAGTTGTTGACGGAAATGGAAAAACTGCTAAATTTGGAGTGTGTGTATGTGTGTATGTTTGTGGGTGGGTGGGGGGATGAATTTCTTGTAGCCAGAGGGTAAGGGAGGATGGTGAAGGGAGGTAGAGCTGGGTGTCATCGGTGTAGCGGTGAAAATGGATGCTGTGTGTGCGGAAAATGTGACCAAGTGGAAGAATGTCAACAGCTGATTTTTACCCTTTTTTGATGGAGGAGAGGAATAATGGGGAGAAATGTGATTAAAATGTGATATCAGAAAATATCAGTATCTGTTTTTTCGGCCGATAGGCTATTTTGAAAAATGAAATCTCGCAAGATTTCGTTATGGAACAAGAATATCTTGCGAGATCTTGTTCCCTTAGCATTGGTCCAGCATGCGTAAAAGTCCCTGTTATTGTGGAAGAACTTCATTTCCCAGCATTCCTTTCAGAGTTATGTGACTACGGTGCAGCTGCTGCTGCTACAGACTGACTTGATTTGAAGCTGCTGATAATATGTCTGGTTTTAAGTTGTTGGTTAAGTTACCAAGTTGTTAGAAACATTAGAATTAGACACATGTTGGCTAATACCTGCTAGTATCTGATATATGGTAGTATCTAATACCTGCTAGTATCTGATTATGGTAGTATCTAATACCTGCTAGTTCTGATATATGGTAGTATCTAATACCTGCTAGTTCTGATATATGCTAGTATCTAATACCTGCTAGTATCTGATATATGGTAGCATCTAATACCTGCTAGTATCTGATATCTGGCCGCCAGATGACCAAAATGAACTCCTCTTGCTGAGTTAAGGAGATTTTGGGATCTCTCTCAAAACAGAATGTAGTTGTATTTCTCAAAATATGAGAGATACAACCTCACAGTTCTCTGCATATATCGGTATCGACTGATATTGTATACCTGAATTTAAGAGTTGGACAATATCGGAATATCGGATATCGGTAAAAAAAAAAAAGCCTATATCGAACATCCCTAGTCATTACCAGGTATTTTGCGTTTCAGTTGCACCAACTCCGGGGGAAAATAGACATCTCCAAAACAGTCCATTTGTGAGCTATAACAGCTAGAAATTCACAAATTTCAAGCCAGAAAAATATGTTGAAACAATGTCACCACAACAACAGCCAATTTCAGTGTGTGTTTTAAGGATATCGGCAAAGTGCTATAAACATGTTTATTTCTGCTGCAAACATATCAGTTGATATTGCAAATTAAGGGCTGGACAATTGGCCTATCGGTATAATGGATATCGGTAAAATGCTGTAAAAATTATTTTTTTCAGCTCCAAACATGTTTTTTCTGATGTAAACATGTTTATTTCTGCTGTGTTATTTGCAGAGATCGGTATCGGTTGATATCGGAAATGAAGAGTTGGACAATATCGGTATAACAGATATCGGTAAAATGCTGCGAATATGTTTATTTCTGCTGTGTGGTCTGCAGAGATCGGTATCGGTTGATATCGGAAATGAAGAGTTGGACAATATCGGTATAACAGATATCGGTAAAATGCTGTGAACATGTTTATTTCTGCTGTGTTGTCTGCAGAGATCGGTATCAGTTGATATCGGAAATGAAGAGTTGGACAATATCGGTATAACAGATATCAGTAAAATGCTGCGAATATGTTTATTTCTGCTGTGTGGTCTGCAGAGATCGGTATCGGTTGATATCGGAAATGAAGAGTTGGACAATATCGGTATAACAGATATCGGTAAAATGCTGTGAACATGTTTATTTCTGCTGTGTTGTCTGCAGAGATCGGTATCAGTTGATATCGGAAATGAAGAGTTGGACAATATCGGTATAACAGATATCGGTAAAATGCTGTGAACATGTTTATTTCTGCTGTGTGGTCTGCAGAGATCGGTATCAGTTGATATCGGAAATGAAGAGTTGGACAATATCGGTATAACAGATATCGGTAAAATGCTGTGAACATGTTTATTTCTGCTGTGTGGTCTGCAGAGATCGGTATCGGTTAATATTGGAAATTAAAAGTTGGACAATATCAGTATATCATATATCGGTGAAAAGGGCAATATCGAACATCCCTAGTTAACAGTATTAAACAGAACTTCAGGCTTGTTATTGCATCTGCAGATGTAATGGCTGCAGGAGTGGTTGTGTTCCTGTCTGGAGGGAACAGCAACACTCAGCTGTCCTCAGATCAGCGACGGTTGTTATCAGAACTCTGGCAGATGCACGAACCGTTCAGCTTCCTGTTGACAAGCAAGTGGAAACGGCACGCTGCGCACGTGCGCACGCTCGCACACAGGCCGCGGGCATCCCTCCTTCCCCCCCTCGTGCCCCCGAGCCCGGCAGTCTGGACGTGGGAGATATGAGGCGGAGGGAGAGGCATGAAAACCCGGCTCAGTCAGATGTGGATGAGCTGGGGTGGAGGTGACAGGATGGCCGCGTCAGAGGAGCTCGAGCCTGAGGGAGGTGAGTTTTTCTGCCGCGTTTCAGCGACTGAACCTCAGAGGTGTGAGAAGACCAAGTACAGCCGTCCTCAAAATTATTCACACCGTCCAGTTAGAGAAAAGGCTAAATTTACAACAGTAATTCAAATAACAATAAATTAATAAAACTAATGATAAATAAAAATTTACAAAATTATAATTTAGCGAAATAAAATATTGCTTTTGAATTGTGGTTGGAAGTAATAATTAAAACAAACAAACAAAACTGTCCCAGTCACATTAGAGCATCTTTCCCACCAGCCAACATTTCCATGCGGGGCCCATATGGGTTAGATTTTGGCTGCATATGAGGGACCCAAGTGGTTTCCATTAGGGATGCACAATATTGGAATTTTGGCCGATACCCGATATACCAATATTTTAAAACTTGTGGCCAATAACCGATATCGATACCGATATTAAAGCTGAGAGAAATAAGAAGTCTTTGCAAATAGCAGTTTCGTTATCTATGTCCGGCACCTTGAAAAATAGGGTTGGGAAAAAATATTGATGCACCGAAATATTGCGATTATTTCATATGCCGATGTCAAATTGATATTTAAAAACGTGGTATCAATCTATTTAACTTACAAAATCTCGTGAGATTTCATCATTCTGTTACAAAATCTCATGATATCACCTGAATTCCCGCGAGATTTCACAAAAGATCGATGAAATATTGTGAGATTTTTTTAGTAAAATAGATGGATACTGCGTTTTTAAATGTCAATATGATAGCATATGAAAATATCGCGAAATTTTCGTGAATTCTTGTAAGATTTTGTAACAGAACTATGAAATATTGTATGATTTAATTATTAAAATGTTAATATATCAGCATATGAAAATATTGCGATATTTCAGTGTATCAATATTTTTTCTCACCTCTAGTCTTCAGAAGTTTTAAAGTCTGTAAAAAGAAGTTTTAGAAGAAGAAGTAGTTTGTTTTTTTTAGACTTTAGAAACAACAGGCTGAAAGGTTCAATATCGGTTAGATATCGGTGGGGTGGCCAATGTCCAATACTCAGTTTTAAGGCCGATATAGGCCGATACCGATAGAGGGCTGATGATATCGCGCATCCCTATTGGAAACCGTGGACAAACCCACCTGGGTCCCTCATATGCAGCTGAAATCTAACCCATACAGGCCCCACATGGAAATGCTGGCTGTCAACAGGTGGAAACGTCTGATTGGACGTTACAGAAAACACCTGATTGCAGTGATTGGCTCAAAGTGTTGCTCAATAAAATAGCCTCAGAGCCCCATCGTGTTTGTTTACTTGTCTTATTTTTTTGTGTGTTTGTTTTTAATATTTCTTTTGAACCACAATTCATAATCAATGTTGGTATTCATAATTTTTTATTTATCATTACTTTTGTCAATTTCACCTTATTTCACTGACAGATGATTTTTTTCCCCGTCTTTAATTTGAGGGTATGACTAATTTTGAGGACGACTGTGGCTGTAGAGAGTCTCTGTGATTGGCCGAGCTGCTGCAGGTGAGTTTGAACAGGTAGCCGGTTGTTCAGCAGCAGCATGTGCCGCTTTAATCCCCGCACGCGCACCGATTCGGGGTTTTAGGAGTGAACGTGCAGCTGGAGGTGCACGCGTGCCCCTCGTTGCTCGGGGTGCTGGTTGGAGATAAGACCTGACTCACGCCTGAGAGCAGAGACGGTGTGTGTAAGCCCCTCCAGCCTTATCCTGACACCCCCCCCTCCACACACACGGGGGATTAACCCCGTCATGTACCATTTCTATGGTTGAGCTTTGGAGACACACACACACGCACACACACACAGACAGGATTAACTCTTGTGTGTCCATTTCCATGGATGTTTCTCAGCCTCTCTGGTTGTGTCAGCATTGACTGCTTGTGTTGCCATGGTGACAGGGGCCAGTGAATGTAAGATACGCAAATCCACATAAGTCAGCCACAACAGACACTCTAAGCTACTCTCGACCCCCCCCCCTTTCCAAGCACACAAAGATGCTGCCAGAACACCGACTGGAGGCTCGTGACTGTGGAGTGCTCCTGAATCAGGCTCACGGTGCTCAGAGCCACGTTCGTGGAGTCGGCCAGCATCTCTGCTGCTGCTCGGGTGAGAGGCGGGCCTCAGAGTAGATTATCCTCTCCACGTCTGGCTCCGAGGAACACTGCACCTCCCCAGTCTGCAGATTTATGGCAGCAAAGTCTGCAAAGAGCCCACGATGGAGTTGCTGTCTTCATCCCTCAAATACAACTGGACCAGAGGTGTAGGGGACCCAGAGGGCCGCCCCATCTCCACCGATACCAACAACCGATAACTGTCTGCTTCTCATGGCCGATACCGATTAGTTCATGTTTTTAAATTTGATATAATCTTCATAATTTCTGCAGTTTGTGCTGGATACAACAATGAAAACTGATATTAAAGCTTTAGCTGTTTAAATGTTTATATAAAGTAATCACACAGAAATGTGGTGATATTGTTCCCATGCCCCATGGACTCAAAATAGAAATGAAGTAACAATATTCACCCGGTTTGCTCCTGTTCTATGTTGGTTAATTATACTGATAATTGTTTTATTTACAATGTGATATTTCTGTTTTCAGTTCTGGCTTGAGACACCAGATGGAAACTAGATTTTTGGCTAAATCTGGCATATTTAGAAGTTTTTATTTGTTGTTTATGTGCTCTGTCCCAATCAAATAAACAAATGAAATGAGAAAACATAAGCTGATATTAGGTCAATATCAGACCCAATATCAAAGCCGATAAGTTTTTATCATCCAGCGTCCAGAAACAAAGTTGTTACTGCTGCTACTTAAAAATCCACATGCAGCTTTATCTGGATGAGAGAAGCTGATTTTGAACTGCAGGTTCTGTCTAAGCGGTGAACCAGATCCATCACAACACCATTTATCCGCCTTATTTATGACGATTCTGACAGTTTTCCAAACTTACATTTAGAATATTTATCATAAAAACAAAGTTAGACTATTCTTGTCAAAATGGATGTTAAAATCACCAACAGTAAAGATGCTTAAAAATCCTTACAGATCATAAACGGCAGTCCAGTGAAATCATCAGAGTCCGGGGGGACTCTGATATATATACGTATATATATGTGTGTGTGTGTATATATTAGGGATGTAACGATTACTGGTAAAATGGTTTACCGTGATAAAATTGCTAACGATTAGTAATACCGTTTCAAATTGTAATTATTGTTAAAACCGTGACTGATTACTGCACTTTGAAAAACTCACACTGATGCTGCTCAGTGGCTGGAAAAGCAGTTAATTCATGAAAACATGGCGGAAGGCAACAAAGGCGCCCACGTGGACAGTTCGCTTGAGATTTTTCCCCCTTTAAAAAGGACAAAGTAGATATTTAGACCCATTTTGGATATTTCTAAAGATGCTGTTGGGTATTTACCGCGATAAAAATGAACCGTGATCATTTTGGTCACAACAACCGTGATATGAACTCTTCATGTCGTTACATCCCTAATATACAGTGGGTACGGAAAGTATTCAGACCCCTTTAAACTTTTCACACTTTGTTTCATTGCAGCCATTTGCTAAAATCAAAAAAGTAAATTTTATTTCTCATTAATGTCACTCAGCACCCCATCTTGACAGAAAAAAACAGAAATGTAGAAATTTTAGCAAATTTATTAAAAATTAAAAACTGAAATATCACATGGTCATAAGTATTCAGACCCTTCACTCAATACTGAGTAGAAGCACCTTCTGAGCTCGTACAGCCATGAGTCTTCTTGGGAATGATGCAACACGTGTTCCACACCTGGATTTGGGATCTTCTGGTTCTTCTTGCAGATCCTCTCCAGTTCTGTCAGGTTGGATGGTGAACGGTGGTGTTCAGCCATTTTCAGGTCTCTCCAGAGATGCTCAGTTGGGTTTAAGTCCGGGTTCTGGCTGGGCCGGTCCAGAATGGTCCAGAGTGGTTCTGATCCACTCCTTTGTTATTTCAGCTGTGTGTGAGGGTCATTGTCTTACTGGAAGGTGAACCTTCGGCCCAGTCTGAGGTCCTGAACACTCTGGAAGAGGTTTTCTTCCAGAATATCTCTGTACTTGGCCACATTCATCTTTCCTTCAACTGCAACCAGTCGTCCTGTCCCTGCAGCTGAAAAACACCCCCATAGCATGATGCTGCCACCACCATGCTTCACTGTTGGGATCATATTGGGCAGGTGATGAGCAGTGCCTGGTTTTCTCCACACATACCGCTTAGAATTAACTCCAAAAAGTTAAATCTTGGTCTCATCAGACCAGAGAATCTTATTTCTCTCAGTCTGGGAGTCCTTCATGTGTTTTTGGCAAACTCTATGCGGGCTTTCATATGTCTGCACTGAGGAGAGGCTTCCATCGGGCCACTCTGCCATAAAGCCCCGACTGGTGGAGGCTGCAGTGATACTGACTTTGTGGAACTTTCTCCATCTCCCTACTGCATCTCTGGAGCTCAGCCACAGTGATCTTTGGCTTCTTCTTTACTCTCTCACCAAGGCTCTTCTCCCACCATTGCTCAGTTTGGCTGGACGGTCGGGTCTAGGAAGAGTTCTGGTCGTCCCAAACTTCTTCCATGTAAGGACTATGGAGGCCACCGTGCTCTTAGGAACCTTTAGTGCTGCAGAAACTCTTTTGTAACCTTGTCCAGATCTGTGTCTCGCCACAATTCTGTCTCTGAGCTCCTTGGACAGTTCCTTCCACCTCATGATCCTCATTTGCTCTGACATGCACTGTGAGCTGGAAGGTCTGATATCGACAGGTGTGTTTTTCCTAATCACGTCCAATCAGTTTATTTAAACACAGCTGGACTCCAATGAAGGAGTAGAACCATCTCAAGGAGGATCAGAAGGAATGGACAATCTGTGAGTTAGATATGAGTGTCACTGCAAAGGGTCTAAATACTTATGACCATGTGATATTTCAGTTTTTTCTTTTAATAAATTTGCTAAAATTTCTACATTTCTGTTTTTTTCTGTCAAGATGGGGTGCTGATTGTACATTAATGAGAAATAAAATTAACTTTTTTGATTTTAGCAAATGGCTGCAATGAAACAAAGAGTGAAAAGTTAAAAGGGGTCTGAATACTTTCCGTACCCACTGTATATATATGTATATATATATATATGTAAACTCAAATTTAGGAACTTAGGGGTGCTTCAGCATCCCCCCAAAATTGGCTAAAATCGCCTTTGACTGGATTTAAGGTCTGAGATTGTTGATTTAGGTGGAGAACATCTGCTTTTGTTGTCACAAGGCTGGATAAATGCAGAGTTTACCCAGTAAGAATAGTTATAGTTTTATAGGTTACGGATCACTTTACTTCCCAGCTGCCAGAATATTGTAAAAAGTTGGAGCAAAGTCTGATGTCAAGACCCAGTTAAGTTGATCCAGTGCACTCGAGATCACGACCCTTATACAGACAAAATATTCGCTTTGTTTCTTATTATTAATCTCTCCCTCATTAAGTGCAAATATGCAATTATGAATATGAAATATTTAATTTTTTACAAATTTTCTTCTGGTGCACATTTTCTTTTTAATAAGAACATAAAAACCTGGAACTATCATGTCATAATCTGTTTTAAAAATAATTAAATACTGCAACAACAAAGCAAAAACAGCCTACTGTTCATAAAATCTACTGAAAACTTTAAAGTACATTTTGAAAAATAGAAATAGCTCCCCCTTCTCCTGCTCTGAACTCCATGTTTCGTTGCAGTCAGAGGAAGAGTTGTGCATGTCTGCAGCATGTCAGTATGAACCAGTCGAAGTGAAAGTGGTGGTGCTATTCCAGAATAAGCTCTCACCACCTGTTCTCCGTCAGAGCCTTCCCACAGAGCAGCAGCTTCATCAGGGACTTCATCATTTATGACTCATGTTTTCTCCTCTGTTTACATGCTTGATGCAAAGGTTGAGCTCATCTTCATTCTTGTAGCTGCAGCATGCTCGGGTATTCAGCTGGAGGAAAAAAAAACTTAAGAAGTAGAGAGATTTCCATCACTGGGATGAAATGATCTGTATTTCATCTTCTTTACCTTCTACAATACATGCTGTACAGTATGAGACAGGCATACCGATACCCTGCAGTCGATACTTCCATACCGGTCACACGAAATATGGGATTGGTTACTTTCTGAGTATGTAGATACGACTGTACAGATACAACACATGCAGTTTGTTTCCACCTCTGAGAGTTTTAGGCAATGAAATGATGAAAGCAGCCATATTCTAGTTTCTGTATCACATGATGGTGGTAGCCTATCAGATTCTAGCTTCTGTGTCACATGATGGTGGTAGCCTATCAGAATCTAGCTTCTGTGTCACATGATGGTGGTAGCCTATCAGATTCTAGCTTTTGTATCACATGATGGTGGTAGCCTATAACATTCTAGCTTCTGTGTCACATGATGGTGGTAGCCTATCAGATTCTAGCTTTTGTATCACATGATGGTGGTAGCCTATAACATTCTAGCTTCTGTGTCACATGATGGTGGTAGCCTATCAGATTCTAGCTTTTGTATCACATGATGGTGGTAGCCTATCACATTCTAGCTTCTGTGTCACATGATGGTGGTAGCCTATCAGATTCTAGCTTTTGTATCACATGATGGTGGTAGCCTATCAGATTCTAGCTTCTGTGTCACATGATGGTGGTAGCCTATCACATTCTAGCTTCTGTGTCACATGATGGTGGTAGCCTATCAGATTCTAGCTTCTGTATCACATGATGGTGGTAGCCTATCAGATTCTAGCTTCTGTATCACATGATGGTGGTAGCCTATCAGATTCTAGCTTCTGTATCACATGATGGTGGTAGCCTATCAGATTCTAGATTCTGTATCACATGATGGTGGTAGCCTATCAGATTCTAGCTTCTGTATCACATGATGGTGGTAGCCTATCAGATTCTAGCTTTTGTATCACATGATGGTGGTAGCCTATCAGATTCTAGCTTCTGTGTCACATGATGGTGGTAGCCTATCACATTCTAGCTTCTGTGTCACGTGATCAGATTCTAGCTTTTGTATCACATGATGGTGGTAGCCTATCAGATTCTAGCTTCTGTGTCACATGATGGTGGTAGCCTATCAGATTCTAGCTTCTGTGTCACATGATGGTGGTAGCCTATCAGATGTCATGATGATGCTGCTGCTGTCAGTGATGATGATGATGTTTTGGTAAATTTATGTCACTTTCACATTTTATATAAGTTATTTGAGAATTGAAAAAGTTTTCAATTTAATTTTTGTTTAATCTGCTCACCTATATCATCTTTTATTTTTGTTTTAAAGTAATTTATTTTCACTACTTTTGTTGTTTAGCTTAATGAATATCTAATATTGTCCCGACATTCAAGATATTAATGCAAACTATAAAATCATGTGATTTTCTTTCAAGGGACAAAAAGTGTCAGTATTGATATTAATAAAAAAAAAAGTACCATAAACTACTGGTATAGTATTGACAGGAAAAATGCCGGTATCGTCTATCTCTACTGTACATTAACTGTATATTAAATATAAGTGATATTTATGCATGTGAGGTAGATGACATGCAGTATCCAGCTTGTTCTTTTTATATCCCAACCTCGGCCATATGGGTGAAATCTCGCTGGCTGTGATCTGAATATCTGATTATAATTTGAGGCGATTTAAGCAGATTTAGAGGCCTGTTGGATTCTCCTGTGGCTTAGAGTGATTGTGTGTGTGTGTGTGTAGATGTGTTCATCACTATGTGTGTGTGCAGAGCGAGACAATGAGGGAGGGATTGCCAGTGTTTATGCTTTACTAGTCTACTCTGGAGATGGTTCAATGTCCGAACTCTAAGACACAATTAAAGCTGAACAGTGTGTCATCTCTCTGTGAAAGTCTTTCATCTGCTGCTGCAGCCGTCATGCGCGCACCACGGCCTGCGCCCAGGGTGGGCCGGGCTTGAGGCTATGGCAAGCCATTTTAACATTTATTCAAAGCAGTACTAATTTTAAGTGGCCATTTTGACATTTCTTCATTTGACGGAATGGGTATATTTAAAAAATTCTCCCTTGTAGGGGTGGGAAAAAATATCGAAACACTAAAATATTGCGATATTCTCATATGCTGGTTTCATATTGACATTTAAAAACGCATTATTGATCTATTTTACAAATGAAATATCGGTCTCTTACGAATGCTAGCGAGGTTTCATTAAATGCGAGATTTCGTCATGTCAGACAAAATCTTGCGAGATTTAGTTAGAAGTATAGATCGATACCGCGTTTTGAAATATCAATGTGATATCGGTATATGAAAATATCACAATATTTCAGTGCATCAATGTTTTTTCCCACCTCTACTTCCTTGTCTTTCTTCCTATCTAAAACTAACATTTCAGATATCTAAAATATTCTAACTAGGAAAACGACGTCACTTTTCCCATTTATCTGTATTGGGTTTTTACTTCCTGATATCTAAAATGACATTCCTGTTATCTGAAATAAATATTCTGGATGTCTTAAAGGAATTCTTAGTAGGATAAACTGTAATTTCAGACCTCCATAATTCAGTTGTTACTAGTTATAATTTTCATTTCAGATATCAAAAATGAATGAAAAACTCCAGATACCTACAATATCATTTTTTACAGTCAAAATGTGTTTTTGCTAGTAAAACTGTCTTTACAGATATCAGCTATTGGTAATATGACTAGTCAGAATTAAATTTCAGATATGTGAAATTCGGGGTGCACGATAATTATCGATCGGATATCAGGAAATTATTACATCATTCCGATAAGTCCGATATCATGACGTCCTCCCACGATAACTTATATATTATTACTGTCAGCACGGCAGCGCTCCGCTCACATTATGAGACCAGAATTAAGAATGCTTATTTACATAGATAAGTCTGACCTGTCAGTCATTATTATTGTTTACAAATAAACTTTTTCAGATCGTGTTAACATACAGTAAATGTTTGAATTTAACTTGTCAGCATCATTTTCTGGTTTTTTAACATGTCAGTTGCACTTTTTCAGTTTGTAATCCCAACGTTTGAATCAGCATCAGTTCAAGGAGCATTTATTTTTGTACCAACTTATTTAAGTTGCTGTGCATCTAAGATATCGAATAGTTTTGTTTGATATTTATTAGAAAATGTTGAGGCTCGCTGATAGTTTTGAACTGGAAAAAATTAATATTTCTTCATTTAAAGAGTGAAAATTCTTCTTGGTTTTGTTAATAGTACTGAAGTCATGATTAAGTATGTATGTGTTATCGGCTATTAGTTATCGGTATCGGCCTTTAGGAGGTGAAATTTCGAAAAAGCTTATCATGTATCTATCTAAAATTCTGATTATGCCTTGGAATAATGCATTTCCAGATATTTCCAGATATTTTGCTTATCTCGTGACAGGGTGATGGGACACCATCTTCGTTTTTTCAGAAGGCAAAACTGAGTCTTTGCAGCAAGTTGACGGGCAGTAATTAGGCAAACATGGAAAGCAGCACTCTGCAGCCAGGACGACCTTTGTGTCCACACACATTTCCAGTCGGTTGCATTAGGCCAATTCTCATCTGCGTCAGTTACAAGGCGGGATGCAGGAGGAGGAAGGGAAAACGCTTAGCAGGCAACCTTTATGTGCATTAGTGGGGGAGGAGGAGGGGAGGAGGGGGGAGCGGCGCTGGGCAGAGCAGAGAGGAGCAAATGCGTTGCAGACGGGAAGGAGGAGGAGGAGGGCCTACAGCTATTGTTCATGTCCTCCCGTGAACAAAGGGCTGATCGGGGTCCGTCTGTAGACCCGCAGCAGGCTCCAGCCCACCGACAAGGCCTCATGCGGGACGCAGCTCCCGCAATCCGGCTCCTGTTCCGCCGCAGCCTCGCTGTTTGAACGCATTTCTTATCGATCCCGGTCGGAAGGGGACGTATTGTGCGGGGACGTCGCGTGCAGCGGGCCTATCCGTTTTTACGCACGGAGCGTGCAGACGGTCCCTCATCACGGATCTGTAAACAGCGATTTTCTCACTGGACTTCTCCGCAGGTAAAGAGTCGCTTTTCCCATAAAAAACACACGTTCCCACGGTAACATCCTTCGCCGCGGAGCTCAGATGCCGCTAACAGACACTCCCGGCTGCGCTGCTTCGTGTTTTTTTGTGCCGTTTTTCGCTGGAAAGAGATTTAAGGCTGGAGCGTTAGCAGGGAAGCTAAAGGCTAACTGAGACCAACTGTTTCTGGCTAGCTAACGTAGCCCCGCAGGCCCGCGAGCCCGTGTGGGATCCCGTTAAAATGTTGGTGGTGAAACATGTCAGAATTATTTGTCTCTCTGAATCTGTGTTTACTGGAATATGTGGTGAGTTTTAACTGATGTACGGCTGGGTTTTCGCCGTAAAGATCCCCGCTTTCTGACATGATGTAGTTGACGTTTTAGCTTAGCTTGTTGCTAATGCTAACGGGCTTTCTAATTGCCTTTGTAGCAGGCGGCTCGCGCTGATGCGCGCTGAGCTGCCGCAAAGTTGCAAATAAAGCTGGAAACCCGCTTTAAATGTGGCGCAAGTTATAAATGGATTATTCGGTCTCTGGTTCAGCGTAAACCAGGTCTCGGTTACCGATACTGGTCCCTCCTGGCAGCCATGGAGGAGGTCTGGAGGGGGTCGAACCAAATACCACCTCAGTGTAGTAGTCACTGGGCAGTGTACTGTGATACCTGCTGGATTCTACTACTAGGAGATGGGGAATGTGAAATTATGAAAGTACTTTATGTACTTGCACTTTCTCGCAGTAAAGTTTAGCTGGCCGATACTCTAGCCAAGAGGATATCAACATGTACTGTGTACATTTGTAGATGTACTATCCATGCACATGCACTGTGTGTACATATACTATGTTTGTGTAAATGTACTACGTATGTGTGTACATGTACTATACCTGTACATGTAATATTTGTGTACATGTACTATGTTATACACAGTACATGTACTGTGTATATGCGTACATGTACTATGTGTGTAGATGTACTATAACTGTACAGGTAATACATGTGTACATGTACTGTGTGTATCTGTACATGTACTATAACTGTACATCATGTAATATTTGTGTACTGTGTATAACATGCACCATATTCATGCGTACATGTACTGTGTATACATGCATGCTGTACTGTGTACATGAACTGCGTATATGTGTACATGTACTATAACTACATGTTAAATTTGTGTACATGTACTGTGTATAACGTGTACCATATTTATGTGTACATGTACTATGTATTTACATGTACTATAACTGTACATGTAATGTGTGTACATGTACTGTATACATGTATGCTGCACTATGCATAACATGCTCAAATGAGCATGTACTGTGTATAACATGTACCATGTGTATGCATACATATACTGTGTATAACATACTCTGTGTACATGTAGGAAGCGTTTGGGAACATGACTCCCTGCGGAGGAAGTGAGCTCCAGCTATTGTGATTGTACATGTATGTGTGTACTACTGTGTATGTGTACATGTACTGTGTATAACATGTACTATGTGTACATGTAGGAGGCGTGTGGGAACATGACTCCCTGCGGAGGAAACGAGCTCCAGCTGATGTGATTGTGAGCGTCATTAACCGCTAACAGGAGAGGAGCTGAGCTAATGGAGCTCTCAACAACTAATGGACACATAACATCGATTATTTATTTATTTATTTATTTATTTATCAATCTGCTGTTGGCGTGTGCAGCCAGAGAGGTAAACAGCTGGTTTCTGCTCGGAGAGAAGGCATGGCTGCCGTATGACCTCCTGTACGCAAGAGATGGAAAGTTGGCTTAAAAACTCCACTTATCTTTCTTAGTTATTTACCTTTTGGTCTTTTACTGCTTCCAATTGCTGTGGGAGGGGGCACACACAGATGGAAGATGCTAGAAATTGGACCCTGACATGTATTTCGTCTTATCATTTATTTTATTTCAGGATGAAACAGTGTTTAGGTGTAAATCAGCTGATCTGGGCGCAGCAGCAGCAGCGTGGCGTGTGATTGGTCGCTGGTTCTCCATCAGGTGCAGCTTTATCTCTCTGCTGTTTGTCATGCGTGATAACGCGGCGCTGCAGTAATGTCTCATAATTACTCTTTAAAAGTCCCACCAGTGTTAACGAGTCATAGACCTCCATCCTGAAGCTCTTATCTGCTCTATAAACACATGAAGTGTCCTGAGTTTGATATGCAGGACAGAGGGGCGTTGAGGGGGTGGGGCCTCACCATGGTGACCGTGGGGGTCGTGACCTGCAGGCCGCCACGCCTGGATGGCCTTTATAAGAGAGCTGGGCAATTAGAGTAGAATCAGGATGGGAGCTGTGTGTTTCAGCGGTGTGTGTTTATGAAGAGTTGTGGAGGGAAGCAGGAAGTCCCTCTGAGCCCGATGCTGGACTAACGAAGCACAGAGACCAGTACAGATGGGAGACGTTCCTTCTAGGGAATCGGGATGCACCGATTGTGAAAGTCTGGGCTGATACCGATGTTTAACATAACTTGGCCGATGTTGTCTATTTTTATTTATTACTTCCTTTGTGCCACAGAAATTTACAAGTCTTTTTCCTCTTAATCAGTCTATCCTTGCACAAATTCAATCAGACCAATTTATGAAACAGAAACAACCTTTAATGTCACTTTGTGGTTGACATTAATTATAACAAGCTTTTTTCTGAAAATTCTTCAAAAATCTGGGACTGATAATCACTAAAAAGAATGCTTCAGTATATTGCCCAACAAAATTGAGTGGTTTTAGCCTAATAAACAAAAATATACTTAGATTATTTTTTCATGGCCAAATAAAAAATATTTGTGGAGCATGTACTGCAAACTGTGTAACGCTGATCTTTTTCTGAAACGGTAAAATATTGGCACACAACCGCCGCTATCTTTGTTTCTCTACTGAGGAAAGTGCGTGGATGCCTTCTACCAGTATCTCCCCCCACCTACCCAAAAAAGAGGGGGAAAGAGAGTTTTTCTTAAGCACAGTGTTGATGACACATGTAAATCATTATATATATATATATATATATATATATATATATATTTATATATAATAATCGGCCACTGCCATCGGCGAGTATCATTTTTATTGGCCGATGGCAGTTAACAAGGCAAACATCGGCCGATACCGATGTCAAGCCGATGCATCGGCACATCCCTAGTTCCTTTTAAAGAACCGTTCAAAAGACTGGCTCCTTCTCAATAGAGATGGGCGATACTGAAATCTTTCATGTAGATACGACATCAATGGTTCATGGTAGGGACGGTGAAAACGAAGCCTCACGAGGCATTTTGACACAGCTGCTAAGAGATCGACAAGAAGTGTTGAGACATTTGAGACAGTCGGCATGAGCTCCATCTGCTGGCTGTGGACGTGTACTGCAGCTGAGGGAAGCGCTGTCTGCAGCTGTTTTGGCTCTGACACGGTGGATAATAAAAGATACGTTGTCAACCTTCTGTTAGTGTTTCCTTTGTGGATAATGTCTTGGAATTATCCTCTGTGAAAAATTAAGTATTTTTCAATAAATTCCCAAGCGTTTGGAACCCGTATGAAGCATTGACAGATTAATAAACCCAGTCTCTTCAAGATTTCGGCTCGACAGTCGCGGATGACGTAACGAGGACTCTGTTGGTGTGGTCCTGTGGTTTTCGGCATGCTGACACTTCCACTAAAACAGCGGTAGCGAGACTTCTGGTTCATAAGATCGAGGCGGAGTCGAGCAGACGGGCTCGAGCAGGACATCCCTAGTTCATGGTACTTTTTTATTGATACTGATACTTTTGGCCCCTTTAAAGAAAACCGCATCATTGAAGAGTTTGCATTAATATCTGAATGCAAGTGCAATATTGAATATAAGTCAAACTTAAGAACAGAAGAACTGGAAAAATCTTTTTAAAACAAAAATAAAGTATTGATGAAGAAATTAAACAAAAATAAGGTTAAAAATGTCTTTTAATGATCAAATAATTGGATTGAAACACAGGTTAAGATTATTTGAATTTATTCTGTGGAAAACGTTCAAATATAAAATCCAATCGTAGTAATATAAATTAATCAAAACTTGGTGTGCAATAACCTGCATTAAAGTACTGAAAGACACCAAATCATCATCATCACTAATAATAGCGGCAGCATCATGACATCTGATAAGCTACCGCCATCATGTGATACAGAAACTAGAATCTGGCTACTTTCACACATCATTTCTTTGCCTACAACTCTTAGAAGTGAAAACAAATTGCTTGTTTAGTATTTGTACATTGGTATTGCGATACTCATAAAAGTACCGATTCCGACATTTTGCCTGGCTGGTATCAAAGTCTCTACTCCAGGGTATGAATATGCCCATCCCTAGTTCTCATTTTTAGTCTAGAAGTGAATCAACAGTTACTAGTTTGTATCTAGTAGATAACCACTGGTAGCGATGTAGAAGGGCTGACACGCCCACTCCACACATTCCAATGCTCTCATGCTCTGGTGGGGCGGAGCTTGGCGGGGAAGGGGAGGAGCTTCGTAGGACTGGAGGTGCTATGTAGTAGCAGCCTTTCTGGCAGCCATGTTGGTTTCCACCATTCAGGACTTATACAGTCTTCACTCTCAATCTCAAAAATTTGCACTTCCACAAAGTGAAGTGAAAGCGCTGTCCTGATTCTCAGAACGTTAAGTTGACGGGCAAGTTTGGGGGCTGAATTGCCCTTGATGCTGATATTGTCCGACACCACCCTTGTGAGTAAGGGCTTCCCAGAATTCAAGTGGAGAGTATTTTCTTTGTTAATGGAGATACAAATATTAGGAGAACTATTGTATTATCTTAGTTTAGGCTAGGGTGGTGGGAAAATATCGATACACTGAGATATCGCGATATTTTTAATGCTGATATATCAGTACTTAAAAATGTGGTATCGATCTAGTTTACCAATGAAATCTTGCAAGATTTCGTCGTTCGGTCACGAAATTAAGATAACGATAAAATATTGCAAGATTTGTTGGTAAAATAGATCAATATAACATTTTAAAATATCTGTTAAAAAAATCTACATATGAAAATATTGTGATATTTCAGAGTATCGATGTTTTTTCCCAGCCCTAGTTTAGGCCCATGTTATGGATTAGTTACTTCATTGTTGCATAATATTTATTCTTATTTTACGATATTTTGTCAGTAGCGGCCGGTGCGGTCAAGCCATGTTGCTATCGTTTAAGTTAGTTAACGTTAGAAAATGTTCATTTTTCTCAGTGTTCATGTGGTTTTATCAACAGCCTGTATAACGTGCTTGTGCCGATAATGATATAAGACGAGTGGGCTGATGTCATCTCCCGTAGCCGCAGAGTTAGCTAACAATAGTTCTAGCTGGTGTTTACCTTTCAATAAGCGGTGGTATGCAGTGACAGATGAATATGTCCATGGTGGTGGTATTCATACAGACTATTGTTTGATAACTCTAACAGAAGAAATAACTGACAGATAGTCCACAACAATTTCAACAACCCGGACCCGATGGAGCCGTCAATGATGGCTGCGTTTCTTTCTTTCTTCATCTTCGCCAGACTGAACGCCGCTTTGGGTAACAGCCCTGATGCCGCGGCCCTCAGATCCAGAACTAGGGACCCTCAGATCCTACAATCTTTGTAGCTCCTAGTCTGAGGCAGGGGACACTTTCACACCGGCATTTCTGATCCGGATCAGGGTCCGTTAGCTGGGAAAGTCCACTTCGTGTGGGGTATTGTGAATGTGCAAACGGACTCTGATCTGGACCAAACAAGTGGACCTGGTCCGCCTACAATCACAGGTGTCAGTACAGTTGAAGCGGATCAAATACAGGAAGTGATCTACAACTACCATGCTGGATTTGGTCCAGCATGGCATTGTGGGTATTATTCTGGTTTCTATCATAAACGTTGGGAAACGACCAAAACAAACACGCGTGTAGGTCTTCTTTATAAATGGCTCCTGGTCAAACATGGAGACAATTTCTAACCGATTTTGTCAGAAAATACTTCCCAGTTCCGATGAAGTACCCACAGAAGTAGTGCAGACCAGTTCCTAGCAAGTACCCACAGTAGTACTGCAGACCAGTTCCTAGTAATGGTGTGTACCAGTTGTCTCAGGATTCCGAGCAGATGAGTTTGTGACATCATCACCAGGTATTTTGCAATCCAGTTGCACCAACTTGGAAAATGGGTTGGGGGGGGCAATTTCAGTGTGTGTGTTAAAGAAACAACACATATTCATGCTGCGTTTTTAAATGCAGGCTCTGTGATGCCCGCACAGTAGACCAGAACCACACAGCCTCCATGTCAGACCCTGATCTGATCGTCCGTGATCAATAATCCCATCATGCAGACATGAAAACAGTTCTGCTGTCTTCTCTTCTTACTTTTCCTGGTTTTTGTTTCATTTTGTTGGGATGTAAAAGTAACACGTCTGTTACTTCCGTCCCCATCAACTCATGTACGAATGCAAAATGAAACGGTTCCCCTGGAGAGTATTTCAGAGACCAAACTGTCTGAATATGGTTTTTAGTCATAATCTTCATTTATCATGTGTTTTTGTTGTTAGCGTTTCATAAGGTGGCTCCTTGTCCCTGAGCTCTGACAGTGAGATCACTATTCTGGATTTTTGTTCACTAAAAACTTTATGGCACAACAAAAACTAAACTGGCTACAGTCATCTTCCAGCAAAACGTCGTCACTTCAAATGTTTTTCACATAAGGACATTTTAGTCATGCAAAGAAAAACTCACTGCAAAAGCAGGGTTCCAACGCGTCCTGGAAAATGAACATTTTTCCAGTCATGGAAAACACATGGAAAATGAGAAAAAGAGTAAAATGTCCTGGAAAATCAGTTTTTCTCTCTCTGCTTTGTCGCAGTTTTGTTGCAGCTCTGTTGTCGTTCCGTCGCATCTTCGTTGTTGTTTTGTCGCCATTTTGTCGCTGCTTCATCACAGCTTTGACGCTGTTTCATCACCGTGTCATTGCTGTTTTGTTGCCGTTTTGTCACGTTTCATCGCCGTGTCATCGTCCCTTCATCTTTGCTTCGTCTCCGCTTCGTCACTGCAGCTGGAAAAGTCCTGAAAGAAAACTTAAAGAAAAGAGTGGGAACCTTGATAAGATTAAAGGCTGATGGGAAAAAATATATGTATCTCTATAAAATCTACTGTATGGGATTTTTTTCTACTGAATCTACTGTCTGACACCACTCCACCATCTTTTGACATTTTTCCTGTGTTTTTCTCTTCCAGGCTGTTCCTCCAAGTCGTTCAAGCTGTACTCCCCCAAGGAGCCCCCCAACGGTAGCACTTTCCCCCCTTTCCACCCCGGCACCATGCTGGACAGAGACGTGGGGTGAGTTTTACACCTGCCTTGTCTTGGTGTTTCAGTGGAACAGAACATTCTCAAAGCAGTTTGCAGCAGTATTGTGTATTACGCAGGGATGTAACGATATTGGTGATATCGGCGATATCACGATATCTCTGTAGGTAAACTGCCACAAAATTATCGTGGTCTTGTCACAGTATTAAACAGTGTATGTCTTCACTCTGAAATAATAGTTTCCAGTCCGCTCTATGTGTAACTTAACATACTAAACTACATAGACCATGATCCTTTGCTGCCAGTGCGCTCTTTTGAGCCAATAGGGGATTATCACGCTTACGGGAAGTTCCCGTTTTGGGGTTTTTCTTTTTTGGGAAATATTAAAAAAACCGGATTTTCTTTTATACAATTTATAAAAAGTATAAACTACAAACATACTTAAAAATTCATTATAGAGGGAAGAAAGAATGAAAGAAAAGATGGAGAAAGAGATGATTCGGCGCGGGGAAAAAACGAAAATTATAAAAAAAAACATTTGTGTGTGTTGGGGGAGGCACAAAACCGGCACTTGCAGAAGTGATAGAAAGCTAAGTGTCGTGAAGTGCTAATAAAATACAGAAAAAAAAAAAAACAACTAAAAAAAAGGGATCTGTGCCCCCTGGGAAGGAGAAGAAAGGGGAGATAAGAGGGAGAGATGTTTTAAGTTAGGTTAAGCAGGTGAAAAAGTGAACAAGGTTAATGATAAGCATACTAAACAAGATAGCAAACTCTAAAAAAAATTAATAAAATTAAAAAATGAATACCTAATGTAAGACGAAAAGAAGAAGAAGAAAGTGAGAAAAGAGGGTGGACGAGGAGAGGAAAAAAAGGACAAAAAAAAAAAAGAGGAAAGCGGAGATCGGAGGGGGAAGGGTAGAATAGGCGGGTAAAAATACAGCTGAAGGTAAAAAACACAGAAGAACAAACCCCACTCAGGGATCCTTGGAGAGGGGGGAAGAGCGGAAAAAAGGGGGTAAGAATGAATAGAAAATGGAAGAGACAAAAATAAAAAAAGGGGGAAGGGCGGGAAGGGGGGAAAAAAGAAAAAAAAAATTTTAAACCAAGGAAACTCCCGAACATTTAAACAAAATACCAAAAAAATAAAAAAAATAAAAAAAACGAAAAAAAAAGAGAGAGGAGAGAAAAGAAAGGAAAAGCGGAAAACCGAAACATGGGGACGTAGCCCCCACACACAGGAAAATTAAACAAGGTGGAAGGCGGTCAGGTGAACACAGCATGGATATAAGGAAGCAGCTGTTACTCTCCAGCAGAAGCCAGAACTTCGTTTTGGTCGGTTATTCCTCCACGAAAAGTTTCATTTGTGTCGCTGCAGCGATCGCTGTGTTGACTCGGTCAGTTTATATTTAACAAACTTGGTCCGTGCAGGCTGGGATTGCACGTGCGTGATGTCCGTGTATTTTAATTGTTTTAATTGTTAACTCTTTATTTCATTCTTTGGAAAAAACAAAATACATGACTCAATATTTGAAAAACATAAAAAAAATAAAAAACCTGAGTGAAAGGGAGCAGAAGGAAGAAAATCTTATATATAATCTTCCCTTCTCACACTCAAATCCTTATACCAATCATAATTTAACAAATTAAAAAAACAAAACAAAAGCAAACAAGAAAGATACATGAAAGTAAAAACAGCTGCAGGCCAACTTGCAGCTGATTTTCAACCAGAACTAGTGAGCTAGTTATCAGAGAAACCAGTGAGGAAACAACTCGTTTGCGCTAAATGTGTCGTACACGTGCGATCCTCGGAAAACTCAAGTCTTTGTAAGTATTGTTTCTGTGTACATGTGTTAATTACAGGAGTTGGTTGGTTTATTTTATAACTCGCGCTGCTGCCGTTACTTGAGCTCTGCCAGAGAAGCTGCTGCTGCCGGGCACGTGACGTAGCACGTAGCACGTGATGTACGCAATTAGGAGCGCTTGTTTCATCTCTCTGTGCAGAGCAGTGCAGAGAGACGAGGAGTGAGACCCCGCCTGCAACTAAAACCAATTCAATACTCGAATATGATGAATATAAGCATTTTCTATATCCCAAAGGGGACTAGCCGCGATACATCGAGTATATTCGATGTACTATGCCACCATGAGTGTACCTTTTTTCAGACTCTGTGCTAGGGGTGGGAAAAAATATCAATAATGACATCTCGCGAGATTTAAAATAGATCGATGCTGCGTTTTTAAATGTCAATATGATATCAGCATATGAAAATATTGTGATATTTCAGTGTATTAATATTTTTTCGCATTCCTACTCGGTGCTAAATATAAAACTTCTTGTAAATGTGTGCCGAGCGTATAAACGGTTGAAAACAGTGAAAACTTTCGCCTGTTAATCTTTTGCCCAAGGATAGACCGATATATCGGCCGGACGATATTTTAGGCTTATATTAGCATTTTTTGCTGATATCGGCATGATATACATCGGGTGTTTTGGCAGATACCCCCACTTGGCATAATTTATAGACTTTTTTTAATATAAATATTTGTTACCAGGTTTGTGTTCCAATGGGCTTCATGCACGAACTTAATACTGCACCTTTGTTTTCTGTCTTACATGATTGGATGATTAATCCAGGTGTGTCTGACCTCAGCAAATGATCAGACACACCTGGATTAATCAGTTCATCCAATCATGTAAGACAGGAAACAAAGTTGCAGTACTAAGTTCAGGAAGTAGTGGAGCTGTGCATAAAGCCTATTTTATATTTGTTTACAAGTGCATGGTTTCTTTTTTCTATATTTAAGGTACTTGGCTTTTGTAGAATTACTTTTCATTAAAGCCATTATTAGATTTAAAGTTAAATGCAGTATCGGCTCCAAATATCAGCCCCAAATTTTGGCAGATTGTATCGGCCATCAGCTGAGGCAGATAAGAAAATATTGGTCTTTTATGAGGATGGGCGATATGTTATCATGCGCAATATATCATCAAAGAAATTCCCCATGGTAATAATTTGTCATCGCAGGATAAAAATGATAAATTAATTTTATCAGGTTGTATTAAGTTATTAATATATATTAGCTTTTTTAGTTTGCGGTACAGAAAATGACTGTTTGCGCCGTTCAGATAAATGTCAAATTTATTCTCATATTTTATTCGTGTTTATTTGGTGTTAGGGGGTGGGACGATCACCGATCAAATCGTATATTGGCAATTGGAAGGTTTCCAGGCTGTTTATCAAGGTGATTTTGAAAAAAACAAACAAACAAAAAAAAAAACGCCGCTCTGCTGTGCATTAAGAGATGCTTCAGGAGGAAATACATTATCGTGAAAGAAGCCCCGTTTACAAACAGACCCACAATCCACATTCTCTCTCCTCTCAGAGCAGGTTATTGCTGCACAATTAATCATGGGGATGCACAATATTGGAATTTTGGCCGATATCCGATATGCTGATATTTTAAAACTCGCGGCTGATAACTGATATCTATACTGATATTAAAGCTGAAAAAAAATATGCAGTCATTGCAAATAGCAGTTTTCGACACTTTGAAAAATAGGGGGTGGGAAAACATATCGATACATTGACATATTGCTATATTTTCATATGCCGATATCAAATATATATTTAAAAACGCGGTATCGATCTATTTTACCTACAAAATCTCGTGAGATTTAATCGTCCTGTGAAAAAATCTCATGATATTTTGTGACTATTCACGAGATTCTGTAACAGAATGATGAAATATCGCAAGATTTTGTCAGTGAAATAGATCAATTCGACGTTTTTAAATGTCATTACCAGCATATGAAAATATCGCAAAATTTATGTGAATTCTCACGAGATTTTGTGTCAGAATGATGAAATATTGCGAGATTTCATTAGTAAAATAGATCAATACCCTATATTTAATTGTCAATTTGATATCAGCATATGAAAATATCGCAAAATTTATGTGAATTCTCACGAGATTTTGTGACAGAATGATGAAATATTGCGAGTTTCATTAGTAAAATAGATCGATACTGTGTTTTGAAATATCAATATGATGTCAGCATATGAAAATATTGCAATATTTCAGTGTATCGATGTTTTTTCCCACCCTTAATCTTAAGAAGTTTTAAAGTCGGTGAAATATCGGTGGGGTGGCCGATGTCCGATACTCAGTCTTAAGGCTGATATAGGTCGATACCGGTAGGTGGATGTGCTGAGTCCAGTGACGTCGGAGGGTCTTTCTTTGCCTCCTGACTCGTCTCTGCAGGAAGCAAGATGGCTGCCGTTTGGGACGGTGTATGTGATCAGTGTTTTCTTGTCATCATCCGAACGGTGGCGTGTTCAGGTCGCGTCCCAGGAGATGAATGTAATACTGTGTCTCATGTCTCTGCAGTCCCACTCCGATGTACCCGCCCACATACCTGGAGCCAGGAATCGGGTAAGCCTGCTTTTATCTGGCGTGAACACGTTAGAGGACGTCCTCATTAACGATCCATCGTGTCCGTGACTCGCTTCTCCCAACGTCCCGTTTCCTTTCTTCTTCTCTCCCTATCCAGGAGGCACACGCCGTACGGCAACCAGACAGACTACAGAATATTTGAGCTCAACAAGCGGCTACAGAACTGGACAGAGGTCTGTCCGCGCTCACGGCTTCACGGACGGACGCACGGAAATGCGGTCCGGTTAACGTGTTTTCTGTCCTCGCCCTGCAGGAGTGCGACAACCTGTGGTGGGACGCGTTCACTACGGAGTTCTTCGAAGACGATGCCATGCTGACCATTACTTTCTGTCTGGAGGATGGACCCAAACGCTACAGTAAGGAAGACGAGCCGATTCCCGAGTGGACGTGCATGACCAGCTGATTGGTGATGCATGATGGGAAACATTTAAGCCGATCCACTTTATTTACAAGGCAAAGACGGGACACGTCTCCAAAGTGCTGCACACAGAAAGTACACAGCAGTAAAAATAAAATCAGGAGAACAAGTGTTGCTCTGCACAGCCACACAAGCTCTTATTAAAACAGTAAAACAAGTTAAAAACAATAAAAAATAGAAAAAAATAACTGATAATGTTCTGCTTCTCACGGCCGATACCGATACTGAAGCTGAAAATGATTCATTCCTTCAGAGACAACAGATGGAAACCAGCGTTTTGGAAAAATCTGGCGTATTCAGAAGTTTTTCTTGATCATCATCATCATAAACTTTATTAAGGACACACATGGAAATAAAAAAGAAAGAATAAAAGCCATTAAAAAGAGAGTGAAGGAGAAGAAGAGGGAGAGGGAACGATAAATGTCACATGTTTACATGAAGGCTTAAACGCCTTCAAATTGTCACATTTAAAAAAAAATATTGGGGTGATTTTGGTCCAATATTGGTCAAAATTGGGCTGATATCATTCACTTTTAAAGCCAATATTGGTTGATGCCGATATGGGGCCGATATCAAGCATCACTACATGCTTGATATCTCCCTGCAGAGTTTACAATGAGTTTGTGTCAGTAGCTGGTAAATGATATAACTCAGTCATGAATTCTCAGCTTATTGATTCCTGATTGATTCTGGAAAGTGACACAGTCAAGTATCAGGAAGGTACGGTAGGAAAGTATCAGTAAAATATCAGTATAAGGTATAGTAGTAAAGAACCAGGAAGGTATCAGACAAGTATCAGGAAGGTACGGTAGGAAAGTATCAGTAAAATATCAGTATAAGGTATAGTAGTAAAGAACCAGGAAGGTATCAGACAAGTATCAGGAAGGTACGGTAGGAAAGTATCAGTATAAGGTATGGTAAGGTATAAGAAAGGTATGGCAGTAAAGTATCAGTAAAATATCAGTATAAGGTATGATAGTATGAATATCAGGAAGGTATCAGTCAAGTATCAGGAAGGTATGGTAGTAAAGTATCAGGAAGGTATCCGCAAAGTATGGTAGTAAAGTATCAATAAGATATAAAGTATCGGTGAGATATCAGTAAGATATGGTTGTAAAGTATCAGTTAAGTATTGTTAAGGTATCAGTAAAGTATCAGTAAGATATCAAAAAAAAGTATCAGTAAGGTATGGTGTATGGGTAGTATTGGTAAAGTATTGGTATTGGTAAAGTATGTAAGGTATTGGTAAGGTATGGTAGTAAAATATAAAAAAAGAAAAAAAAAATGAAGAAAAAAGGAAGTATCAGTCTGGTATGGGTAAATGTATGGGTGAAGTATGGGTAAGGAATTGGTAAAGTATCAGTCTGGTATTGGTAAGGTATGGTAGTAAAGTATTTGGTTGGGAATGTATTGGTGAAGTATGGGTAAGGATTGGTAAGGTATCAGTCTGGTATAGGTAAATGTATGGGTGAAGTATGGGTAAGGGATTGGTAAGGTATTGGTAAAGTATCAGTCTGGTATTGGTAAGGTATTTGTGAAGTATTGGTAAGGTATCTGTGAAGTATCAGTCTGGTATGGGTGAAGTATCGGTCAGGTATGGGTGAAGTATCGGTCAGGTATCCATCTTCATTCGGTCATGAGTCTGTCTGGCTGAGCGTTTCCAGCTCCTGCTCATGTCGGACGCGACACAAATCCGAGTCCAGACTCGTAACGACGGCCTCTGGTGTCTGTTTCTCCCCAGCGATCGGCCGGACGTTAATCCCCAGATACTTCCGGAGTATATTCGAGGGGGGTGCGACCGAGTTATACTACGTGCTGAAACATCCCAAGGAGTCCTTCCACAATAACTTTGTGTCCCTGGACTGTGACCAGTGCACCATGGTGACCCAGAACGGGAAGCCCATGTTCACGCAGGTGTGTTTGTGCGCACGCGTTCTAGTTTTAGCCGTACGGTAACAGAAAGCTGAGCTTCATTCCTCATCATCATGTGCTGAATCTCTGCAGGTGTGTGTAGAGGGGCGCTTGTACCTGGAGTTCATGTTTGACGACATGATGAGGATAAAGACGTGGCATTTCAGCATCAGACAACACCGCGAGCTCATCCCCCGCAGCATACTGGCCATGCACGTGAGTGCTTCATTCCTCCGTAGATAACGCTCACTGATGTTGTAAATGTTTAATCTGTTATCGTCTCTGTTATCCAGGCTCAAGACCCACAGATGCTGGACCAGCTTTCTAAAAACATAACGAGATGTGGCCTGTCGAATTCCACCCTCAACTACCTCCGAGTAAGTCAGTCTCACGTCTTACCTGCTGGATGTTGCTGGTTCATGCTCCCGTTACTGGAAATCAGGAAATATTGGACCTGCTGCGAGGCTCGGACTCTCTGCAGACGCCATCTAACATGCGGAGACAAGACGGTTTACAAAACGCTGTGTAATCAGAAAACTCAGATACGTGGCGTTACTGCGGCTGCGTGTCGCCAGACTGTGGAAACCAGTCTGCCTCCACGGACTGTGATGAAAGTGCCGCTGACCTTCAGGGTTCCCGCGGGGTCTTAAAAAGTCTTAAAAATCTGCATTTAATACCTTAGAAAGTCCTTAAATTTGACAGTTGTGGTCTTAAATTTCATTTGGTAGGTCTTAAATTATGTTACGCTCCGACAGATTTCCGTCACTTAGAAAAATGACAGTCACAAACAACAGCCGTCACCTGTCAGCCTGAGGTTTGCGTGTCTGTGTAAAAACCTTTTTTTACCTTTTGGAAGAAAATTTCAAACCGGGTGCCGATGATAGACGTAAGTAATGATGGGCAAAGGTTGTTCAATCTCTATTTCTTTTACATTATCTTTGTAAGACCTAAAAAGGTTTTAAAAAGCCTGAAATTCAACTTGTTAAAACGTGTAGGAACCCTGGACTTTCCTGAGACCGTAACACGGGGGTCGGACACCACCGTGCGGCTCCCTGGCATTTGAAAGATGATTAAATATTTAATTAAAATGTGTTTCATTTTGGTTCGTTCGCTTTAATAATGTGATTCTAAAAGCCTGAGACAGGTTACCTTGTGGAACAAAAAAGTTTGTCTTATCTTATTCTAAATTTGAAGATTCTGATGTTCCCTCTGAGCAGTGCACGTGCAGTTGTGCACTTTTCCCGTGTTCTCTGAGCACATTAAACGCAGCACGTGAAATAAAACCCAACTCAACAAAAATAAAGACCAAATTTATTTCGTAGCATTTTGCAAAGCAGCCAATTGAGTGACGGGTGCAACAACAGAGTTCCTGCACATTTTAACAAGTTACATTTAAGACTTTTTAAGACCAATTGGAACAGAGTTTAATGCCCATTTCATGGCCACACGGGCAGAAACACAGGTCCCTCTACATGTACAAAGATACTGGCAGGTAGATTAAACAGCTTTTGGCCGTCATTACCTATGTTTATCACTGGTAACCTGTTTAAAATGTTCTTCCACAAACCTCAGGCTGACAGGTGACGGCTGTGCAAAGACCGGCTCAGATCTCCTCCTGATTGGCTGATATAAAGTCTGTTGGGGCGCTAGATAATTTAAAACCCACCATATGAAATGTAATACCATTTAACCGATATTTAACCGATCAGCCCGCAGTTTCTAGTCTAAAGAAAAAAAAAAAGAGTTCTTCCTCCTTCAAAAAACTTCTTTTTTTACAGACTTTGAAACTCTAAAGGGGTGGGAAAAAGTATCAATACACTGAAATTTTGCAATATTTATTGACGTTAAAAAATGCAGTATCGATCTATTTTACTTACAAAATCTTGCAATATTTCATCGTTCTGTTACAAAATCTCACGAGAATTCACAAAAATTTATATTTTCATATCTGATATTTTCACATGTTAAAAATCGGCATCGATCCATCTTACTAATGAAATCTTGCGATATTTTATCATTCTGTTACAAAATCTTGTGAGAATTCACTAAAAATTTAGTGATATTTTCATATGTTTATCATATTGACATTTAAGAATGCGGTATCGTTCTATTTTACTAATGAAATCTCGCAATATTTCATCATTCTGTTACAAAATCTCGTGAGAATTCACAATATATTTTGCGATATTTTCATATGTTGATATCATATTGACATTTAAAAATAGGGTATTGGTCTTTTTTACTAATGAAATCGCATTATTTCATCAGTCTATTACGAAATCTCGGAGAATTCACCAAAATTTAGTATTTTAAAACTATAATTAAAAAAAAAAGATTCTCAATCAATAATATAAACACAGCAAGATTTTTTTAACAGTGATGAAATCTCGTGAGATTTTGAAAGTGAAATAGATCGATACCGCGTTTTTAAATATCGATTTGATATCGGCATATGAAAATATCACGATATTTCAGTTTATCTATTTTTCCCACCCCTAATAGAGACTGTATTTGGCAACCTGCAATGGCGGCCCATTGGCTTGTAGATGTAAACGTAACGCCATTGTCAAACCCGTTAATTTATTTTCAGGCTAAATGTAATTTTTTAAGGAAATGCACCCCCCTCGTTTGCTACGTGGATGTAGTATTTTTTAGAAGAAGTAATATCTGCTTTTCCTGCTCCTCGTCCAGCTGTGTGTGATCCTGGAGCCCATGCAGGAGCTGATGTCCAGACACAAGACGTACAGCCTCAGCCCCAGAGACTGCCTCAAGACCTGCCTCTTCCAGAAGTGGCAGAGGATGGTGGCCCCGCCTGGTAGGTGGATCCTAGTCCCACGCAGACCTCCCGTTTAACCAGACGGTCCTTATAACCGACTTTCCACCCCCCCCACAGCTGAGCCATCGAGACAGGCGCCCAACAAGCGGCGGAAGCGCAAGATGTCGGGCGGCAGCACCATCAGCGCGGGAGGAGGAGCTAACAACAACAACAACAACAAAAAGAAGAGTCCTGGAAGCGGCTTCCCCCTGACCAGCCAAGTCCCGGTGAGTCCGCCAGCGCCCCCCCCTGGTGGTGGTCCCCCGCTAGTACACCAGCAGGCTCAACATGCATGATCACGTTGTAAAAACCAAGAAGGTAACGGCCTGAAACAGCTGCAGGATGGACACGAACGCTCATCAGTCAGCATCCCTGAGTCCTCTGAGACGTTCGTACATGCAGCATGCAGGAATAAAGTTGCTGCTGCACCGACAGCTGGATTCAACCCCTGATGGGAGGAGCTGCAGCGGGACTGAACTTTGATTCTAACACCTTAGATTTTATAAAGACTTTCCAAGAACGTTAAAAGACATTGTTGCCACTTTAAGCTGTAATCAGCGACACATCTTTAACGTCCCAAAGCACACGACAGAATTCAGATAAGCTGGGAAGGAGTTAAATATTTGTCTAAACCAAAAATATAGCTGAGGTCATGACCAGTAACACTGCTACGCTGCTAGCTACTCACAAGAACAAGAATAACAGAAAAATCCACTACGTGTCTCAGTTCATTTGCTCTGCGTTCCACCAGCCTTTTAGTTTGCACATACATGTGGGATGATGTCATATGTGTGGGATGATGTCATATGTAGGATGATACCTAATTGCCATTTTTCTGACCAATATTTTAATTTGGTTGGAGATTTTATATTTTACATTTTAGCTTCAGTTCAGTGTTCATGCCAAGATACGTTTTCTAGATCAGATGGAGAATTATCACGCGATACAATAATTCTGATAGGCTATCACCATCATGTGATACAGAAGCTAGAATCTGATAGGCTACCACTATCATGTGATACAGAAGCTAGAATCTGATAGGCTATCACCATCATGTGATACAGAAGCTAGAATCTGATAGGCTACCACTATCATGTGATACAGAAGCTAGAATCTGATAGGCTACCACCATCATGTGACACAGAAGCTAGATTCTGATAGGCTACCACCATCATGTGACACAGAAGCTAGATTCTGATAGGCTACCACCATCATGTGACACAGAAGCTAGAATCTGATAGGCTACCACCATCATGTGATACAGAAGCTAGAATCTGATAGGCTACCACCATCATGTGACACAGAAGCTAGAATCTGATAGGCTACCACCATCATGTGACACAGAAGCTAGATTCTGATAGGCTACCACCATCATGTGACACAGAAGCTAGAATCTGATAGGCTACCACCATCATGTGACACAGAAGCTAGAATCTGATAGGCTACCATCATCATGTGATACAGAAGCTAGAATCTGATAGGCTACCATCATCATGTGACACAGAAGCTAGTATCTGATAGGCTACCACCATCATGTGACACAGAAGCTAGAATCTGATAGGCTACCACCATCATGTGACACAGAAGCTAGAATCTGATAGGCTACCACCATCATGTGATACAAAAGCTAGAATCTGATAGGCTACCACCATCATGTGACACAGAAGCTAGAATCTGATAGGCTACCACCATCATGTGATACAGAAGCTAGAATCTGATAGGCTACCACCATCATGTGATACAGAAGCTAGAATCTGATAGGCTACCACCATCATGTGATACAGAAGCTAGAATCTGATAGGCTACCGCCATCATGTGATACAGAAGCTAGAATCTGATAGGCTACCACCATCATGTGATACAGAAGCTAGAATCTGATAGGCTACCACCATAATGTGATACAGAAGCTAGAATCTGATAGGCTACCACCATCATGTGACACAGAAGCTAGAATCTGATAGGCTACCACCATCATGTGATACAGAAGCTAGAATCTGATAGGCTACCACCATCATGTGATACAGAAGCTAGAATCTGATAGGCTACCACCATCATGTGACACAGAAGCTAGAATCTGATAGGCTACCACCATCATGTGATACAGAAGCTAGAATCTGGCTGCTTTCATCATTTCATTGCCTAAAACTCTCAGAAGTTGAAACAAACTGCTTGTCTGGTATCGGTACTGTGGTATCTCCAGACTCAGAAAGTATCCAATCCCATGTTTTGTGTGGCTGGTATCAAAGTATCGACTCTATGGTATCGGTATGCCGATCCCGAGTGCAAAGACAGGTCATGTGGTGTAACGGCTGCCGTCTGCTGTCCCTGCAGGATGTGATGGTGGTGGGAGAGCCCACTCTGATGGGCGGGGAGTTCGGCGACGAGGACGAGCGTCTGATCACGCGGCTGGAGAACACGCAGTTCGACGCAGCCAACGGCATCGACGACGAGGACAGCTTCAACAACTCTCCGGCGCTGGGCTCCAACTCGCCCTGGAACAACAAGGCCCCGTCCAGCCAGGAGAGCAAGAGCGACAACCCCACCTCCCAGGCATCGCAGTAGAGCCCCGAGCCCCGCGACCTCTACACAACCCCCCCGTCACTCCTCAGCCCCCCGCCCCGTAGAACATGACTGCAACCATCTGGTCTACCAATGAAACACTGCTGTAGCGCTCAGATTCACTCCCAGGCAGCCCGAGGACTCGGTCTGTCCTCTGGACCGGACCAGACCGGTTCCTGCCAGGGCTGTTCCCCCCCAGTATGAAGGCACCGTTCCTGCACACACATCCCAGCTGCTGTTGCTCCATCTTTATTTTGGACAGGGATTGGGTTGGTACGACCGAGTATTAGGACCACATTAAGAACATTTTTACAGACTTCTAGAATAAAATCATGAAACTACCAGAATAAAGTCTTCATATTTTCAAGATTACAAACCAAAGCAAAAACAAACGAGGACGCGGTCGGTGTTGTGCAGAAAAACCTGCTCAGACCTTCAGGATATTAAACATGACTACACGCCATCTACTGGTGAGCAGCAGGTACTGCACTGTTCAGGGTAGGGGTGCGTTTTTCAGCACTACACCGGTTCCAGCCAGTTCCTCCTCCACTAAAGCAGCCATTTCCTCCAAGTCCGTCTGCTTCTTTCTGCACAACAGATTAATTTTCTCGCAGATTCTTTTCTAAGTCCTCATACTGATGACAATGTGGTGCTGATGTAGCAAGAGATTGAGGATCTCCTGGTTTGTAAAAGCCCTACATCTTCACCAAATGCTCCACCACCCTCATTTTACCAGCTTTCCTCTTCTACATTTACAATATCAAGATTTCTCGTTAAATTATGACTTTATTCATGTTAAATTGATGAATTCTTATACATTAATGACTTAATTTTCGAAAATATTTGACTTTTTTCTTGTAAATTTATGAATTCTTATAAATTTGCGACTCAATTCTCGTAAATTTTTAAGACTGTTCTTGTAAATTTACAAATTCTTGTTGAATTTACAATTTCTCATAAATTTCACTTATTTCTCATTAATATTTATGACTTTATTCTTGTAAATTTATGAATTTTTGTAAGTTTACAACATAATTCTCGTAAATATTTATGAATTTATTCTTGTAAATTTATGAATTTTTGTAAATTTACGTCTTAATTCTGAAATATTTATGACTTTATTTCCATTGAATTTATTTATTTATTCGAGTTAAATTCACAACTTCTTATAAGTTTACAACTTAATTCTTGTAAATATTTATGACTGTACTTCAGTATAGTCGTATATTTACTAATTTATTCTCCCAAGTTTCCTGCTTAATTTTTGTAAATTTACAACTTCATTCTCGTAAATATCTGACTTTATTCTTGTTAATTTACGACTTAATTTTCTTAAATTTACAACTTAATTCTTGCAAGTTTACGACATAATTCTCGTAAATTTCTTAATTTATTCTTGTAAATTTATGAATTTATTCTCCCAAGTTTACGGCTTAATTTTTGTAAATTTACAACTTCATTCTCGTAAATATTTGACTTTATTCTTGTTAATTTACGACTTAATTTTCTTAAATTTACAACTTAATTCTTGCAAGTTTACGACATAATTCTCGTAAATTTCTTAATTTATTCTTGTAAATTTATGAATTTTTCTCCCAAGTTTACGGCTTAATTTTTGTAAATTTACACTTCATTCTCGTAAATATTTGCTTTATTCTTGTTAATTTACGACTTAATTTTCTTAAATTTACAACTTAATTCTTGCAAGTTTACGACATAATTCTCGTAAATTTCTTAGTTTATTCTTGTAAATTTATGAATTTATTTCTCCCAAGTTTACGGCTTAATTTTTGTAAATTTACAACTTCATTCTCGTAAATATTTGACTTTATTCTTGTTAATTTACAACTTAATTTTCTTAAATTTACAACTTAATTCTTGCAAGTTTACGACATAATTCTCGTAAATTTCTAAATTTATTCTTGTAAATTTACGACTTCATTGTCGTAAAGTTACGACTTCATTTTCTGAAATTTACAACGTTTTCTTGTTATATTGCGACTTTATTCTCAAAGTCTGTAACATTTTCTTGTTGTGGCCGTAACACCTGGCGGCAGGTGCTACTGGGAAGTAGCAGGGATTTAACGTACGGAGGCAAACACACGAACCTGTCCACACCTGTCACATGTGGGAAGAGGTGGGGTGGAGGAGGGGGGCGGGGCTTCAGGATGGTGGCGAGTTGCTTAGGGACGACTCGTCCACCCGTCGTGTAAACATGGCTCTCCACTGACGTCTGCTCTGCTGACGCACAAGTCACGTGTGATGTTTGTCAATAGAATATATGTGTGTGTGTGTGAGTGTGTGTGAAAGTTACGAGGAGAGAAAAGAGCTGAACTGTGGCTTTGCTGAAGCAGACGGATCCGAGCTCAGAACCAGTCTGTAAAACCATTAAAATTAACACACCAGTAGGAAGGCTGTTGCCTGGCGCCGGGGCTAAACCACACACACACACACACACACACACACACACACATACGTAACATTAGAATTGAAGGATTTTGCGCGCCCTGGTGAACAGAGAGCATTTACTACACACACACAGACACACACACACGTTTTAAGAGTTTTTATACAGTATATATTTCCCTAGAATGTTTTTTAATTTGTATTAAACGCCTTCATTTCAATTGTTACTTTTTTATTTTCTACCAATACTGAAAAGCTACAGACCAAGGAGCAACGCAGGACTTTTACCCCTCCCCCCTAAAATATATTGTTTTTATCTTTTATGTTTATAAAGAGAAATAATTTAGTGTGGATGTTTTTATTTGGTCTTTTTTTTCTTTTTTTGGAGAATTTTGTGTATTTGTGCTTGTATATTTAAGGTAGTAGCAAAGTTCTGTCTGACTGTAATAAAATGTATTCTTACTTAGATTTACCTAAAGCCATCCCGATCTAATGTAAAGAAACAAAAATAGGAAAAAGGAGAAAAACACTCATGACCCCCCCCCCCCCCCCCCTACCCCGTCCCCGTCCCCCCCACCTGCTGTCTTTCCTCTTTTTTAAACTTGTGTAAATTAAATTTCCGCCTCCTGGGGGGTACAACGGCACCATGGACAGATTTATTCTGCTTGTTTTTTAATTTATGTCGGAAACTTCAGAATTCACTCGTTATTTTCACGTTCGTAGGAAATGATTTCTCTCCACGTTCATCCGTTTTCTGTTTCATGTTGATGTTACGTGAATGTGCTCAGTTTTATTTCGTGACCACGTTTCACCGCTGGCTGAGTTTATTCGGGTTTTTTTTAATGGCCGTCAGTCACACAGCCGCTAACGTTTCGTTCACTCTGCATCTCTGTTCGTCCTTTTCCATCTCGATCCCCGCAGTAATTATGATTACGTTTGAATGGCGACTTGTACCTCCTCCAAACCCTGTAGAGAAATTATTGTTTGATATATTTTTGATTTGGTTAGTTTCTGCCCTTAATAATTAATGTATGGTACAATAAAAAGATGCATTTTCACTTTGACCGATGATGTGTGACTGTTCATTTATAAATCCCCTAAAGTTCACCTAAATGAGGATTTTGGTCCGTTTGGACGTTTATGCAGCGGAAATTAATGATTACGGGCTCGTCTAATGCCAGGGGACGGCTATTATCATTACCTCCATTAATAACATTATTATTGACATAAGTGGTATAATTACCACCATTATTATTACATTTTCTGCTATTACTATTATATTGTTACTAGGGGTGGGAAAAATATTGATACATTGAAACATTGCGATATTTTCATATGCCGAAAGATTATATTCAGAAACGCAGTATCTATTTTACTAATGAAATTCCATAACAGAACAATGAAATTTCACAAGATTTCGTTAGTAATAAAAATAGGTTTTTAAATGTAGATATATTGGCATATGAAAATATTGCAATATTTCAGTGTGTCAATATTTTTTCCCCGCCCCTACTACTGCTTTACCACCAACGCTTGTATATACTTAAATATTACCTAATATTCCACTCTATGAACATTTTCTGATATTTTCATATGCTGATATCATAATGACATTTAAAAACATGGTATTGATCTGTTTAGCCAACAAAAGCTCACGATATTAAATAATTCTGTAACGAAATATCGTGAGAATTGATAAAAATATTGTGAGATTTTGCAACAGAAAGATGAAATCTCATGAGAGTTTGTTAGTGAAATGTATTAATATTGCGTTTTTAAAAATCACTTTATCGGCATATGAAAATATCACGATATTTCAGTGTATCAGTATTTTTTCCCATCACTATTTTTCAGTGTTAGAAATGGATAACAAAACTGCTATTTTAAATATTTTTTCAGATTTAATATTGATGAGTTTTAAAATATCAGCATAGCAGATATCGGCCAAAAATTCCAACATCGTGCATCCCTAATCATTATTACCATTATTACTATTTATATAAATACAGTCAAAATTATTCATACCCTCCAATTAAAGAAGGAAAATAATCAGCTGTCAATGAAATAAATTGAAATTGACAAAAGTTATAAATAATTTAATGAAAATCATGACATTGATTCTGAATTTTGGTTCAACAGAAATATTAAAAACAAACACACAAAATAAAACAAGCAAACAAGCATGATGGGACTTTGAAACAATCACTGCAATCAGGTGTTTTCTGTAACGTCCAATCAGACGTCTGCACCTGTTGACAGGTATGTTGGTCCATGTTCATGGGAAAAGTGCTCTAATGTGTCTGGGGCAGTTTATTATTATTATTATTATTATCATTTTCAACCACAATTAATAAGCAATATTTTATTTCACTAAATTATAATTTTGTAAATTTTTATTTATTAGTTTCTTGCTACTTAAATTACTATTGTGAATTTAGTATTTTCTATAATTAAAAGGTATGAATACTTTTGAGGACTACATACAAACACCACTTTTATCCCTCTTTTTAGTACCGTCTTTCTCATTTTCATACATTTTCATATTTGACATCATGATTATGTGAAACTAAAAGTTTCTAGATCCTACTCAGATATAAAAATCCAACCTTTCTTTCTCTCATTTCCTTCTCTTTTATCCATCTTTTTTTCCATTTTGCCTTCTTTTTATACATCACTTCTATCTGCATTTCCATTGTAAATATTTTTCATTGTTAATACACATTTCAGTAATTGTCACAATTTGCAATTTAAAAAAATCAGTCAAGAATAAATAAATACAAATACTGACATTTAACTCAGGAGATATTTTTCAAACGGGCGTATTGACGTGAAAGTTTCACCAGATGGCGCCAAACAGTCAAATAAGCCAAACGGAGAAAGGAAGATGAATGAGTTGCTGAAATTCCTATTTTCCATGTTTTATTCCAGCCGCAGATGCATGAGACGGTGGAAGATTCCGACTCTGTTCAGCTCCGATTATCGTAGATCTGTGCATGCGTGATGAAGTTGAGGTAGACGGCTTCATTGCTGCAGCTGCTCTGCCGACTGGAGGAGCTCAGGTCTGCTACTTCTTCCATGTCATAAATCTAAAGAAATAGAAGATAAATGAAATAAAACACACAATAAACAACAAAGTAGGCATTGAGACACGTTTTCCCCTCCAGCCTGGTGTACGTACATCATTGACCCTCATCTCTGCAGCTGCATCAGCTGGCTGCACACCAACTCGTCCTCCTGAAACAGTAACACACACTTTAGCCACGTTTTGTGTAGACGTGCGTGTGGACACGTTTTATCTGAAATGTACCTCGTGACTTTTTAGAAACCATTAAAAGGACGAATGTTAGGATGAAAACCAGAGCCAGGACTGCAGGTAGAGCGTAGAATAAAGTCACATCTGACAAGAAGAAAAACAGTAAATACACACTTCCAGAAACACGTGCTCCTATAATAGGAACAATAATGATAATATGTACTTTATTACAGTTAGGAAATTCATTTTCTGCATTTAACCATCTCTGGATGAACCTGAGAGACCAGCAGCACCAGGGGAGCGGTTGGTGGGGGTGAAGGACGTTGCTCAGTGGCCCGTGGTGGTTCACCTGGGTGCCGTGTCGGGGACTCTAACCCGGATTTACCGCACCAATGGCTGCTGCATGAACCACCAGCAGGCTCCCCACTTCCCCAATATGTGATAATATGACCGCTGAGGTGATATATTATATCATCGTAAAGATGCGCATTATAATCGGCCCCCTATCAGTATCGGTATCGGCCTGTATCGGCCTTAAAACTGAGGACATCGGCTACCCCACCGATATTTAACTGATCAGCCCTCCGTTTCTGTGTTTAGACAATTTTATTGATACTCGGTATCAGATAAAAAGGTACAACTGGAAAAAGAACAGACAGACAAAAGATGCATTTTCACCCCCCCCACACCCCCCGCGACCATAAACACGGGGTTCGCATTTGTTGCCAGGAATTGAATCATTATGAATGAATTAAACGCTCAAGAGAATAAAATAAATAAGGACATAGAGAGAAAATTTTAAACTATATGTGTAAATAAACAAAATATTACAGAAATATATTTAAAAAATAAAATTAAAGGAGGGGTGTGGAGTCCTGCCCAGATAAATAGTCTGTTTGCTGCCCACGTCTCTGCAGTTTTAACCAATCCGCCTGCTGAAGTGCGGCCCGCTGTTTCGAAAAAAAACCAAAAACTTCTTTTTTACAGACCTTAAAACTTCTAAAGACTTGAGGTGGGAAAAATATCAATACACTGACATATTGCGATATTTTCATATGCTGATATCATATTGACATTTGAATATGCGGTATTGTTCTATTTTACTAATTAAATCTTGCGATATTTCATCATTTTGTTATGAAATCTCGCAAGAATTCACAAAGTATTGTGAGATTTTGTAACAGAGTGATGAAATCTTGCAAGATTTTGTAAGTAAAATAGATCGATATCGCATTTTAAAAAATTGACTTGATATTGCCATATGAAAATATCGCACTAATTTCAGTGTATCGATATTTTTCCCCACCCCTATTTTTCAAAGTGTCGGAATTGGATAAAAAAAAACTGCTATTTGCAATGACAGCTTATTTATTTCAGCTTTAATATCGGTATCAATATCGGCTATCGGCCCCATAAGTTGTAAAATATCAGCATATCAGATATTGGCCAAAACTCCAATATTCTGTATCCTATATTATATCATCAGTCAGTCATTTTCTGTGCTGCTTATCCAGTTCAGCCGGGAATTGAACCAGTGACCTCCTTCCTGTGAGGCTGCAGTGTTAACCCCCACGCCACCGTGGAGCCAATTAATTATATTATATCATATTATATTATATTATATTAAATTGATATATTATTTTTATGCCCTCAAACTTGTAAAACAAGTTGCTTTTATTTCAAAAAGTCTCTTGCAGCATTAAGATAAAAACTGAATTTACAAAAATAATAATTATATATTCTGTTTTTAGGCTCCTCAAAGGATTATATACCTGCTAGTATCTGATATATGGTAGTATCTAATACCTGCTAGTATCTGATATATGGTAGTATCTAATACCTGCTAGTATCTGATATATGGTAGTATCTAATACCTGCTATTGGAAATGAAGAGGTAGACAATATCCGTATATCAGATATTGGTAAAAAAAAAAAAAAAAAAAAAAAAAACGCACACACACACAAACACACACACAACGGTTTACCAAGTACAGATGGTGGTTTAACCCCTTCAGTCGTGGGGCTCATGGTGGTTGGCTGTGGACGGTCTGTCAGAGAAAAATCAACATTTCTTTGGTTAAAACGACGTCATGATCACGTCTCATCCTGAATCATCGTTCCTGATCAGCTCAGATGGACTTTACGGAGCTGGATCAGAGCAGGTTTTCCTCACCGGCCTGGCTTATTCTTCTTCTCTGATCATTTTTCTCTCTCTTCACAACCTTACCTACTGACAGATGGATGCTGGTGTAGTCTGCAACCCCCCAGCGTGAGTCCGATCCGCACCAGTACGTCCCAGCATCCCCTGCTTCCAGCTCGGTGATGGTCACCTGGAAGGAGCTGGAGGAAACGTGGTGCAGCGTGAACCTGCTCTGACTCCTCATATCTGTGCAGGTGTTGCGTTTGTCTCCTTTACAGAAGAACTTGCTGTTATTCTGGTGATGTGGTGGATAAGGACACAGCAGGGTTACGGGACGTCCCACAGTCCCGCTCACGGTCTTCGTCTTCACACAGCACCAATCTGCTGGACAGGACATGCTGGATCAGAATGATGTTCAAGTATCGTTGTGGAGTTTTAGCTCCATATTAATCTTATTAGTTTAATTACTCATGAATTGTATGTATTTGGTGGAAAAAGCACAAGGTCACATATTCCTCTGTGCCCAGGGCCAAGGACGCCCCCAAGGGGGCAAAATATGATTTTTTTCCATTTATATAAGTTTTTATGTACCATTAACACGGTGCAGGTTTGCTTATATTTGAATGTCAAAATCTTTATCAGCTAATGAAAATAAAATAAGAATTTTACACTAGAACTACCATTTTCTGCCATTGCACTTTTGCCACAGTTGCCTGCAGGTCTGTCGGCCTTTCTTATGGAAATTCATCCAGGAAGATGCCACCCAGAACAGCCCCAACCCCAACCGACACACTACCCCCGTTTAGTTTGTTCACATTGCAGCTTCAGCTCTGGTTTTCAGTGCGAGTGAGGTCATAATGAGGGCTGTCGCTTGGGGCTGGCCCAACGAAAAAGGGCACTAAATTGATGGAGGCAGGCACGAGAAAAAGTGTACGAGAACTTCCCTGCCTCGTTTTGTTGCCCTGCCACATGGCTGGCAGCGGTCAGGGTTGGTGGGTGGGGGGTGGGAGGTGGACTGTTGGGTGTTTCATGATGTGAAAGGGAAAAGGGCAGCAAAACCTGGCCAGAAACCTATGGGGGATAACACGCTCCCTGATTTTTGCAGACTTCTGAGAGCAGGTACCCTCATTTAATTTTGTTAAACAGAATATGGAGAGAAGTTGCGTGTTGTGCCCCCATACTGTTCTATGACTGCAGAGTCTATAAAAACCAGAGACTATTGGACTAATGGAAGAAAAGTGGAGAGCAGTAACGATGTAAAGGAGACGCTAATGGTTTAATAAGTGTAACAAACACACCTTAATAGAACCGGTGGGGGGTGTTAAAGCGGTGGCGAGGGGGTGGGAGGTGGTTTTGAGAAAAAGGAAAAGGGCTTGGGGGTAATGGGCGAGAGGAGGGGTGGGGTTTATCAGGGGTCCGTTTGGCGTTGGTTGGTTTCGGTTTCCCCCGCCTTGCCTCCGGCTTCCGGTCGTGCGTGAGGGGGGCGTGCTCGCCCGGTCGGTGTTCATGGTTTGAAATATTGTCGCGGGGGTGGTGGTAGTCGTCGTGGGTGCCGCGCGTGGTGAGATAGGGTCTTTTTTGGTCCGCACTGGTTAATATCAGTGTTCAGTGTAAAATATTACGTAAAATATTAAAATATAATATCTCCTAAAAGTCTGCTGCCCTGATGGTGGAGGTTAAGTGAAATAGGACATGAGTGATGGGAAAAATTTGGATGAGAATCAAGGGTCTAGGCCGTGTCCGTGTGTCGAACTACAAAGCTGGTGGTGGGGTGGCTGCGCGGCCGACAGTGACGGTGTAGGGCGAGGAAGTCGGGGCGGCTGCGCTCGTCACGGACAGGTGTACGGGGTTATTAGAAACACCCAATCGGCAACACTCATAATCCCTTCGTAGTCCGTGTCGGAGCTCTGAGAGGTTTTCTGCTGGTCGTGTTTCTTCCGGCTCCCGTTGGTCCCGGTTTCCTGGTCGTGCGGGCGGGCGCGCGGCGGTTTGCTGCGCTTCGGCGCGGCATTTCCGTCGGGGCCGCGCGCGCCCGGGTGCAGTGTTGTTGTTGGTGACATCACGAAATCAGGAGGCTGTGTGCGGTTCTCTCAATGGTTATTTTGTCCCTGTTCTGTCTCTGGTCCTTTCCTGTGTGGCGGAGTGCTGTCTGTTCAGGTAGTTGGTTTAAAAGCTGCCGGTGGCTTTTGTTAGGAAGTTCGGTATTTTCCTGACCTGTGTTGCTTCCTGTCTGGTTGTCTGACGATGAAATTGCGGTGTGGCGGTGGAGCGTCAAAAATAGGCTGGCGCGTATTGTAGCGCGGGCACGGTTGCCGGAGCGACGACGGACCGCCCAGCGCCGCAGCGTGAGCAATATGTTTCACACCATTGATTACATGGGCGGTCCGTGGCAGGGCGCGCCGCGCGCTGCGCTCACGTCACGGACCAGGTGTAAAGCCGGGGTAAAGCCGGGTAACCCGCTCCGCTACAAATCAGCCCCGGCTTCCTCTCTAGTCACGCGGCCTACGGACTGGAAAGCATCTGCAACAGGATCTGGATGCTGGCTGGTCTTCCAGCTTCGCCTTCATTTGTCCATCTTCTAAATTGTGTTGCGGTTGTTGTTGTGTGCTGGTGATACCGTGGTTCAATGTGGGCTGGAGCACGCGGTGACTTCAAAGCTGCCGCATGGCGGCGTCCTGACCATAAAACGTGTGTTTTTCTCTTTTTGCTCTTTTTTCATGTTTTTTCATGGAAATTAATAAATTTGTTTGGTTGGCAGTTTCTTTCCCTTTAAAAATCCTGGTATTTGGAGAAAGTGTAAATTAGAGGGATGAATCTGTCTGCTCGTGCTCCCTTTTTTTTCTGGTTCGAATATATTTTTGGGATATGCGAGTAGCGCTGTGCTGTATGAGTGAGCTTTGTTTGAGCACAATTGCTGTTTTGCGAAAGGCCGGTGACCTGGTGTCCCGCTATTCGTTCTGTTGGTTGCATGGCCTCTTCCTTGATTTTTATCATAAGTCCAGAGGACTTGGATTTTGTTGGTCTGTGTAGTGGGGTGATTGTGTGTCCATACCAAACAACAATGATGAAAGTTGATGTGGAAGTAGGTATTTGAGTCTTTGGGGCTAAAGGGTAGATGATTGAATTTATGATTGAATGTTTAAGATAATGTTGTTTGTCAAAAACAACTTGTTCCCCTTTCTTGAGTTTTTTAAAATGAAAGTCCGGTGTGACAAAGTGCTCGGGCAATTCCTAAAAATGTTTAAAAATCTTGTGTATGTGCAAATAGAAAATAAAATGATATGCGTTTTGGTGATCAATTTGTTTGTTTAATTTTAATATTGTTTTTAGTTATTAAGTGTGAATTTTTGGGTTGAATAAAATTTTTGGGGTGTTTTACAAATTGAGGTTAAGTCTACATCATGGCTCTGTGGCATGAATAGTTACATTTTTTCCCTCTCGAGATGAAAGAAAAAAAAAGGGATTGGAATAAGCAGCAGTTTTTCTGGACATGATTAAAATGGAGATGAAGTGAGATTGAGGGATATGGTGATCCGCTCAGATGAAGCGACCAGTTGAAGATCCAGATTACCTCCCTTAAACCAGGAGTCAAGTGAGTCTGAATGCGAGTCAGAAGGAGAAATACCTCAACCAGAGGGGGAAGTGCCTCAACCAAGAGAAGACCCTCAACCAAGTATCTCAACCAAGGAAAGCCTCTGAAAAGAAAGGAAGAGGTCTTTATGTCAAGGTGGAGGTCCATGGCCATTGTGTGGCACGACAACAGATCAGTCATGTTTCTCTTCTCAACAGCAGTGGAACCATAGAATGCTGCGCTGGAGCAAAAAGAGAAGGCATCATTGATGTCAACCGGCCACACATCAAAGAATAAGCACCTTCATGGGGGGGGTGGCCTCCTCGATGGATGTTTGCCAGGTAAAAGAACAACAGAGATCACGGAGGTGGTACTCTCGTTCTGGCACATCTCTGCTGCCTGGTCGGTGTCTGTGCGGCTGTTTTTTTGGTGAGAGGCCACTGAATCAAAGAGTTCCAGGAGAGGTGGCAACTAGCCTCTTCTCATCCAGGCAAAACGGGGCCGCCCATCACGACGCAACACCCGTCTCCACCAGCACCTCCTAAGAGAGTTCAGAGGGGAGTTCCTGATGATGTCCGTCTGGACCAGGTTGCACACTGGCCTGTGAAATGTGCAAAGCGGGGCCGCTACAGAATCTGCAAAACCAATGCAACCACCACCATCTGCAATAAATGTGATGTGCGTCTAAGGCAATCCAAAAGTAGTTCAAGCAGTCATCCCTTCATTTCTCGTTTTCCGGAAACAAATCTGTTACAAATTCTACAAAAGTTGTTGAGCTTTGAGGTTTTGTGTTGTGGAATAAAAAAATGTTATGATCCTGGTGAACTTTTATCCTCCGTTCAGAGTAAAAAAGGAACAACAGTGATTGGTGGTGTCAAGAAAAAGGCAGGGAGAGTGGTATTGCTGTTATCTCCTTTCATAGTCCTTAAGCTAAGCAGATCAATCTATCTTGTGGGGCAACATGTTTTTCACTGTTCAGATTGCACTTTTAATGTTGTTGGTCAAACAAAATGCCTTGAGCAAAAAAAAAAAGATTTTTTTTTCATTACTCAGATCGTTTTTATGTTGCTGGTTTTTAATCTGAGGTTATATATTTAAAAAGCTAAAGAAATATATTCTCAGGCTGATTGATTTTAGAAAATAAAAGATTGAAGTTTAATATATAATTTAACTATTTTATGCCCAAAGTGACATATAAGTCACTTTCGAGATCTCTGACACCTAGTGGCGGAAATTTGAATTTGTTTTTAGAAATGTGTTCTAAGTGCTCTATTGAACCCATTTTATGGCCCCCATAATTTTCCTTGAGGTAGAAATGGGTGCGGGTCTTTTTGTTCACATTACAGCTTCAGCTCTGGTTTTCAGTGCGAGTGAGGTCATATTGAAGTTTTGTGAAGTCATTTGTTTGAGACACACACTGAACTGCTTATTAGAAGCAAAAAAAAAAAAAAAAACTCGGCCTCTCTTAAAATAAATTTAGAAAAAGATTTTTATTCATTTTTTATTTTTTTATTTTTTGCTTCTAATAAGCAAAAAATTCTGTCAATGGAACAAGTGAACTTTCTACTTTAAATAAGATGCATTGTATTAAAACAAGTTCCTATATCTCACTGAAATGTTTCTCTGTAGTGATTTTGTCTTATTTTGAGTGTGATGAGATATTTTGATTAGAAATTAGAAAAATCTACTTGGTAAGATTTGAGTTTTTGCAGTGTATTGTTGAAAATGAGGAGGTTTTCTGCAGATAATGTCTTACAGAGGCTAAGGATGCATGATATTGGAATTTTGGTCGATATCCAATATGCCGATGTTTTAAAACTCATGTGGCTGATAACTGATATCAATACCAATATTAAAGCTGAAAAAATAAGTTATGTAATATTCATTCCTTGTGCAAGATTAGAAAAATACCTCAACTTGTGAGTCAAACTTAATGACAGTTGTTCAAACAAAACTAATAAGATATGTACGTTATATCCTTGAACAGTGATTCTCATCCACGGGGCCCCGGTCCAAGCTCGGGGCCCCCAGCACCACCCAGAGGGCAGCGACAACCGTATATTTACACTGGTATTTATGACTGGATGAGTTGCAATGTAGCCTCCCCCCACCTGGTGGCGCTAATCTGTCAGAGTTCAACAAACAAGCAGAAGAAGACACTCAGCTAGCCGCTAGCCTGTAGCTAACGTTGTAAAGAAGAATTAAAACTGAATAATGGAGACAAAAATGGTCCCAAACCGCCACCGAAGAGGCAAAAATCCACTCCAATTTATTAAAAACGGATTAGTGAGCGGAGATAAAGCAGAGCTGAGAAGTCTGGATGGAGCACCAGCTAACGCTAATGTTAATGCTAACACTAGTGCTAACGGAAGCCCTGAAGCATCTGCAGCTTCATCTAGAAACAAACATCTAACACTCGGAAAGGAAGAATTTTTAAGAAAAAAAGAGAGAAAATCAGCTGTTGATGCAGAAAATGTCTGATATGTTTGAAGTTTTTAAAAAATAGGAAGTTTAAATAAATAAACTTTTTCAATGAAATTTTGATCTTTAACAGCCTGTCTGAACACATAAAATCCAGTTTTTCACAGATAATTTAAATTGAGCCTTTTTATTTTATAATGTGATCTATTACTGCACCATTTTATCTCTTTTTTTAAATCAGTTTTTTCTGTTGTTCCTCTTTTTGTAGTAAAATGTTGTAGATTTTGTGTTTATAGCCTTATTCTGATTTGTTCTTGTAGGAGTCTGATTTTATTCCATGAATTATACGTGTGATATAAATGTGTTTGTGACCATCTCAGAATATATTTTTATATTATTCATGTTTATCAGCCAAATTTTACAGGTTCAGTCTGTTTAAGGCAGGTGGGTTTGCTTTAGTTATTACATAAATAAACCTAAATTGATCATTACACTGATACTGTGTTATATGAATGGACCCTGGACCAGTTTGGACTGGAAACTGGACCCATCATGAAAAAGGTGGAGAACCGCTGGTTTATAAAACAAGGCGTTCTTCCTGAAAGAAGGGCTCTGTCGTCTTGAGCAGCCTCTTGTCCTTCTTTTGAGTTACTTTTAATTTTTTTTTTTTTATCTCTTTTGGCAGCCAGATGTCCAACATGAACTCCTCTGGCTTTAAGGATATTCTAGGATATTTGTTCTCAGAGCAGAATATAGTTGTATCTCTCAGAATATGAGAGAATATGAGAAATTAAATCGGTATATTGGAAATTGGTTTAAAAAAAAAGAAGAAAAAAGTCGATATCAAACATTCCTACTTAGTATGTAAATAAAACTACATTTTGGTTCATTTGTGTTTTAAAAAATTCAGGCAGCAACATTTTAAGTCAGTATTCTTCCATCTGTATCTTGCTTTGCTTTTTAAATAAAAGATCTCAGACTTTAATGACGAAAAACCTGATTCTCTCTCAAGGTTCCTGACTCATCCTTTCATAAGAGGGTAGTTAGGGCTTAGATGCCTTCCGACACACGGACTGGACCAGATACTTCCTCTTTTCAGAAAAAAGTGAGTTTCCTCCGGTTTAAATAGACCCAGCTTCCAAAAATAGTCTCCAGTAATACTACAGACGCACAGTTGTGCTTGAAAGTTCACATCCTCCTTCCATTTAAGAGCAGCTGTCAGCAAAATAAGTTGAAATTAACAAAGAAATATTAAATAAATTCTAAGAAAATGACTGATTCTGAATTGTGGTTCAACAGAAATATTAAAAAGAGACAATATTGCTGAATGAGCGATTCATGTGAGAAAGCCATGTAAGATTAAATCAAATGTGTGATAATCACATACACATGAGGTTGTGTGTGCATATCTGTAGTCACTGTTACAGTTGCACCACCCAGGAGATATTTGCTGAAACAAGCTGTGTGTAAACCATTATCTTCCTCTCAGACACACACTTCCACTTTTATATGATAAAGAAAAGTGGTAAAGATAAAGAGATGTTTATTGCCCATTAAATTATACATAAAATGGAAACTTTGGCACACTTGTGGTCAGTTTACAACAATAAAACAACACATGAATATTAACACACAACGCATTAAAACTGTTAAAAACTATATAAAGTGCATCTCCATGTTAGGAACAGGGATCGTGGGCTAACGATGAGGCCATTTAAGATATCCACTGCAGACGATTTTCAGATGCACATCAGCTAACGCTAGCCTGCTAACACTACCTGGCTAACGCTAGCCTGCTAACGCCAGCTGTAGTGTAGTCTGCATCATTGAAGTGCCGGAAAAACGTGCTACCTTGTTTCTGATAAAGTTCGTCCTTCCGTCCGGTGAATCGCTTTGACCCATTTCTTTCTTAGCATCACTTCGGTCGAGAATCCATGAAAACTTCAGCAGGGTTGGTGTTTATTGGATTTACAAAGTGGAACAGAGCAGTGACGTTGGATTCAGCTATTGTTGAACTGGTCCGGAAGAGGAAATTCACAAACTCAACAAGCTCCGGAAACCGGAAGCGTGATAATCCGCTATTCCCAAAAGAGGAGCTACGTCTCTGGTCTGGAAGTTTTTCGGCTTTAAAAGATCGGACGTGGACGTGTCGAATCGGTCGGATAGGTAGGCAGGTCGAGTAGGAACAATGTCTTGATCCGGGTCTGGATATGAGAACGAAAGCAAGCAGTGATGAAGATGATCATATTTCACCGTGACAAGGACATGGTTCCTATGAATACACCAAAGGAAGACGCTCCCAGACCTCGGTGAAAACTTTGGATCCAGGTATGTCCTGCCAGGTTCAAACCATCCCAAAGATGCAGCAATGTGGAGTTATGATTTTCAAAGCGCTACTTACTGCTGTATTCTTACAGTGGCAGCAGCTGTGACTCCAGAGCTGCAGGACCTGAACATCTTATTGTATTATGGGAGCGTAAAAGTAATGTGTGGTAATGCGAAACGGAAAAAAATTAGCCATGTTTCCTGCGGGGCTTCATCGTGTAATAACATTCTTACTTTGGAAAAACCTGATTCAGTCTCGCGGTTCCTGACTCATCCTTTCATAGGATGGTTGTTATGAACCGTACCAGACTTCCGGTTTAACCAGACTCAGCTTCCAGCAGAGCATATTTCCGTTCATGTTATAGACGTAGACCTTGTCCACACAAAGACAAAACGAACACGAAGCGCTCATATTTTCCACAATCACTTTTTCACACAGGACCATGGAGGTTTGGATTTTTTCCTTCCTTACTAATAAAAACCTTCATTTAAAAACTGCATTTTGTGTTTACTTGTGTTATCTTTGTCTAATATTTAAATTTGTTTGATGATCTGAAACATTTAAAGGGGAATTGCAGAATTTTTTACATAGGGCCTCATTTACAAGTGAGCCAGAATACTACTCATCACTGAAGACGGTTTCAACATATTTCATCCCGTTATTCTAGTTCCAGGAGGTCGCTGATGCTAATGCTAGTGTGAGTCAATAGGAATCTGCTAGCCTGTCATTAAAACCAATCTTATCCACTCCACAGAACATCCGAGGCAAATCAGCAAGATTATCTGTATAAATGCCGTGTTAAACTAGTAAACTCATGTGTTAAAATAGTAAAACTAGCCTTGTATGACAAATTTTGAATTACATATTGAGGAACTAGTTTCTTACCAGCTTACTACCTTTGTCAGTGTATTTCAGTTCATAGAGACATGGTGACAGTTTGATGAAAAAAGTTCTAAATGATCTTTAAAATCTGACATATCCTCGTGCCTTTCAGACGTGGCCGTATTTTAGACTCTATATTTGTGTAATCAGATTCCTTCATGCACGTAGCAGCAGATGACATCACTCTGCTGCCAAATACAGGAAGTAAAACTTTGTAAAGTTTCTCAGCAGCAACAATCAAAATGCAACGAAATGCAGGTTAGTTTTATTAGTAACATTATTCTGTTAACACGGCATTTACACAGATAGTCTGAAGTTAGAAATGATTTTCCTCAAATGTTCTGTGGAGTGGATGAGATTGTTATTAATGACAGGCTAGCAGATTCCTATTGACTTGCACTAGCATTAGCATTGGTGACCCACTGGAACTAGAATAACGGGATGAAATATGTTGAAACCGTCTTCAGTGATCAGTAGCATTCTGGCTCATTTGAAAATGAGGCAGTACGTCAAAAATCCTGAACTTCCCCTTTAAGTGTGGCTAACATGCTACGCTGCCTTTTCATGTTATTGTCACATGCCAACGGGCTACGTACGTTCACAGAGCATTAGTGAATTGATGCTTCGCTCTCAAGCTAGCTAGCGGGCTTATTTAGCAGGATGACAGCAGAGAGAGGGTGGAACAATTTTCATATCTTTCTTTTGAGGAAAAATGTCCCATTTTGGGCTCATTCAAATTTTGAGAACCTCATCAAACTGAAGGCCGAGGCAGAGGAGTTTAACAACGCTGTGATCAACGCAAGGTTATAATAGTTTTGGATTTTTAATTAGTTTCAGTTTTTATTTTGTTTTGACTTTTTGTTTTTCAATTAAGTTAGTTTAAGTTAGTTTTTTGGGCAGATTTGCTAGTTTTTATTAGTTTCTATTTTTGGAAAATGTTTAGTTTTAGTTTAGTTTTTTATTAGTTTCAGTGTTAGTTTTAGTTTTTGGGGGGTTTTCTTTTCAGTAAATTATAGGTGTTTGTCTGGTGTGACATTCAAAATCATCAAAAGTCACGTGGAGTAAAACCAGTAGAGCAAAGCAAAAAGTTTAAATAGAAATAGATTTCAAATTAACCCAAAAGGCAAATGTATTATGTTAATTTACAAAGACTAAAACTAAGGATGTTTCTGCAATTATTTTAGTTAGTTTTAGTTAGTTTTGTAAAGACATGATACAGTTTCAGTTAGTTATCATTTTGTTAAAAACTGTCGTTTTTTATTTTTATTTCAGTTAACTGAAATGTTTTTTCAATTTTAGTTTTCGTATTTTAGTTAGTTTAAGTTAACTATAATAACCTTGGATCAACGGCGTCGTCGGACAGCTGCACGGACTTCATCCTCAGATAGAGTAAGTCTCTGTGATTATGATCAAACGTGTCGTTTATGGATTTGAAATGCTTCTTCTTGATAGTTGATGTCAACCGGGATAATCTCGTGAATGGCTTAAAGTGCACGAGTGTCGAACGTGACCCTGTTGGTTGTTTTGGGTGGTTACTTTCAGGTTTTCCTTAAAGGTACAGTATGTTAGAGTTACTGACATCTAGTGGTGAAGATGGGTATTGCAAGAAAAGATGTTTTCTTTCAAATGACTTCATATTCTAAGCACTGTACTGAATGTACGGTGGCCGTTAGTGGTCAAAATTCTCCCAGAGATGAAAATGTTTTTATCTGTGAGTAGATCAGTGGTCTCAAGTGTAGCTATGGCTGCAATATGAGGAACTACTTTTATGTCTTTTAAGACATTACTGATCCTAAACAGTCTCTAACTCCCATTAAACAAAGCTGGTACGGCAGTTTTAAAGTTCAGAGGGTTCTTACTTCACATTGTTTTGTCCATTCAGGGACACCATAGTAAAAATGGTAGAACAAATATGGCAGCCTCCATATATGCACCGCCCAGCACGTAGATATAAATGACTCATTCTATGAAAATAGACATATAACAGCTGTTCTAGTGCAGCGATTACACATCAATAGAAACAGAGTTTTGAATTATATATCACATTTTTCTGCCACTGACCTTTGATTTTTTATATACTGTACCTTTAATTTAATGCGTCTGCATGGACTCTGGAGCAGGACGGTTTTACACTCCCGTCCGAGTTGTCACTTTCTCAGACTTAAACAAGGATGCTGCCGTGTTTGAACACGATATAAAAGTAATTTGGAGTCTGGGGGCTGTTATTAAATCATTGTTTTAAGTTTGTTTTGAGTTATAATCTCAATTTGTTAGATTAAGCAAGCACTCACCTGCTTATACATACATGACTCGTTGTCATTGATATGTTTGTCATAATTCGTGACACCTGCTCACGGCACATGCCTGGTTTTTGGTAAGACCTTGTTATTTATGACCTGCTGAACTTGGTAACACATGTTCCAGGTTCTGCGACTACGAGGAATCATCACGAGCTCTCACCTTTGACCTCCAGCTCAACAGCAGAGAAAACATCCGGTCCTACGTTTCTACGGACACCACAAAGGTAGGGGCCAGCATCTTGTAGCGTCAGATTGCTGATGCTGACGGTGAAACGTGCCGTGTGGTCATCGGTGAGCGTGAAGCGTGCGTCCTGTGCGCGGTCAGAGGTGATTACTGCCTGCTGCAGACATGTGGACGGCTGCTTTCCTCTGCACATGTACTTCAGCTGCTTCTGATCCGCAGACGCGTACGGACAGATGACGGACACTGAGGCTTCCTCGTGACTCTGGATGCTCATCACTTCATCACAGCAGTGGTCTGGAAAGAAAATAAACCACAACGTCAGAATTTCATAAAAACCCATCGGTCATAACTCGCGTATTTAATCAGGAGACAAAGAAGAAAAAGTCAAATCCTGCAGTTCTAGTTTCAGCTTTTCTACAGTTTCCTTGTTGCTAATGTTTAATGTGAGTTGTGGATTTGCTGTTTATTATTTACATACCTGGTCTTATTTCCAGTTTTACTTCAGTGTAGATGTCTTTTGCAGTCCTGGCGACTCCACACCAGTATTTCCCAGCATCCGAGGAACGGAGACCAGAGATGGTCACTGTGAAGACTCTTCTCTTTCTATCGTCATAGATGAAGTATTTGGTTTTATTACCTTTGTACGTCGTAATAAGAACATCACTGTAACCACAGCCGTTCCTACACAGATACTTCTCATAATCCTCGTAACCCCAATCATAGTTGCAGGAGACTTTAACATCTCTGCCTTCGTAGCCAAACACACGGATCAAACCTGTTGCACTGCTCACACAGCACAGAGCAGCTGGAAAGAGAAAACATTCATTTATATTAGTTACTTTCAGGTCTGAGTGTCAAGCTGTGGAACAAAAATAGCTTTTTATTTCTTTATTAGATTTAAAATAAGAAGTTCAGACTTACTGCAGAGGAACAGAATATTTACTCTCCACATCTTCACGTTTCTAAGAAAACCAGACGAACTGAAGTCCTGCAGCTTTAAGCAGATGTGGGAAACATTTAGAGGAAGTTTGCTGACCAATCTGGGTTGGGTCATTTAACACCTTCAACGCGCAACTCTTCAATGCACAAGTGTGATTGGTAAATGGTCTGTACTTGTATAGAACTTTACAGTACATGACACAATCTAATCAAATCAAATCAAACTTTATCTATAAAGCGCTTTTCATACCTTTAAAAGGCAACACAAAGTGCTTTACATAGTAAAAACAAGCCTTCACACATCCAATATAACACAAAACACACACATGCACACACACTATATACACTCCCCTCCCATTTCTACACACGACTCCCAACACCTAATTTCTCTCTCGTAAGTGAACTGGGTTAACCCTAACCCTCACAGGAGTGATGATGAAGCAGCAAAAACTGGTTCATGTAGCTGACATTGCTGCATGTCAAATCTCCAAAGACAAAAACGTCACTTTTTACAGCGGGGGATTGTTTTGGTACACTACACCCCCTTCCTCAGTAAAAGAGTTGGGTACGGTAATGATTTGCAGCTTTACCCGGAGACCAAGTTGACTTCATTTTGATTGGCTACACCTTATTTAGCTGTAACCTTATTTAGAGAAACTAGGTCAAGCTGCCCTAGCGGTCGGACTTTGCTAAAGTTGGACTTTGGGTGCATAGACTGTTAGGAGAGAAGGGGTGGGGGGTGGGGGGCTGTTTACTTGATAGTGTGCTCTAATTGGAGCAATTGAACTACGTAGAATAATAAGCTGCTGTCTGATTCAACTGTTTCTGAGCAGAGAGACAAAGCTGACAGACCATAAACAGGAACTTTGATTCTCACTCTGACATTCACATGACCTCATCAGTGCACAACAGATCAGATTAGACCCCCCAAACCCCCGAAAAGGGAAATCTGATGTCATGGCACCTTTAAAAACACCGACAGTAAAAACCATCTGGCTTGACGCTGCTGTGAGGAAACGATATCTTGGAGATCCATTCAGACCAGGAGCCCCCCGCTGTAGGGACCCCCCCAGATCACAGCAGGCCAGGGCCACACCACACCTGTAGGGCTGCAGTGCACAGGGCTTAAAGTTTTCTGGCACCGTGCTGGATTTCCGGCGTGCGACCATTTCGCGGCACGAGGGAAAAAACCAAAAACTTCACAATAAGTTTTTATAGTGTGGTATGTGCTCAAACGTTGGCTATAATCCTGCATATAACTGGTCATGTTAATCTACCAATGATATGAGATCAGCACAGTTATGAAGTAGCCTCATGAGACCATCCGGATCATGGAGCTTCAGGTTTTCACTCTCATCAGTCTGGCTACTTTCCGTTGAAGAGAATTTGGAGCAGTTCACCAAACCAACGTCCAATCAGCGTTGGCTTTGAGGCGGATTGAGGTGTGACGCAACGAGAAGCGACAGTTCAGTCTAAACAACATGGCGGCTTCAGCGGACGAAACTATCGCTCAAGTTTTATCAGAATTACTGCCGACATGTTTCTTGTTTGTTGAGCTAACGAGCCGTTGCCGGCAGCAGCAAGAGTGTGTTTTCGTCGTCACTCTGTTAGTACGTCATGTGCTTCATTGATCTGATTGGTTGATTTGGCCCGTCTATCACCAACATAGGCAGTGATAGATGCCTTATCCAACCAGCTAACCAGTATTTTCGCCCCTTCCCAAAACTACTCTAACGTATGACTCCCAGATGGATATGTAGGAGCAAATCCATCTGGTGGAGTCAGGTTAGTTTTCGTGCTCATCAGAGTACAATCACAAGTCAAGCAGGGTGGTTAGAAGATGATGGTCCAGATCCAGCTGTAGCGAGATCCAGCAGAGGCAGCAGTGAAGGGCTGCTCATCAGCTACGGCGCATCATCATGAAGCCGTCCTAAATTAATCAAAATATTGATAAAGGACTTGAAAATAATCGTTGCTGGGCGTGGATTGAAGAACTAGTTAAGACAGCGTCGGTAAAATTTGTGCAAGAAACTGCGGGAGCGCTCGTAAGTCGCATTCCAGAGACACACAGGCTTGACTTGGACACCCAGTTTCAGACTCGTGAACATTTTAAAAGTCATTTATCTTGTCGTTATCTCTGTCTGATCCCGCACCTGCTGTCTGTGTAGACAGCTGTCAACTCCCGAGACGTCACACAGACCGCTGTGATGGCGTTAAACTGGGACCAAACTGGGATCTGATCCGCTGTAATCATTGCAGTTTTACTGGGTCTGTTTATTAGAAAGAGCAGCAGTTGCTTGTTTACGAATGCAAGGAATAGTCACTTAAACTGCACGTATGAGGTCTAAATTAATTAAAATTCTGAGACTTTTTCATTTTTGAAAAAGTACAGTAATATTTGCTGTTCTCAGCTCACAGTTATTTAAAGCTTATATATTTCTGATGCACTAGTGCAGGAATACCAGCAGTGGACGTTTGGAGCCACTGTCCTGCAGGTTTTTACATGTTTACCTGCTGCATTACGCCTGAATCACACTATTAACGGGTCATTAGGAAGCTTGTGCAGAACTTGACTATAAACTGCCATTTGTGTGGATCAGGTGTTGCAGCAGGGAAACATCTAAAACTGCAGGACAGGCCGTTATTCAGTACGAAGGTGCAGCTTAGCCTCCACATTCAGAAAAAAATACTGGTTTAGAGCATTTCTCTGTAGGTCCAGCTGGATTTTTGTACACATTAAAACTCTTTGATAGGTGATGTTAGGAGCATATTTGTTTATAGTTTCCATGTTCATCTACACGTTTCCTAATGTGGTAATGCAAAGAAATGGTCCTAGAGACAAAGTATGATAACTAAAGATCAGCTGGTACAAATTGCTGGGAGATAAAGGGTGAGTATAGATTTTAAATTCCGTGGATATCATAAAGCAGTCTTCTAAGCAGAGCAGACACCAGGCATGACATGACAGATTACTGATTACAGCTGAAAGTGACTGAAACCCAGTGAGCCGTGACACCAAGGACTTCACTTGGAGGAAAAAAAAAAACAAAAAAAAAACTTGTTTTGAACGTCTCATCATGATGTTTGCAGAAATACGCAAGAGAGTGCTTTTACATCACGATTTAGACCCAGTCACACAAAAAATAGCCCTTATTTTTGGGCAATTCTCCAGTGTAAATGCGTATTAACTCTTTAAAGTGGTTGTCAAACTTTTTCTGGAGGGCCCTGCTTTTCATTGGAAATCATAATGTCAAGCCCCCCCCATCCCACCACGGCTGCCACCTGCACCCAAACATTTAACATGAGATACATGAAAAATGCTCTGCATTTGGGCGGGGCAATGCCTTTTGAGTCATCATTTGTTCATTAGTACTTTAAAGAATATGCCCATTTTTTGTTAGAAGTACAAAAACTGTAGGCCTGGCTGGCCCCCCCCTGACAGAGCCCTGAGCCCCCACCTCTCTGTTTGAGAACTACTGCTTTAAACAACCCCACTCTTCCCAAAAACGTTCCGGTTCAGGATTGTAGTTTGCTTTTAGCCCTGAGTGCATGACCCCAGCTAAGGGGGAGCGAAGGAACCCCACGGGGAAACACTGGAGGGAGTTAAAACATGTTAAAGAGTTAAACCAAAGATAAAATTACCCAAAAAACAACAAAAAGATAGATGATCTAAAAAGAGACAAGACAGATATGTTAAAGAAATAAAAATAAAATAGATAAAAACAGAAAAGATAGATAAAATATGCATAAAAGGAATTAATACAGATAGAATCTATATAAAATAAATAGAAATAAAACACCAAATTAAATTAAATGAAACAGATATAAAAATAAGATGAAATTCCATTAAAAGCTAATAAGATCTTGAGTCTCTTCTTAAAAACATCAACAGTCTCTGCAGCTCTGAGGTTTTCTGGCAGGCTGTTCCACAGACGGGGACCGTAATGGTGGAATGAGGCCTCGCCGTGAGTTTTAGTTCCCACTTTGGGAACAACTAAAAGGCCGGTACCAGAGGACCTTCACACAATTATGAACGAGTTTAAAAGCAGGTCAGACAGATAAGAAGGCCCAAGACCATGAAGACATTTATAAACCAGTAAAAGAACCTTAAAATCAATCCTGAAACGCACGGGGAGCCAATGCAGTGATTTTAAAACTGGTGTAATGTGTTCCCGCCCTCTGGTCCTCCTCACAACTCGTGCTGCCGAGTTCTGCAATAACTGTAAGCTGGAAACAGACTTTGTAGGACGACCAGAGAGCAGGGCATTACAGTAATCTAGTCTACTAGAAATGAAACCATCAGCATCATCAGAGAGAGAAACGGGCGGCTCTGGTGACGTTTTTAAAATGATAAAATCCTCTTTGTGACATTTCTGATATGTGGAATAAAATTAAGCTCCAAGTCAAAAAGGACTCAGGTTTTTCAAACACTGAGAAGGATTAAAACTAATTTTGGTAAAATGATCTCTCTCTTGTCATCAGGACCGATGATTAAAACTTCAGTCTTGTCGTGGTTGAGCTGAAAGAAGTTCTCTGCCATCTATGACTTAATATCTAAAATCCAGTTAAAAAGGGTTTTAGCTGGCTCCAGGTTATCAGGAGACAGGGCGATGTAAAGCTGGGTGTCATCAGCATAGCTGTGAAAGTCAATGCTGCGTCTCCTGATGATGTCCCCAAGTGCTGACATGTACAGGTTAAAAAGTACTGGGCCTAAAATTGATCCTTGGGGAACCCCGCATTTAATGTTATGGATTTATGAGTAGCATGTATCCATACTCACGAAAAACTGTTGATCTGTGAGATAGGAGTAAAACCATTTAAGAACAGTACCTGAAAGGCCCACCAGACTCCTGAGTCGGCTTAATAAAATCTGTTAGTCTACTGTGTCAAATGCAGCAGAGATTCAGTAGAACCAGAACAGAAAGTTAGACCTGAGGTCAAACACAATTCACTCATACACATTCAAGCCTGGCATTGATCCGCCAACCCTCTGGGTGACAGATGACTGCTCTTCCACCCTGTGTCATACTTCTGCTTTTGGTCACAAGGTGAATAAAGCCATCATCATTTTTAGAAACATGAACTGTGAGATCTGGTGAGAAGAGAGGACAGAAAAGCCCAGAATGAAGTGTTCATACAGACACATGCATGTGCTATCATGAGATAAATACCGTGTACTCTGCAGTCAGAGGAACTACACGTCTGCACTGCATCTTTGCATAACGCCGAGTTTCATTGCATAGAAGCAAGATCAAAGAATAGAGGTGAACGTCAGCATTCGAAGAAAAGCAGATCCTCCTAACGACGGAGCTTCACTTTATTCTTCATTTTACATTTAAATATCTAATAAATGAAAATAAAGATCCAGCGATCTTCACAATTTGTTGGACAATTTTTGTTTTTAAATGAAGTTATTCAGTTTAATGACTTAAACTGGGATGAGTCAGTCACTCCTGTACAGCTCCTATCAGCTATAAGATACTGTGCATTAGATTAATGGAATTGTCACATACATCAAACACTTGGGCTTTTATTCTGTAAGATCTGTCTGAAAAGTTACTTCAGAGTTAAAAGCTGCTTTTCCAGCTGCAGACATGTTGTGAGAACATGTAACAACAGACATTAAGGTCAGGTAGCTTCCTCTAGTGGAGGAAAATGATAACTGCAACGATGCTTTCTCCATTCCCCTCAAAATAACTAATTCTCCTAATGGGATGAAGGTGGGCAGCTTTGCATCCTGCTGTATCCTGTTCCAGATTAAGGACCACAATGATTTATAAATTTCTTGAACAAATATTTGATAACAGAAATGTGGAAAACATGACGTAAAAAAAAACTAAAAACACATTTACAACTTTTTGAAAAGCTTATCTTGAATTTGATTGGCAATAAAAGATAAATACAGCAACAATGCAAAGTAAAAAATAGAACCACAGGTTACAAAAGGCTGGTACAGTAAGTGGTACTGAAATGAGTTTGAGGAACATGATGGAAAAAAATAAGGCCGACCGGCAACACGAACACAATCCGGCACAAAAAGAGCATCTTAGATGTTTCCTTCTTTTTGTGACTCAAAGTAAACTAAAGTTGTTCATTCCTAAATGTTGGACTGAGGAACAGATTTATTAGAGGAGCCTAAAGTAAGTATACTACGGAAGCGTATTGCATTCACATGAAAAAAATAAAATTGGTCTGTTTTTCTGAATTAACGAGATAGTTTTTACAAAAATAAATAAAAACATTGTTTTTCTGAATTAACGAGATATATTTTTTACAAAAATAAATAAAAAATTTCTGTTTTTGAGAGATTCACGTTATTTACAAAGTAAAGCAGGGACATGGACGGCCCACTTTCGGCCCAGTTCTAAGTGTTTCAAACAGGTAGTTTGGAACACGGAAGCGTGATAATCCCCCATTGGCTTTTATTTTGTCAATTACTCTGGCTTGCATGCGCCAGTCAAGTGTTGCTTCTAATGAAACGGAAACGGTTGTTCTTTCTCTCCTCCTCCTTCTTCTCTTCACTTTTATCGCATTAATTTAGAAAAACAGAACGTTTATTTTTGTAAAAAATTATCTTGTTAATTCAGAAAAACAACGTTTTTGTTTGCTTTAAATTCTCGTTAATTCAGAACAGAATGTTTTTATTTTTGTAAAAAATTCTCATTAATTCAGAAAAACAGACCAATTTTATTTTTTCATGTGAATGCAATACGCTTCCGTAGTATACAAATATGAAATTAAATCAAATGAAAAGAAATACTTTATTAATCTTATAGGAAAATTGCAATATTGCACCAGTTTTTTTTAAAAATAAAACCAACAAAACATATGTATCCTTAACAGAAGTCGTCCTATCATGTGTGATGTCTGAAGGTAGAGTGTGATGCTCATCTTGCAGTTTAAACTGGAGTTAATCAAGTTGTCAAAAACATCTTTGTTTCTAATAAAAAAACACTTAATTAAACCTGCAGTTTGCATCTTATTCCTCATTTTGCTGTTGTAATAACAATAAAAGCTCTTGCAAGTGAAAAGCAATCATTTTAACGTAAACGCATTTAAAAAATATATCAATGCAAGAAGTCTGGATCACAAAGACCAAAGTTTTCAGGAAAACAGCAAAACACACATTTGTGCTGCTTTTCTTTTATTGGTTTTACTCTAGAATTCATTGTCGTAGATCTGCTCTGATGGGAAGTTTCTGTAGTGTGGTTGGTCATCAGCATCATCAGGATGGGAAGAGTTGTTCATTTTTGAGTGCATCACAACAGCATCAGGATTTTCATAAAACCTAAAAAGAGAAACAGAACGAGACAAGTTCATTCACTGATCATTAACATGTTGGGACACCACAGATGGGAGAATTCATGCTCTACAGTATTGGTGCCCCAATGTAATGTCTTACATTAACAATTTTATTTAATATTAATAAGTGTCCGTAGATACTTATTAATAATGGCCTACAACTTGATTTCTACCAAATTTCCACATTAAATGTTGTTCCCATAAGCAATCCCAACATTTAAATGGTGCCCCATGTGAGGCCTTCTAACACCAGCATTGTTGGAAGATTCATGTACAAAGATCCACATTTGGCCATTTTGAATTTTCATAAATAATAAAAAAAAAATGTTTTATCTTCTGATCACATTTTGTTAGTATTAGTACTGTACATAATTTACTACTTGCAACATACTTTCTGAAATATTAATATTTTTGCATAATTTCAGGACAAATTTCAAAGTTCCCTTATCAAACTTTACTCATCTTTCAGTCTATCACAGGAGTATATGTCCGGGTATACTAGCAAACCAGTGCACTGTGGAAATATTTCTACTTAATCATAGTTATCATTATTCTATAACTCAATAGCCACTGTTTCAACTCCTTTGCCATTTCGCTATTTGCTGCTAGCCATTTCAATTTGTCTTGCAGCAGGAAAGGTGAAGCTAATTAGCATTTAATTAACCACATTTAATGCCTGGAGAACTTTGTTGTGAGTTGGCAATATATAAATAAAGCTTGAGTTTAATTAATGTTTACACACTAACCACAGGGCTCACAAACAGCTCAGTAAATCATCTGCATGTCTTTAATAACTTTAATTATTAAAAAGAACTAAAACACCCACCACCCCCAAGAATCAAAAGAAATTATTAGGCAAATGAGTATTTTGACCACATCATCCTCTTTATGCATGTTGTCTTACTCCAAGCTGTATAGGCCCAAAGCCTACTAAGAATTAAGCATATCAGGTGATGTGCATCTCTGTAATGAGAAGGGGTGTGGTCTAATGACATCACCCTATATCAGGTTTATTAGGCAAAAAGAATCATTAGGCAACTTAACCATAAACAAATATATACCCAATTTAATTATTTATTTTCACCAGGGAAACCAATATAACAGCTCAACATTCACAAATATACATTTCTGACATTCAAAAACCAAACAAAAACAAATCAGTGAGCAATATAGCCACCTTTCTTTGTAAGGACACTGAAAAGCTGCCATCCATGGATCCTGTCAGTGTTTTGATCTGTTCACCATCAACATTGCGTGCAGCAGCAACCACAGCCTCCCAGACACTGTTCAGAGAGGTGGACTGTTTTCCCTCCTTGTAAATCTCACATTTGATGAGGGACCACAGGTTCTCTATGGGGTTCAGATCAGGTGAACAAGGAGGCCATGTCATTAGTTTTTCTTCTTTTAGACCCTTTCTTGCAGCCACGCTGTGGAGTACTTGGATGCGTGTGATGGAGCATTGTCCTGCATGAAAATCAGGTTTTTCTTGAAGGATGCGGACTTCTTCCTGTACCACTGCTTGAAGAAGGTGTCTTCCAGAAACTGGCAGTAGGACTGGGAGTTGAGCTTGACTCCATCCTCAACCTGAAAAGGCCCCACAAGCTCATCTTTGATGATACCAGCCCATACCAGTACCCCACCTCCACCTTGCTGGCGTCTGAGTGGGACTGGAGCTCTTTGGCCTTTACCGATCCAGCCACGGGCCCATCCATCTGGCCCATACCAGTACCCCACCTCCACCTTGCTGGCGTCTGAGTGGGACTGGAGCTCTCTGGCCTTTACCGATCCAGCCACGGGCCCATCCATCTGGCCCATACCAGTACCCCACCTCCACCTTGCTGGCGTCTGAGTGGGGCTGGAGCTCTCTGGCCTTTACCGATCCAGCCACGGGCCCATCCATCTGGCCCATCCAGACTCACTCTCATTTCATCAGTCCATAAAACCTTAGAAAAACCAGTCTGAGATATTTCTTGGCCCAGTCTTGACGTTTCAGCTTGTGTGTCTTGTTCAGTGGTGGTGGTTTTTCAGCCTTTCTTATCTTGGCCATGTCTCTGAGTATTGCACACCTTGTGCTTTTGGGCACTCCAGTGATGTTGCAGCTCTGAAATATGGCAAAACTGCTGGCAAGTGGCATCTTGGCAGCTGCACGCTTGACTTTTCTCAGTTCATGGGCAGTTATTTTGTGCCTTGGTTTTTCCACGTTTCTTGCGACCCTGTTGACTATTTTGAATGAAACGCTTGATTGTTCGATGATCACGCTTTAGAAGCCTGGCAATTTTAAGAGTGCTGCATCCCTCTGCAAGATATCTCACTATTTTTGACTTTTCAGAGCCTGTAAAGTCCCTCTATGACCCATTTTGCCAAAGGAAAGGAAGTTGCCTAATAATTATGTTTGCCTAATAAACCTGATATAGGGTGTTGATGTCATTAGACCACACCCTTTCTCATTACAGAGATGCACATCACCTGATATGCTTAATTGGTAGTAGCTTTGGGCCTATACAGCTTGGAGTAAGACAACATGCATAAAGAGGATGATGTGGTCAAAATACTCATTTGCCTAATAATTCTGCACTCCCTGTACTTACATCCTCTGCATCCATCTCTCCCTGTGAGTCCACTGTCTTTGGTTCACTTCTGCTTCCTGGAAAAAGAGTGTAGAAGTAGATAAAAGTGTTTACAGGTGTTCCAATCTGTGTAAAACCACAGCCTACCTCTGTCAAATTTGTGCTTGTAAACTATGACCAGCACAGATGTCATCAGCAGCAGCAGCGCAGCAAACACAGAGCGAACCGCTAACAGAGCGACATCTAAAAACCACAATATGAAAATAGAATAAAGATTAAAACCAGAGGTCACCTCCTCAGACAGACAAAGCTTTCCACCGTTTCCCCTTGACTCAGGTTAATCTCAGCACTTTCAAGACTGAAATTGTCAGGTGTATAATAAGGAAAAGCATTAAGGAATGTAATGTAATTCATTGTAATGTCAATTTGAATGTTTGCTTAATCTGACGTGGCGCACTCGTAGAAGCCCATGGTAGGAGAAAAAGTAAGAGTTACAACAAAGATATGAAGATGTTGTTGCATGAGGCCCAATGTTTCTTAATATTAAAGACCCACAACAAAACTTTTCCACCTTAAAAATCTGCGTTTGACTCGTTTTGATGGCACACCAACATTCATTATGTGCATTTGAGCCGTCACTGCCCAGAGGCAACCCGACGCTCAGAAACTGCACTAGTACACACTCATAAACAGAGGAACAAGACAGGAACATTTCTGTACCTGTAGGTACATTTTTTACGAATGTTCTCTCAAAAGTACAATATTGGTCTTTATGAGGCCAGAAGTACCTATATACTATGAAAAAGGGTCCAAAGTGAGATAAAGTACAAATTTGTACCATTTCAACCCAAAGGGTACCTGCAGCATTGAAAAATGTGTGTAGCTTGTACAATAACTATAAAAAGGAGTCCTAAACAGTAGTATAATTATAGTTATATGATTTTCATAATAATCATAGTAATAACTATGTATAATTATATATGTGTTTGGCCTAATATTTCTATAATAATTATTCATTTATTATTAGCATCTTTGATTGTTGTCATAATCTCTATTTTATTGACTTTTATTCATCATCTTTAATTGGTTTAATTGTACTTTATTAACTCGTACAGCTTGATAAGGTACAAAAATGGACCATGAAGGTACAGAAATGTCTTTCAGAAAGGAACCCCCCCCAGCGACAAGCTTTGGACCCTTTTAAGTACAAATTGGAACCTCTATTTTTGAGTGTGTATGTAGCTTTTCTATCCAGGACGCAGCCGTGATGCTGCAGCAGACTGTTGGTTGCAGCACCGCGTCACTTACTTGCAAACGGATATGAACCAGACATGAACACAGCGGGTGTTCTGAACGCATCATGTCGGATTCAGCAAAGAAACGCAAGGAAACATCACCGGAGGAAGTGAGGAAAAGAAAGAGAGGAAGGGACAGAACAAGAGTCAAGATAAGACTGTCTTTGACTGGCTGGAGTGAATCACAGTACAGGTATCATGAAGATGAAGTTTAGCTGTTGATGAGGTCACTGAGAAAACTGATAAAAGTTGCGATGTGGGTCTTTAAACTGCAAGAAATCTAGGGACTCCATCATCTACAGACCATAATATAATCAAAAGTTTCAGAGAATCATCAGAACTGTGAGGTCTGGCGTTCCCACTGCATGCCGATCAGAGCCGAGCCGTTTAAAGGCCATTTTAACTCACGTCACTTCCTGAGTTGTTTGGTGAGCCTTTCTCACGGCCACGAAAAGCTGATTGTTCACGAGTTTAGATGGGATTTATGCACGCATGCTTTTACCTTTAAAGGGTTTTCCTGGAACATGAGATGAATTAACTGTGAAAGTTTTCACACTGCTGGTTAGTCTGAGAGAAAAAGATTTTATAGCGCACATCATTTCTACTAGGAGTTGTCAGACTGCTGGTTTCTAACTTTTAGATCTGTTCAGTTTATTTTATTACAGCAAACACTAGAGGATTTAGTTACAGTATAAAGAAAGTTTGGCAGGCAGAAGTTTCAATAACTGACTCAGTTCACAGAAGTTATTCACACAACGGTTTACCAAGTACAGATGGTGGTTTAACCCCTTCAGTCGTGGGGCTCATGGTGGTTGGCTGTGGACGGTCTGTCAGAGAAAAATCAACATTTCTTTGGTTAAAACGACGTCATGATCACGTCTCATCCTGAATCATCGTTCCTGATCAGCTCAGATGGACTTTACGGAACTGGATCAGAGCAGGTTTTCCTCACCAGTCTGGCTTATTCTTCTTCTCTGATCATTTTTCTCTCTCTTCACAACCTTACCTACTGACAGATGGATGCTGGTGTAGTCTGCAACCCCCCAGCGTGAGTCCGATCCGCACCAGTACGTCCCAGCATCCCCTGCTTCCAGCTCGGTGATGGTCACCTGGAAGGAGCTGGAGGAAACGTGGTGCAGCGTGAACCTGCTCTGACTCCTCGTATCTGTGCAGGTGTTGCGTTTGTCTCCTTTACAGAAGAACTTAATGTTATTCTGGTGATGTGGTGGATAAGGACACTGCAGGGTTACGGGACGTCCCACAGTCCCGCTCACGGTCTTCGTCTTCACACAGCACCAATCTGCTGGACAGGACATGCTGGATCAGAATGATGTTCAAGTGTTCAAGGAAGACATAAATTCTGTCTTTCCATCGGTTTAAAACAAAACTTAGTGTTGTCTCTGCTGATCTAATATGAGGAATCATCATGAGCTCTCACCTTTGACCTCCAGTTCAACAGCAGAGAAAACATCCGGTCCTGCGTTTCTACGGACACCACAAAGGTAGGAGCCAGAATCTTGTAGCGTCAGACTGCTGATGCTGACGGTGAAACGTGCCGTGTGGTCATCGGTGAGCGTGAAGCGTGCGTCCAGTGTGCGGTCAGAGGTGATCACTGCCTGCTGCAGACATGTGGACGGCTGCTTTCCTCTGCACATGTACTTCAGCTGCTTCTGATCCGCAGACGCGTACGGACAGATGACGGACACTGAGGCTTCCTCGTGACTCTGGATGTTCGTCACTTCATCACAGCAGCGGTCTGGAAAGAAAATAAACCACAACGTCAGAATTTCATAAAAACCCGTCGGTCATAACTCACGTATTTAATCAGGAGATAAAGAAGAAAAAGTCAAATCCTGCAGTTCTAGTTTCAGCTTTTCTACCGTTTCCTTGTTGCTAATGTTTAATGTGAGTTGTGGCTTTGCTGTTTATTATTTACATACCTGGTCTTATTTCCAGTTTTACTTCAGTGTAGATGTCTTTTCCAGTCCTGGCGACTCCACACCAGTATTTCCCAGCATCCGAGGAACGGAGACCAGAGATGGTCACTGTGAAGACTCTTCTCTTTCTATCGTCATAGATGAAGTATTTGGTTTTATTTCCTTTGTACGTTGTAATAAGAAAATCACTGCTGCCACAGTCGTTCCTACACAGATACTTCTCATAATCCTCGTAACCCCGATCATAGTTGCAGGAGACTTTAACATCTCTGCCTTCGTAGCCAAACACACGGATCAAACCTGTTTCACTGCTCACACAGCACAGAGCAGCTGGAAAGAGAAAACATTCATTTACATTAGTTACTTTCAGGTCTGAGTGTCAAGCTGTGGAACAAAAATAGCTTTTTATTTCTTTATTAGATTTAAAATAAGAAGTCCAGACTTACTGCAGAGGAACAGAATATTTACTCTCCACATCTTCACGTTTCTAAGAAAACCAGACGAACTGAAGTCCTGCAGCTTTAAGCAGATGTGGAAAACATTTAGAGGAAGTTTGCTGACCAATCTGGGTTGGGTCATTTAACACCTTCAACGTGCAACTCTTCAATGCACAAGTGTGATTGGTAAATGGTCTGTACTTATATAGACTCACTCACTCAAAGCATTTTACACGACACAATCCACCCCCCCCCCCCCCCTCTTTTTTTAGAAACAAAAGTAAGAAACCCTTTAGAAACATAACTGGTGTGATCTGGTGAGAAGAAAGGACAGAATGAAGTGTTGACATGAATCATGAAGCAGGATTCAGTGAAAGTGTTCATCCAGACGCGATCCTCAGAGGAATCTCATTTACGTCTGACGTTAATACTGTTTCATTCATTTAGTCTCACACTCTTCATTTACATGAAGCCTCAGCTGGAGTAACTGGGAGAAAGAAGGGAGAACCAACTGGGACAAACTGGGAGTTTGGTCCTTCTTCTCTTCTCTGTCCCTCCCTCTGTTTTTCTTTCTCTCCCTCAGATCTGCTGCTTCATCGATTCCTCGCATCAGACTTATTTAATCAGTTTTTCTCTTCTCTTAAACCCCGTTTCCACCCGTGGGTCTGGGTCGGGTCGGGCCTGATCAGATGGGTTTTGGTACGGATGTGTTGATTTCACGTTGCGTCCCCACAGCAAACCCTTACTCTGGAGGCGGAGTATTAACCAGATAGCTGCTACGTGATCGTGTGACATCATCACAGTAGAACAGGGGGTCAGAGGGGTCCTTGAGGCCCTTTTTATTTTTTCCCCCTCCAAAACACCCTAAAAAAAAGGACCAACACTAAGAAGTTCTTAGGTGATGACAAAAAAAAAATCGGCGAAAAAAATCCCAAAAAAAGGAGGAGGGGACAATAATACCTGGAAAAAAGGCCGTGAAACACCTTTTAACCAAAGCACCACACGTCACCCCTGCTTTGATTTCACGCCGGGTCACACGGGAAGTGACGGATTTTTCAACAGATTGCTGTGTGTTAGCTCCACCTCTTTGGTCCGGATTGGTTAGATCAGTACCCCTGCGAAGGGTATTAAAAAAGTAGGCCGGGTCAGGTCGGATATAAGGGTACCCTCCCCAGCTTTTATCTGTGGAGATGCAAAAAATGTGGACCGATCCGGCCCGGCACCTCATGATCTGAGTCAGGGAGGTTCCAGCAGCAGCAGGACCAGTTTCTGGTTCAGCTGGAGGTTGTTAACTGTTCTGTCTTCAGCCTAAACTTTGGAAAACTTGCTTTTAGACCAGGAGGATACAGCAGTGGTTCCCCTTTTGTCTTTTCTTCTCCTTTGGCTCACCAGTCTCCGTCATTCAGCTGTTATCTTTATAATTGTGGACCGGACCAGAGGACTCTCATTCAGGACTGCAGGACTAACCAACCCGGTGACGTCAGAGCTTAGAGTACTGCGGCGCCCTTGTCCTAAAAACGACAAACTTTGCAACATTTTTCTTTTATATGCCTATATTTTTCACGTTTGGTATATGATTATTGATAAGACCAGGACTCAGTCTAGTACAGGGGTGTCCAGCTCTGGTCCTCGAGGGCCACAATCCTGCAGGTTTTTCTGGTCTCCCTTCTCCAACACACACCTGACTCAAGTTCATCGGCTTTTAGATTCATTTAATTTGGGTCAGCTGTGCTGGTGCACGGAGGCGTGGAAAACCATCAGGACAGCGGCCCTTGAGGACCAACTTTGGACACCACTGGTCTAGTAAATAAAGTTAGGTTGATTGAGCGTTGCATTTCCACTTCAAGTAGTGATTGTTCCCTCGACCAGACACCTGTATTATAGAACTGGTTCTCAAGCTAAATCTGATTTTCATATTTATTATCATTACTAACACGAACACAGTGAAAACTACACTGCCCGGCCCAAAAAACAAAAAAAAAAGGTCGAACATGTAACATTTGGTTGGAGCCTTTAGCTTTGATTGCGGCAGCATTCGCTGTGTTTCCAGAAGCTTCTGCAATGTCACCAGATTTATTTGCATCCTGTTGCATCAATTTTTCACCAAGATCTTGATGATGATTGTAGAGTCTGACCACAGCACATCCCAAAGATTCTCAATGGGGTTCAGGTCTGGACTCTGTGGGGGCCAATCCATGTGTGAAAATGATGTCTGATGATCCCTGAACCATCTTTCACAATCTGAGCCCGATAAATTCTGGCACGGACATCTTGGAATATGGCCGTGCCATCAGGAAAGAAACATCCATTGATGGAATAACCTGCTCATTCAGTATATTCAGGTATCAGCTGACCTCATTATCTGAGCTCATACTGTTGCTGAACCTGGACCTGAGCAACTGCAGCAACCCCAGATCATCACACTGCCCCCACAGGCTCATACAGTAGCACTAGGCATGATGCTGCATCACTTCATCTGCCTTTCCGGCCACATTTCTTCCTGGAAGACGATGGTCCACTATCCTTCCAGTTTTTCAGAATGCGTTGGACTGTTCTGAACCCAGTTTTAGTAGTTTCTGCATCTCCTTAGATGTTTTCACCTCTTCATGCCAATGATCTGACCCTTCTCAGACAGACTAACATCTTTTCCAAGACCACGGATGTGTCTTTCCACATGGTTGTTTAGGAAATAAGAAGCAAGTCATTGCAGCAGTTGGGGTTAAATAACTTGTTGCCAGCTGAAAGATAATCGCCCATCATGTAATTATCCAATAGGAGGCTCCTACCTATTTGCTTAGTTAAATCCAGGTGGCGACTTCTTTTTTGGCCCGGCAGTGTAACTAAATCATACAGATAGGTTGGAACTACTTTTTCTTCCGCCACAGCATCAACCGTTCAGTCACTGATCAGTGATCAATCATCCACACAGCAAATCCTCATTAATTTTTCAGACTTCAAGTATGCAGAGTAATTATTTTTACACCTCAGAGATCATCGAGAACTTACCTGCAACAGTGATGCTTAGCAGGGTCATTGTTTTCTTCAGGTTTGTAGAGTTCATATTTCCTGAACTAACACCCCGATTGTGCATTTGTGATTGAGTCTACGTGGTTCTCACTTTATCCAGCGCGTGTTTACTTCAGGTTCGCTGTAAATCTAAATTTTGTTTGATTATCAGCTTTTTTTTAGTGATCATATCATTTTGTTTGTCCAAACTGTCTCATTACTAAACAAAATAGTTGTTCCATAAACTTTTCAACATTGTATTAAGATGATGATGATGATGATAAAGACACTGAAGAAATTTCAGATGATATGCAGTACTCACTGAGATGAAAAAGAGAACAAATGACAGAAAATCAGATAAACTGCTTGTTAGAGGCGATTTCTGCCAACTTGGCTATGATTAAATTTGATGTTTGCCAAAATTTATTAGTATATAGTTTTAATTCATAGTGCTGCTTTCAGAACAACAGAGCAAAGATTAATTTTTGTTGTCATGTTTGTTTAACAGCAAACTTTAAAAACTCCTCACATTTTGACGTTTTGTTATGATTTTTCTTTGATATTTGTGGTCTTGGTCTCGGTACTCCCTGGTCTAGGCTGGTGCGGTCTTGACTACAACACTAGCCAGCAGTTCCTGGGCTTGCACACCACGGGGGTGGGGGTGGTTCCATCACCACCCCAGATGTCCCCGTGCCGTTCCCCATCTGGTTGCTGACCATCTACAACAGGGGTCTGCAACCTTTATTTATTTGAATAAAAGTCGTCCAGAGCTGCATATTTCATGGCCTTTTTTAAAAGACAACTTATAATTTTTGATAATTTCTTACTTTATGAAATGTGTTTCCATTTTTAATAAAACAGTTTTATTTTGACTTTTAGGTTTTGGACAATGAAACTACGGAAGAGGACTAGGGCCACTGAAGAAAAAACTGAGAAAGTCGAAATTTTGACTTTTTTCCTAGAACATAAAAAAGTATATAATCTTTTTTAAAAATGTTTTGGGAAAAAGTCAGAATTGACGCAGCTGGACGAGTACAAGGCCAGGATCACGTCCACCTTCGGGTCCGTCTTGAAGACGGACTCCACCATGAAGGTCTGCAGACGGGGATCTCTGCAGGATGTTTCCTCACGGCTGCTTGTGAACGTGCTCACAGGTAAATGTCCGTCCAGGTGGGGAAGAAGCTCGCAGGTACCGCCTCTGACACGCCCGCCTGGGTTACCAACGTCGGTGACGAGCACTGCCAGGTCCTCATCTGCTCCGCGGGTCTGAGGGGCCCGTCCAGGCCGGACTGATGAGGCGATGCTGGGGTATCTGCCCCCCCTAGCTCATCTGCATCCACAGGGACTGCTGCAACTGGGGCGGCGGGCCTCGTTTCCGGGAGGATTTACCACCTACGTGCTGGATTTAAGGGCTACAGTAACTTCTCTGACTGCGTAATGCGTTGTCCAACTGCATAACAATGGAGACCCCTCCAGCCTTCATAGTTCTCCATCATGGTGCCGGACACGCAGTTTCAATTTCCCGCCCGATAAGTAGGGGTCGCTACACAAGACTGACCCACTATATGATGGCGTCCGAGAGAGAAAGACTGTTATTCAGCTGCAGCAACAACAGGTACTTTTGATGCAAATAAAGATGATGGGCGATTTTAGTATTCCCTCACTTCTTCAGCCAAACGTTCTTCGGTTGGACTCATTTACGTCTTCGTCGGCTAGCTAGTTTAAAAATGGCGCTGCTAGTGTTTACGTAGTGGTAGACCAATCACAGCCCTTGCTGTCTCCATCGTCCCTTGACGGAGTGACGGACACTTAAAAAATATTCCGTGCAGCCGGAGACGACGGAGAGGCTCTCTGTAATCTACGTACAGCACTTTACGGACGACTATAAATTCGGCTTTAGATGCTTCACGCAACGATGACGGGAAACTGGAGCGAGAACGTCAGAGCAGAGTTGATTCAGCAGCTGATGGAAGAGGAGGGTGATCTATCTGCTGCAGGGGGGGGGGGGGGGGGGGGGGGGGGGGGGGGGGGGGGGGTCAGCTCCTGGTCCGGCTCGACATCTGACCACAGGCAGCCACAAGCTGACCCCACCCAGGGGTCCCCCTCTTTACTTTAAGTTGTTTTCCAGGACTTTTCCAGCTGCTACAGTAGAAGTTAAGTTATCACAACACAGTAATGGGGGGGGGTGGGGGGGGGGGGGGGGGGGGGGGGGGGGGGGGGGGAGTTTGTGGTGGGGGTGTTTGGCGGGGCTGCCCTCCTTTGGGTGGTGTTTGTGAGGGGGAGGGCTGAGCTGGAGGCGTGCGTGGAGGGGGCGGAAGGTTGGTGGGGGGGAGGGGTGGGGGGGGGGGGCGAGGAGGAACGAGGGGGGGGGGGAGGGGGGGGGGGGGGGGGGGGGGGGGGGGGGGGGGGGTTTTTTTGGGGGGGGGGGGGGGGGGGGGGGGGGGGGGGGGGGGGGGGGGGGGGGGGGGGGGGGGGGGGGGGGGGGGGGGGGGGGGGGGGGGGGGGGGGGGGGGGGGGGGGGGGGGGGGGGGGGGGGGGGGGGGGGGGGGGGGGGGGGGGGGGGGGGGGGGGGGGGGGGGGGGGGGGGGGGGGGGAGGGGGGGGGGGGGGGGGGGGGGGGAGAGGGGGGGGGGGGGGGGTGGGTGGGTGTGGAATGAGGAGGGGTGGTGGACGTAACCAAGGGTGTGGAATGAGGAGGGGTGGTGGACGTACAAGGGTGTGGAATGAGGAGGGGTGGGACGTAACAAGGGTGGGAAGAGGAGGGGTGGTGGACGTAACAAGGATAGTGGAATGATGAGGGGTGTGGACGTACAAGGGTAGTGGAATGAGGAGGGGTGGTGGACTAACAAGGGTAGTGGATATGAGGAGGGGTGGTGGACGTACAGGAGTAGTGGAATGAGGAGGGGTAGTGGGGGTATGAATTAGCTAGAGGGCGACGTTAGATGCTGACTTGCTGAGGAAGGACAGAGAAAAGGGAACAAAGCGACCTGGAGAACAAAGGACTAGAATAAAACTAAATTTAAGATTACAATTTGTCCGTAACATTAGCAGACTAGCCCGCAGCTAGGCTAAAATACTCAAGAAAAGCTTGCAAGGCTTGAAAGAGACAAAGTCGATGGTGACTTTTCAGTGTGGTTGTTTTGTTTATCAACGAAGATGATGAATGATGAAAAAGAGAAAAGATAAACTGTACTCCGTGTTGGGCAACACTTAGAAAATGTAGTAGCTAGCTCAAGTTTTCTACATTAAATGAGCTTCACTACACTGAAGCTACCCACAAGAGAAATGTAGAAGCTAACCTGCAATAAAATTAAAGTAGCTTAACTACATCAAAGCTTCTTTTTTAAATAAATTTGCTTCATTCAAGTCACATTGCTACTTCCGAGTGTAATGAAACTGATCTGTTTGAAAAATCAGTTAGTTAATTAAAGTCTCTCTCCAAAAACTATACTTACATACTGTAAGTGGTAAAAACAAAAAAAAAAAAGCCAATGGGAGGCAACATCTAAAATGTAATTGATTTTCTAAAATACTCTAAAATAGGGTTTCGCTCACGGACTTCCCGGTGTTTGGACACTTTTCCGGGCCATGTTAAGACAGCCGTTCTGCTCTGTTTCTGTTTAAACGGATACAATTTGTTCAGATGAGTGTACTGGATAAAGTGGATAAAGGAGATTTGCGCGGTGAAGGGCGATTTATAATAAAACGTTTGTTTGTCGCCGGTGGGGACCGGCCCAGTGCTAGTTGCGTGTTCCGAGTGTTACATTGTGCGTTTAATTGAAAATCGGTCTGTCCCCGTTAGTGGAACACTGGGGACTGCAAGAAAGGAGACGTTTCAGATGCTTGTGTGTTTTCAGCCGCACAAAGTTAGGCACGTTATCGAGCTGGCTAATGCTAACCTGCTAACACGACTGTGCAGACTGCCGGCTACAAACAAACGTGTGTCGTTTTATTATAAAGTTCGGTCCTTCACTGCGGCGAATCGGTCGTTTTAATCCACTTCTTCCTCAGTATCACTTCAGTCTGGAATGAAAACTTGGCATTGGCGTTTATCCGATTTACAAAGTTTAACAGAGTAGTAGCTGGCAGACTACTGTTAGCAGGTTAGCATTAGCCAGCTTGATGGCGTGCCTAACTTTGTGCGGCTGAAAACACACAAGCATCTGAAAACGTCTCCTTTCTTGGCAGTCCCCAGTTGTTCCACTGGAAACGGGGGGGTACAGACCCGATTTTCAGATGTTTGTGTGTTTTAAGACGCACAATGTTAAGCACGTCAGTAAACGTTAGCTGGCTAATGCTAGCATGCTGTGAAGTGCCGGTGTTGTGCCCCACAGGCGACAAACAAACAAACGTGTGTTTTATTATAAAGTTCGGCCCTTCACTCTGGAGAATCGCTTTGATCCACTTCCTCCTTAGTATCACTTCAGTCTGGAATCCGTGAAAATTTCAGTAGGGTTGGCGTTTATTCACGTTATCTACGAAGTAAAGCAGGGACATTGAACTGGGCCGGAAGTGGCCGTCTAAGTGTTTCAAAGCGGAAGTTCGGAACACGGAAGCGTGATAATCCCCTATTTGGTACTCCTCAGCCACTTCAACGGGGTATCTAGCCTCACGCCCAAACATTAAGAAATATGGGGAGTACTTTGTGGTTAATGGTTTTTTGGTCCGGATAGAGAACATGGTGGCTGGCAGGTGGGCATCCCACGTTGATGGTCTGTCACCAACCAGCTTGTTTAGAATCCTGTGAGATATAAAGTAATGAAGGTGCCGTGTGGGTTCAATACAGCTTATTGACAGCTGATTAACTGTGTACCTTTGGATGGTCCCATTCATTTTCCCACCAGGCCATTTGTCTTTGGACGGTATGGGGAGCAGAGGAGACGCTTCATTTCGAGCCCCTCACATATTTTGCTGTTGAGCTGTCAGAAACTCACTGTCAGCACAGACCGATGTGAACTCTGACCACATGTTGATTCACATTCATCCTACCTTGTTGACAAATTCTTTGCCCTGGTCAGTGAGGATTCTTTTTGGTGCACCAAATTTAAAAAGGAAATCCAACAAACCTCATCAGCACTCTTGGATTTGAGTGGGTAAGCTTCAGTCCATTTGGTGAAATAATCATTTCACAGATGTACTGATTCCATTTTCAGTGTGAGAGGGCTTACCCACAAGGTCCATTCCCACCAGTTCCAGTGGTTCACTGATCTGAAAAAGAGAGGGGATTATAAAGGGTACGCTCATGACAGGCCATGCAAGATGTAACCTGGTTATTAAATGCAGCCACCTCTATGGGGATTAGGGCTGGACGATTATGGAAAAAATTATAATCACGATTATTTTGACTGATATTGAAATCACGATTAATATACACGATTATTCATTGATTTTATAAAAAGTGTTTATTGAACCACCAAAACTCAACTTCAAATATAACTTAAAAAACGAAAAAAAAAAAGAAAAAAAAAGAAATTAGAAACAAGGAGTAAAATAAGAATATTATTTAAAATAATAATAGCAATAAAAATGAATACTCAGTCTACATGCATTCCTGTTCTATACTCCCTGCAGTTTGCTTCCTGTAATGCCACCAGTCTGTTCACTTCAGGATTAATAGTTTTTCTTCGATTACAGTGTTTTTATGATTGTGAAAAGGCAAAATTGAAATCACGATTAAAATTCGATTAATTGTCCAGCCCTAATGGGGATGTAGGGTAACACATTTCTTCTGGCCTAGCACTCATGACATTGTGCTATCTATTAAAATTAAAAATAGCACAATGTCCTTTTACACTTTACCGTTCGTTCCGTACTCATCCTCTCACGTCCACTTGAAAAGCAGAAAAAAAAAAAGTCTGAATTTAAAAAAAAAAAAAAAATTTCTGAAAGTCAAAATTCTGAATTAAATCTCAGATTTCTGACTTATTTCCACAACATTTAAAACAAAATTGAGGTGATTTTTTTTTCTTTAAAAACCAGTCAGAATTCTGACTTTTATCCAGAACATTTTTAAAAAATGGCTGGAGGAATAATTTAAAAAAAAAAAAAAGTCTGAATAAGTCACACTTTTGGCGAAAACAGAATTCTGATTTTATAAGAAATTTAAATAAAAAAAAAATTCCCGGATTTTTTTTTTTTAATGTTCTGGAAAAAAAGTCGGAATTCTGAGAATTCTTCAGTGACACTAATCCTCTTCTGTAATTGGTTTTCCAAAACCTAAAATTTTAAATAAATCTGTTACCACTACGAGCGCCGGAACTCCCTCTTCTGAGCGTAAATTTTAACTCCAACACCGTGAAATGAATAAAAACAGTTACGCGTTTTGTCTGAATCAACTTAGACCCGCGTTGTTTTTGTGTAATTCGGCTTCTGTTACGGGACTAAAACGTGTTCCAGGACGTCATAGTGGACTTTATTGTACTGGTCCGTTCAGATCAACGAATCATTTAACGGTACTGATCTGTATTGATCAATGATCAGAGGCTCAAACCCAGATTAATGTGACATGTTATCTGCTGGGCTGCTCGTCCATCTCACATCTGAAGATGCAGGAGCATCTGGAAAGATAAATGTGACGTAAAGTCAGAGGTGTGGTTGATGACATCATCAGGTTTTCCTCCAGCATCACCGTGGTGTCCTCTCCCGGCTGCCGTCTGCATCCCGGGGCCACGCGTCCAGGAGGGACCCTGAAGACCTGGTGGTCCCTCATCCTGACGGACTACGCAGCCATCAGAGGTGGAGTCTGGTGGTTCAGACCAGCATTCAGGTCTACGAGCTGAACCAGATCCAGGACTGAAAAACTGAGTGTTGGACATCGGCCACCCCACCGATATTTAACCGATCAGCCCGCTGTTTCTAAAGTCTTTGAAAATAATTCAGAAACTTCTTTTTTTAGACTTTAAAACTTCTAAAGACTAGGGGTTGGAAATAATATCGATACACTGAAATATCTCTGTTTCATCGTTCGGTTACGAAATCTCGTAAGATTGAATGAGATATTGTGAACTTTTCTAACAGAACGATGAAATCTCGCAAGATTTTGTAAGTAAAATAGATCAATACTGCGTTTTTTAATATTGATTTGATATCAGCATATTAAAAAAAATGCAATATTTAAGTGTATCGATATTTTTCCCACCTCTATTCTTTAAAGTGTCAGAAACAGATAAAACTGATGTTTGAAAGAAATGACGGCTTATTTTTTTCAGCTTAAATATCGGTATCAATATCGGTTATCAGCCACAAGTTTTAAAATATCGGCATATCAGCCAAAATTCCGATATTGTGCATCCCTAGCTGTTACCATGGTAACATGCACTCGGATGCACGTTGTGATGAAAGTTCAGAGGCCTAAAGTCAGCTTTTGTTGTCCTTAGCAGGTTGCTACGGCAACAGAGGATGTGGGCAGGAGCGTTGTGGAGGGGGGGGATCCAGCATGGTCCAGGATCCGGCCAGCGAGCCCGTACCTGCTGCTGCAGGACCGTCCTGGTCCCACCTGAACCAGAGACCACTTCTTCAGTCATACTAATAAATAAATATTCAATCAAGTCGGTTTGTGGCGTTTTTGTTAAATACTCGGATATTTATGACGCGGTGAGAAATGCAGAGTTTCCATCATCATCCAGATCAAACCAGCAGCTGTTTGCTGCTCAGCTCTGATTACAAACGATTTCAGAACCATTTTCAGCTGCAGTTCTGGGCTCAGGGAGACTTCCTGAGGTTAAAACCGGAGCAGAATTTCATCCAACAGCTTGTATTGGAACTGTGCAAAGATGTGAAAGTGGCAGAAGATCAGAGAAAGATGGAGTGATGACATGATGACATCAAACATCCAGAATCAGGAGGAATCTGAGCTCAGGTTTGCTTCCAGCCCGTCAGTCCTGCTGATGGACTCAGACAGCAGGTGGTCAGAGACCGTCTTAGTCCGTCCCTGGACGCAGGAGGACGTCCAGCAGCGTCTTCATCCGTCCTCATCACCTCTGCAGTCCTGCCGGTGGATCAGACGGGGATGTCGGGACGTCGGGATGGTGGAGCAGCTCCCTCGGAGCGGTTCTGCAACCTTTACGCACTAAACAGCCTCAATCCAGTTAAATAAAAGTCGTCCAGAGCTGCAAATATTTCACAGCCCTTTTTTAAAAAGACAACTTATTTTTGATAAATACTTACTTTATGAAATGGGTTCCCATTAAAAAAAAAGAAGTTTATTTTTAAGTTTTAGGTTTTGGAAAACTTAACTACGGAAGAGGATTAGGGTCACTGAAGAAAAAAAGAATTCTGAGATTAAAGTCAGAATTATGATGTTTTCCCCAAAAGTGTGACTTTTTCAGAAATTTAAAAAGCATCCACACATTAAAAAAAAATGTTCTGGATAAAAGTTGGAATTCTGACCTTAAAGAAAAAAAAATCCCCTCAATTTTGTTTTAAATGTTGTGGAAAATAAGTCAGAAATTTGAGATTTAAGTCAGAATTTTGACTTTTTCAGAAATTAAAAAAAAAAAAAAAAAAAAAAAAAAAAAAAGAAACTCCAGACATTATTTAAAAATGTTTTTGAAAAAAGTCATAATTATGCCCCCCCCCCCCCAGAAATAAAACAAAACATTTTTAAATACATTTGTAAATACCCAGCATTTTCACAAAGTTTCATCCAAGTTTGATGCTGGTCAAACACTGACTCCGCCCATTTTACCATTTCCTGTTTAGCCCCGCCCCCGGCGACAAGAAGTGACTTATCTTAACGCTTTAAGCCTCGTCTAGCTTCTTTTTAATAGTAGAAAACGCCTGTTTTTCCCAGTATTTTTACATTTTCTAAAAGTTTGATGCTAGTCAAACGCTGATTCTGTCCTTATGACCATGTCCTGTCTATGCTTTAGCCCCACCCCCGTGGTGACAGGAAGTGACTCGTTTAAAAGCCTTTCCCCTTGGCTAGCTTATGTTTAATGGTAGAAAATGCGTGTTTTACACAGTATTTTTACACTTTCCAAAAGTTTGATGCTGGTCAAACACTGTATCCACCCATATGACCATTTCCTGTCTACGCTTTAGCCCCGCCCCCAGCGACAGGAAGTGACTCGTTTTAAAGCCTTAAGCCTCGTCTAGCTTCTTTTAAATGGTAGAAAACGCATGTTTTTCCCAGTATTTTTACATTTTCTAAAAGTTTGATGCTAGTCAAACGCTGATTCTGCCCTTATGACCATTTCCTGTCTACGCTTTAGCCCCGCCCCCAGCGACAAGAAGTGACTCGTTTTAAAGCCTTTCCCCTTGGCTAGCTTATTTGTTAATGGTAGAAAATGCATGATTTACCCAGTATTTTTACACTTTCCAAAAAATTTATTTCCAAACACTGACTCCACCCACATGACCATTTCCTGTCTATGCTTAAGCCCCGCCCCCCGCGACAGGAAGTGAATCATTTTAAAGCCTTTAGCCTCGTCTAGCTTCTTTTTAATGGTAGAGCATGCCCGTTTTACACAGTATTTTTACATTTTCCAAAAGTTTGATGCTAGTCAAACGCTGCTTCTGCCCATATGACCATTTCCTGTCTACGCTTTAGCCCCGCCCCCGGTGACAGTAAGTGACTCGTTTTAGCCTTTCCCCTCGGCTAGCTTATTTTTTAATGGTAGAAAATGCGTGTTTTACCCAGTATTTTTACACTATCCAAAAAAATTGATTTCCAAACACTGACTCCATCCAAATGACCATTTTCTGTCTACGCTTTAGCCCCGCCCCCGGCGACAGGAAGTGACTTATTTTAACGCTTTAAGCCTCATCTAGCTTCTTTTAAATGGTAGAAAACACATGTTTTACCCAGTATTTTTACATTTTCCAAAAGTCTGATGCTGATCAAACACTGATTCTGCCCATATGACCATTTCCTGTCTACGCTTTAGCCCCGCCCCCGGTGACAGGAAGTGACTTGTTTTAAAGCCTTTAGCCTCGTCTAGGTTCTTTTTAATGGTAGAAAACGCATGTTTTATCCAGTATTTTTACACTTTCCAAAAGTTTGATACTAGTCAAAGGCTGAATCCACCCATATGACCATTTCCCGTCTACGCTTTAGCCCCGCCCCCGGTGACAGAAGGTGACTTGTTTTAAAGCCTTTAGCCTCGTCTAGCTTCTTTTAAATGGTAGAGCACGCCTGTTTTACCCAGTATTTTTACATTTTCCAAAATTTTAATGCTAGTCAAATGCTGATTCTGCCCATATGACCATTTCCTGTTTATGCTTTAGCCACGCCCCCGGTGACAGGAAGTGACTCGTTTTAAAGCCTTTAGCCTCGTCTAGCTTCTTTTTAATAGTAGAAAACGCCTGTTTTTCCCAGTATTTTTACATTTTCCAAAAGTTTGATGCTAGTCAAACGCTGATTCTGCCCATATGACCATTTCCTGTCTACGCTTTAGCCCCGCCCCCGGTGACAGTAAGTGACTCGTTTTAGCCTTTCCCCTCGGCTAGCTTGTTTTTTAATGGTAGAAAATGCGTGTTTTACCCAGTATTTTTACACTTTCCAAAAAATTGATTTCCAAACACTGACTCCATCCATATGACCATTTCCTGTCTAGCTCCCCCCGGCGACAAGAAGTGACTTTAAGTTCGTCTAGCTTCATTTTAATGGTAGAAAATGCGGGTTTTACCCAGTATTTTAACACTTTCCAAAACTCTGATGCTAATCAAACGATGATTCTGCCCATATGACCATTTCCTGTCTGTGCTTTAGCCCCGCCCTTGGCGACAGGAAATGACTTATTTTTAACGCTTTAAGCCTCGTCTAGCTTCTTTTTAATGGTAGAACACGCCTGTTTTACCCAGTATTTTTACATTTTCCAAAATTTTGATGCTAGTCAAACGCTGATTCTGCCCATATGACCATTTCCTGTCTACGCTTTAGCCCCGCCCCTGGTGACAGGAAGTGACTTGTTTTAAAGCCTTTGCCTCGTCTAGCTTCTTTTTAATGGTAGAAAACGCATGTTTTATCCAGTATTTTTACACTTTCCAAAAGTTTGATACTAGTCAAAGGCTGAATCCACCCATATAACCATTTCCCGTCTACGCTTAGCCCCGCCCCGGTGACAGAAGGTGACTTGTTTTAAAGCCTTTAGCCTCGTCTAGCTTCTTTTAAATGGTAGAGCACGCCTGTTTTCCCAGTATTTTTACATTTTCCAAAATTTTAATGCTAGTCAAATGCTGATTCTGCCCATATGACCATTTCCTGTTTATGCTTTAGCCACGCCCCCGGTGACAGGAAGTGACTCGTTTTAAAGCCTTTAGCCTCGTCTAGCTTCTTTTTAATAGTAGAAAACGCCTGTTTTTCCCAGTATTTTTACATTTTCCAAAAGTTTGATGCTAGTCAAACGCTGATTCTGCCCATATGACCATTTCCTGTCTACGCTTTAGCCCCGCCCCCGGTGACAGTAAGTGACTCGTTTTAGCCTTTCCCCTCGGCTAGCTTGTTTTTTAATGGTAGAAAATGCGTGTTTTACCCAGTATTTTTACACTTTCCAAAAAATTGATTTCCAAACACTGACTCCATCCATATGACCATTTCCTGTCTAGCTCCCCCGGCGACAAGAAGTGACTTTAAGTTCGTCTAGCTTCATTTTAATGGTAGAAAATGCGGGTTTTACCCAGTATTTTAACACTTTCCAAAACTCTGATGCTAATCAAACGATGATTCTGCCCATATGACCATTTCCTGTCTGTGCTTTAGCCCCGCCCTTGGCGACAGGAAATGACTTATTTTTAACGCTTTAAGCCTCGTCTAGCTTCTTTTTAATGGTAGAACACGCCTGTTTTACCCAGTATTTTTACATTTTCCAAAATTTTAATGCTAGTCAAATGCTGATTCTGCCCATATGACCATTTCCTGTTTATGCTTTAGCCACGCCCCCGGTGACAGGAAGTGACTCGTTTTAAAGCCTTTAGCCTCGTCTAGCTTCTTTTTAATAGTAGAAAACGCCTGTTTTTCCCAGTATTTTTACATTTTCCAAAAGTTTGATGCTAGTCAAACGCTGATTCTGCCCATATGACCATTTCCTGTCTACGCTTTAGCCCCGCCCCCGGTGACAGTAAGTGACTCGTTTTAGCCTTTCCCCTCGGCTAGCTTGTTTTTTAATGGTAGAAAATGCGTGTTTTACCCAGTATTTTTACACTTTCCAAAAAATTGATTTCCAAACACTGACTCCATCCATATGACCATTTCCTGTCTAGCTCCCCCCGGCGACAAGAAGTGACTTTAAGTTCGTCTAGCTTCATTTTAATGGTAGAAAATGCGGGTTTTACCCAGTATTTTAACACTTTCCAAAACTCTGATGCTAATCAAACGATGATTCTGCCCATATGACCATTTCCTGTCTATGCTTTAGCCCCGCCCCTGGCGACAGGAAATGACTTATTTTTAACGCTTTAAGCCTCGTCTAGCTTCTTTTTAATGGTAGAACACGCCTGTTTTACCCAGTATTTTTACATTTTCCAAAATTTTGATGCTAGTCAAACGCTGATTCTGCCCATATGACCATTTCCTGTCTACGCTTTAGCCCCGCCCCCGGTGACAGGAAGTGACTTGTTTTAAAGCCTTTAGCCTCGTCTAGCTTCTTTTTAATGGTAGAAAACGCATGTTTTATCCAGTATTTTTACACTTTCCAAAAGTTTGATGCTAGTCAAACGCTGAATCTGCCCATATGACAATTTCCTGTCTACGCTTTAGCCCCGCCCCCGGTGACAGGAAGTGACTTGTTTTAAAGCCTTTAGCCTCTTCTAGCTTCTTTTTAATGGTAGAACACGCCTGTTTTACCCAGTATGTTTTCTGAATTTCCCAAAATCACAGCACTTATTTTTCTATGCCGTTGAGGCGTCTGTTTTATATTAAATGAGTTCAAATAAAAAATAAGGGAGTTTTATCGTCCCTGAAAGTTTTTGTTGAACAAATTTCTTTCCCTGGAAGCCATTTTCTTGCTAATAATGTGCAGCTTTAACTTATTATGCCTCAGAAAGAGATTTTTTTCCAGAAAAAAAATTACCCCCAATTTTTTAAAATCAAAATGAGGAACGCTTCACGAATTTGCGTGTCATCCTTGCGCAGGGGCCATGCTAATCTTCTCTGTATCGTTCCAATTTTATTCGGTGTGTTAATTTCTTAACACGATAGAGCCCTTAAAAACGAGTCGTATTTATTGTCCACCCGCCCTGCACCCAACTGCCTTATGGTCCTGCTTCAGCAGCATGAAAAGTCAGAAGAAAACCTGATAAACAGGACTAAAAACAGCACCAGAAACCTCTCTGACTGCTGCTTGACTCATTAAAAAACTCTAGGAATTTATTTAGCTGCAGTGAGACCTGGTTTGGTTCTGATCCTGATATATTTCAGTTAAAATCTGATCCTCTGTGCAACAGTTGCATGATGGGAAATTTAAGCACGCTGTGTTGCGTCACCTACTTGGGATTGGCTGGCTGAAGGCACGAGGACAAAAGGCGGAAGCGACACCCCTCCTCCAACCGTCCTGCCGGGGGGATTCCAACCCCCGACCAGCCCCCGACGTCTCCACGGGGTCAGAGTGCTGATAGGGAGGCTTGCTGTGGGAGAGAAAACTGGTCTGATCCAGTCTGACTGAAGTCACTCTGCAGCGGTCTCACTGCAAGAGACGAAGCGTTTCAGCAAATACCTGCTCCGAGTTTGTAAACTGCTGATCTGATCCCCCACCAGCTCTGCTCCGGGTTTCAGCTGCTCCTGAATCTGCACCTGATCTGGAATTTAAAACATTTTGAAAATCATTAAATACTTCATTTAAAAAAAAGACCAAAAAAACGTTTTTTTTCCTTTCAGTTTAGGAGGGAGAATCTGGCAGTAAACAGAATTGACGCTTCTGGCAACCACACAAGCATCAGGCTTCTCTAAAGCCACCAAACAGATCAAATAAATGTTTTAAAAGCCAGGACTGAGAAAAACCAGCTTTCAGGACGTCACAGCTACTAAAAATGAGACGAAGAAGAAGTGTAAGTGTCCCAAAGCAGCCTGATGGTGGTCAGCAGCTTCAAACCTGCGTTTACTGCCGGCATTTTCACTCTTAAACTGAAGGAAGAGAACACAGTTATCATGAGAGGCAAGAACAGTCATATTTGTTTGTTTTAAACCTCAATTTCTCCGATAGAGCCAATTTATGTTGTTATTTGGGGACAATAATGACCATTAATAATGAGGTCATCATCACAAAGCACACAAAAAACAAACAAAAAAAAGCGAGACAAACATTTGACATTATTTTTTATGATCATCATCTCCTTATCACAAGAAAATGATTTTTTTTTTTTAAAAACTACGATTACTCTCGGCTTCCGTATTAAAAAAAAAAAAAAAAAAAACGCAGTTCCACTCCTTGTCCACACGATGGCGCTGTCTGACCGCTAAAGGATGAACGGAATCTTGTTTTTGCCATTAAAAGTCACAAAGTGGCCAAAAAACAAGCAGAATCCCCCCCCCCCAAGAATAAGCCTCAGTTTGACTCACGAGACAACAAACTCCTTCCAGACATGAAATTATTCATGTCTCAACTTGGTTAAAGTTGAAAATAAAAATAAAAAATCGCTTAATCAAACTTATTCCCAACTAATTAAAAGTCTCAATCCAGTTTCTCACCGTTAAGTCTGCTGGACTCGGTACCGGTCCGCTGGTACCGGATCACCCAGCAAAGACGAGCCAAGATTTAACCGAACCTGCGCTCGCGGCTGCTGAAACCTGAAAACTGTCAATTTCACCCCAAACTTCGGTGACTCCAACTTTTCCGGAGGTTCGGATGTTTAAGCCGGTTCTGGACGGGTTCAGGGACCGCACGACTTCGGCATCCATCTTTCACGCTTCATCCACGAGCTGAAGGGTCAGGTCAGGTGTGGCGCGAGCCACTCAATTAAGGCGGAGGGATACGCGCGTGCGCACAGGTCACACCGCGGTGAAATCAGGTTCGGGTTGGAGCGAGAGGAGGCTCGATTAGGGAGCATCAACAAGTGACCAACTGTCTGTAAAACGTAAATACTGATGAATCAAACTTCCAGAGCATATGACGGGCCGATTCAATATAAAATCAGTTATGTCTGACTATCTTTAATTACATTCCAGATATCTAAAAAAGCATTTTGACCAGACAAAACTACATTTTGATTATCCAGAATGAACATTTCAGATATCAGCATTTACATTCTGACTAGTAAGAATAATTATTAAAGATGTGGCGTGCAAGGACGGGAGGCGGAGGCGGAGTGTCAAACGACGGTGCCAACGGCAGTTGTTTTATTGGCATTTATACTTTGAATAACAGCGACAGCAGATCAGCCTCTCAACTCGTCTAGCTCATGGCACGACAACATGAATAGGGGATTATCACGCTTACCGGAACTTCCCGGTGTTTGGACACTTCCTCTTCCGGGCCATGTTAACGACAGCCGTTCCTGCTCTGTTATACTGTTTAAATCGGATAAACTCCAAACATACTTAAGTTTTCATTCTAGACTGAAATGATACTAAGGAAGAAGTGGATCAAAGCGATCGATTTGCCGCGGTGAAGGGCCGAACTTTATAATAAAACACACGTTTGTTTGTCGCCGGTGGGGCACAACACCGGCACTTCACAGCATGCTAGCATTAGCCAGCTAACGTTTACTGACGTGCTTAACATTGTGCGTCTTAAAACACACAAACATCTGAAAATCGGGTCTGTACCCCCCCGTTTCCAGTGGAACAACTGGGGACTGCCAAGAAAGGAGACGCTTTCAGATGCTTGTGTGTTTTCAGCCGCACAAAGTTAGGCACGTCATCAAGCTGGCTAATGCTAGCCTGCTAACACGATTGTGCAGACTGCCGGCTACAAACAAACGTGTGTTGTTTTATTATAGAGTTCGGTCCTTCACCGCGGCGAATCGGTCGTTTTGATCCACTTCTTCCTCAGCATCACTTCAGTCTGGAATGAAAACTTGATATTGGCGTTTATCCGATTTACAAAGTTTAACAGAGTAGTAGCTGGCAGACTACTGTTAGCAGGTTAGCATTAGCCAGCTCGATGACGTGCCTAACTTTGTGCGGCTGAAAACACACAAGCATCTGAAAGCGTCTCCTTTCTTGGCAGTCCCCAGTTGTTCCACTGGAAACGGGGGGGTACAGACCCGATTTTCAGATGTTTGTGTGTTTTAAGACGCACAAAGTTAAGCACGTCGGTAAACGCTAGCTGGCTAATGCTAGCATGCCGGTGTTGTGCCCCACCGGCTACAAACAAACATGCTACGTTGTGTCATTATAAAGTTCGGCCCTTCACTCTGGAGAATCGCTTTGATCCACTTCCTCCTTAGTATCACTTCAGTCTGGAATCCGTGAAAATTTCAGTAGGGTTGGCGTTTATTCACGTTATCTACGAAGTAAAGCAGGGACATTGAACTGGGCCGGAAGTGGGCCGTCTAACTGTTTCAAACCGGAAGTTCGGAACACGGAAGCGTGATAATCCCCTATCGTCATCCAGCAGGAGAAAAAAACCAACCACTGACAAAACTGTGTAACCGTCCCCCTGGAGACTGGGAACCTCAATTAGGTTCCGGGGGTGAATTATGTAAACCCACTACAGTAATTTCAAGGGTCATACATCCGTAATTAAAGATATCTCATTTAAGAGAGATTATTGTGGACCTAAGTAAGGCTAAAGTGCTTTATAAACTTTCCACCAAAATGCTACGTAAATCTGTGACGTTTTGACTAGACAGAATTACTAATTTATGACATCAGCCTAATTTTAACTAGTCTGAATTCCTTTCGAGATAGCTTTAATTAATTTGGAGATATCTTAAAGGGAATTTTGACTAGTTTGAATTATACTTCCAGATATCTCTAATTTGGTTTTGCCTAGTCATTATTAGCTTTCAGGATATCTGGAATTTAATTTACACTTGTCAAAACTATATATCTCCTATCTAAAAAATACATTTAAGATATCTTGAATGATGGTGTCATTCAAGATATCTTTAATAAGAATTACGACTTGCCAGAACACAAAGCAAGATATCTCGAATTTACTTTATGACCAGTCATAATTTAATTGTAGATATCTGAAATATGTGTTTGAGATAATCAGTAATTCATTCTTGATGTCTTGAATTGAAGCCTCCATTCAACTCAATGGTAAATCTGACGTCATTTCTACTAGTCAGAATGTAAATAGAGATATCTCAAATAGGCATTTTGTCAAGTCAAAATATGATTAGAGATATCTTAATTTTCTAATACGTATAGCCATAAATCATTTTCAGATATCTGGAATGTGAGTGTGGTGAAACTGATCTTATATTAAATCTGATCCATACAATCTGCAAACCTACTTTTTACATGTGATGTGATTATTATCAAAAACAATGACTGAAAGTGGGTGTGTTGTGTTGCTTACACTTGTTCTAAATAGCACAGATTACACAAAGTCACTAATGCGGAAGTTTACCGATCACAACCATAGCATGTGGCTAACGTGGTTCCTTTGTTATTGCAGGACAGACAAACAGTGAGGAGTGCCACTCCGACTACGTTCCTTCGATTTTTCCAAACAGGGAACTTTCTGGAAGGTGTAGGTCCCATTACATCTGGCGTAAAAGTAACACGGCATTTCAGAAAAGGAACATCATAGCAACAGTAAAACATGGTGGTGGTAGTGTGATGGTCTGGGGCTGTTTTGCTGCTTCAGGACCTGGAAGACTTGCTGTGGTAAATGGAACCATGAATTCTGCTTCTACCAAAAAATCCTGAAGGAGAACGTCCGGCCATCTGTTGGTGACCTCAAGCTGAAGCGCACTTGGGTTCTGCAGCAGAACAATGATCCAGAACACACCAGCAAGTCCACCTCTGAATGGCTTAAGAACAACAACATGAAGACTTTGGAGTGGCCTAGTCAAAGTCCCCACCTGAATCCCATTGAGATGCTGTGGCATGACCTTAAAAAGGCGGTTCATGCTGGAAAAGCCTCCAATGTGGCTGAATTACAACAATTCTGCAAAGATGAGTGGAACAAAATTCCTCCACAGCGCTGTAGAAGACTCACTGCCAGTTATCACAAACGCTTGATGCAGTTGTTGCTGCTAAGGTGGAACAACCAGTTATTAGGTTTAGGGGAAGATCACTTTTTCACGCAGGGACATGGAGGTTTGGATTTTTTCTCCCTTAAAAATAAAAATCTTCATTTAAAAACTGCATTTTCTGTTTACTTGTGTTATCTTTGTGTCACATTTAAATTTGTTTGATGATTTGAAACATTTAAGTGTGACTAACATGTAAAAAAGTAAGAAATTAGGAAGGAGGCAAAAACTTTTTCACACAACTTTTTCACTTTTTCTAAGCAGAAGTAGCTGTAGAAGAATTAGAAGGAGGGAGGGAAACAATGTTATGTTGTGAAACAAACTTGTTGTGGCTTATTTAGCAACCTGTTAAAATACGTGACATGAGAACGAACAGTTTTACTGATATACGTGTCCCCGACACGTAACTGCTTCAAATTACGTGTCGTTGACACGTAAAACTGCAATGTAAAATCAACAAGTCCTCTAAACAAAATCACACCCATATTCGGTCGTTTGTGCACAAATACAGACAATATTACGTTTTTAATACCCACTTAGTTTATAAATGTGATCCACAGTTCTCATTTTGACACAGCCTGAATCCTTTTAGGTTTTCTGGCTGCATGTTGCCTGGAGAAACCTGGAATCCATCTCTCCAACTTCTGCATGACGGACACCTGCTCTGTGTCCTCGTCTGTTTCTCAAGAGCTGCTGCAACTTTGCTCGTTACGTCTGCAAAGCTGAATAACAGCGCATGAAGTAATTCAGAGGACGTTGTGGATAAACGCCTCTAACAGCTGCATGACAGCAGCTTATTTCTGTGCACAAACGACCTAATATGGGTGGGATTATTTTAGAGGACTTGTTGATTTTACATTGCACAGTTTTACGTGTCAGTAGCACGTAATTTAAAGCAGAAAAATTTGTGTCTGGGGACACGGAAAGCTTCCCGGTGACTTAACATCGTGCAGCTTTACGTGTCAGTTACGTGTCGGGGACACGCGTATGAGTAAAACTGTTCGTGCTCGTGTCACGTATTTTTGTGAGATCAGGTTGGTTCGATGTAAACCCAACTCAGAAGTCAGTAACTGATGGTCTGGAGGACTTTCTCCTCTTTCATAAACCAGCATCATCTTCCACATGAGGACCTGATCAGACCCTGGTCCAGCCAGGTGGGGTGGGACGGACAGAGCTTCTGTGGGACAAACATGGAGGTAGTTTCTGGTAAGAGTGACCCGTCTCGTCCCGTCCTGCTGGTTCCATCTCTGGTCCGGAGTTTGTTGGTGGTCCTCTTGGTCTGTTCTTCAGAGTTCAGGTGGGTGGACATGTGGACCCCCGCAGGGACGTTGGCTCCAGTCGGGTTTTATGACCAGACTCATCTGACCTCATATGAAGTATGTTTGCAACCTTATCTGGACAAAGATGGCATCATCACTGCCGTCTAAACCGTCTCATCGCAACATCCTTACCAAATTTGGACGTCCTCATCAGTCTGGTGGAGGTGTGGTCCAGCAGAGTCCTATAAAACTGCTGCTCAGGATGTCCTGGTCCTCCTTGCCTACAGGCAACGAGTCAACCTGCTCACCCCGTCTCTGCACCGTCTCCAGACCTCTGCACCGTCTCCAGACGTCTCTGCACCGTCTCCAGACCTCTGTACCGTCTCCAGACGTCTCTGCACCGTCTCTGCACCGTCTCCAGACGTCTCTGCACCGTCTCCAGACGTCTCTGCACCGTCTCCAGACCTCTGCACCGTCTCCAGACGTCTCTGCACCGTCTCTGCACCGTCTCTGCACCGTCTCCAGACGTCTCTGCACCGTCTCCAGACGTCTCTGCACCGTCTCCAGACCTTTGCACCGTCTCCAGACGTCTCTGCACCGTCTCCAGACCTCTGCACCGTCTCCAAACGTCTCTGCACCGTCTCCAGACCTCTGCACCGTCTCCAGACGTCTCTGCACCGTCTCTGCACCGTCTCCAGACGTCTCTGCACCGTCTCCAGACCTCTGCACCGTCTCCAGACGTCTCTGCACCGTCTCCAGACCTCTGCACCGTCTCCAGACGTCTCTGCACCGTCTCCAGACCTCTGCACCGTCTCCAGACCTCTGCACCGTCTCCAGACGTCTCTGCACCATCTCCAGACCTCTCTGCACCGTCTCCAGACGTCTCTGCACCGTCTCCAGACCTCTGCACCGTCTCCAGACGTCTCTGCACCGTCTCCTGACGTCTCTGCACCGTCTCCTGACGTCTCTGCACCTTCTCCAGACCTCTGCACCGTCTCCAGACCTCTGCACCGTCTCCAGACGTCTCTGCACCGTCTCCAGACGTCTCTGCACCGTCTCCAGACCTCTGCACCGTCTCCAGACGTCTCTGCACCGTCTCCAGACGTCTCTGCACCGTCTCCAGACCTCTGCACCGTCTCCAGACGTCTCTGCACCGTCTCCAGACCTCTGCACCGTCTCCAGACGTCTCTGCACCGTCTCCAGACGTCTCTGCACTGTCTCCAGACCTCTGCACCGTCTCCAGACGTTTCTGCACCGTCTCCTGACGTCTCTGCACTGTCTCCAGACCTCTGCACCGTCTCCAGACCTCTGCACCGTCTCCAGACGTCTCTGCACCATCTCCAGAAGTCTCTGCACCGTCTCCAGACCTCTGCACCGTCTCCAGACCTCTGCACCGTCTCCAGACGTCTCTGCACCATCTCCAGACGTCTCGCACCGTCTCCAGACGTCTCTGCAGGTCTGTGTCCTCATCTTGCTGTCACCGTTTCATCCCCTCACCACAGAGACCAGGTCCTTACTGATTCAGGTTTAGGGTAAGGTCGTCATTAGGTCGTCATTTACTGTTGATAATGTATTAGAGTGTATATCAATAGAAACTCATAATGACAAAAATAAAAATGTACTGGTTAGTTGTACATGTAGAACTCCAGGGTCCAGTACTGAATTATTTAATGACTGGATTGAGAAAATGTTTACAGTAAAAGGCCGTAAAACATTTTTTCTATGTGGAGACTTCAACATTGATTTGCTCAGTTCAGATAACCACAAATTGACAAATGATTTTATCAGTGCGGTGTATTGTATGAATTTGTACCCAGCCATTACCAGACCGACCAGAATAACTTCTTACAGTGCTACCCTTATTGATAATATTCTTACCAATGACGCTGACGGTGAAGGAGCGAACCCTCAGAAACAGCTCAACCTTCTTAAAGGGACTAGAGGCACGATTAAGGAACGAAACTCGCGACTGGCGCTTCAGGTACCTGCAGCCACGAGCCGAGCCGTCACGCGAGCACAAACTGAAGAAGAATCCATAACTATCGCTTACAATGTTTGAATTTACCGCGACCGGCTTCTTCCTGTATCAAAACTGCGGATGTAGCGTCATTTGACGTCACGTCCGCAGGGCAGCGCGGGAAATTCAGACACCGAATTGCAGCTTTATGCAGCACACAGCCTGTTCAAGGCAACGGAGAGAAACGTGGGTGGAAACGTTCTTTTTGGTATTTAGCACTTCATCACCCATACGTGTAAGAAAAAATGGACATGCATGTTTGTTTTTTTTCATTTCTGCCTCTGGTCCCTTTAATACACTTCTGCAGTTTGGTTTGGGAGGATTTTCCTCCAAAAACTGGATTCGATTTTTGGATATCGTTTTACAAAAATCCAGCTATTCGCCCTCATCAGTTCAGGCTATCTGGGCTCGTAAATGTTGTTACTAGTTGTTGTTACATAGTGCAGTTAAAATAATGTTGAATGTCGGGAAAAACGGTGGCGTTCATTTGGCGGCAGGTGTTTTTGTGCAGACGTGTGATGTCGGCTGGTCTCCACCTCCTGTCATTAAATGCCGGTACGGCTGGAGAGACGTGTCACAGTCATGTCCCGTCACAGACATCATCCGCCTCTGCGGCATCGGACAGTTTCTGCACCGCGCTGCTCCTCAGGCGGCGATTAGATGAACTCGGTGCCGTTTCAACAGAACATCGGCTTTGCAAATGTGAAGTAACATGCCCGACCACTCATCCAGCCTGGATGATCCAGGTTCTGTGGTCTTCTGGAACTACGTGTGGGTTACAGCCTGTTTTACACCGGGCTTGGAACGCAGCTCAGCCAATCACATTTAAGAAAGAGAAACACCCGTTTTATAATACAAAGCGCCGTAGTTCTCAGAAAAAGCTGTAAATATTATTTTATTGACATCTGCATCAGCAGCTGCTTCATGTGTCTGCAGCTGAAACTTTTTCTCCTTCAGTAAAACAGAAATGTCATAGTATTTCTGAGCAGCTGTTATTTTATAGTTCAGTGGTTCAAACTTTTTATAGTGTGTACCGAATGAGAAAACATTGAGTTCTCCAAGTACCATCGCGAACCAACCTGAACCAGAAAATAACTCAACTCAACTTCACAGGGAGTGCAGAATTATTAGGCAAATGAGTTTTTTGACCACATCATCCTCTTTATGCATGTTGTCTTACTCCAAGCTGTATAGGCCGAAAGCCTACTACCAATTAAGCATATCAGGTGATGTGCATCTCTGTAATGAGAAGGGGGGTGGTCTAATGACATCAATATCAGGTGTATTAGGCAAACAGAATTATTAGGCAACTTAATAAACAAATATATACCCATTTCAATTATTTATTTTCACCATGGAAACCAATATAACAGCTCAACATTCACAAATATTCATTTCTGACATTCAAAAACCAAACAAAAACAAATCAGTGAGCAATATAGCCACCTTTCTTTGCAAGGACACTGAAAAGCTGCCATCCATGGATCCTGTCAGTGTTTTGATCTGTTCACCATCAACATTGCGAGCAGCAGCAACCACAGCCTCCCAGACACTGTTCAGAGAGGTGGACTGTTTTCCCTCCTTGTAGATCTCACATTTGATGAGGGACCACAGGTTCTCTATGGGGTTCAGATCAGGTGAACAAGGAGGCCATGTCATTAGTTTTTCTTCTTTTAGACCCTTTCTTGCAGCCACGCTGTGGAGTACTTGGATGCGTGTGATGGAGCATTGTCCTGCATGAAAATCAGGTTTTTCTTGAAGGATGCGGACTTCTTCCTGTACCACTGCTTGGAGAAGGTGTCTTCCAGAAACTGGCAGTAGGACTGGGAGTTGAGCTTGACTCCATCCTCAACCCGAAAAGGCCCCACAAGCTCATCTTTGATGATAGCAGCCCATACCAGTACCCCACCTCCACCTTGCTGGCGTCTGAGTGGGACTGGAGCTCTCTGGCCTTTACCGATCCAGCCACGGGCCCATCCATCTGGCCCATACCAGTACCCCACCTCCACCCTGCTGGCGTCTGAGTGGGACTGGAGCTCTCTGGCCTTTACCGATCCAGCCACGGGCCCATCCATCTGGCCCATACCAGTACCCCACCTCCACCTTGCTGGCGTCTGAGTGGGACTGGAGCTCTCTGGCCTTTACCGATCCAGCCACGGGCCCATCCATCTGGCCCATCCAGACTCACTCTCATTTCATCAGTCCATAAAACCTTAGAAAAATCAGTCTGAGATATTTCTTGGCCCAGTCTTGATGTTTCAGCTTGTGTGTCTTGTTCAGTGGTGGTGGTTTTTCAGCCTTTCTTACCTTGGCCATGTCTCTGAGTGTTGCACACCTTGTGCTTTTGGGCACTCCAGTGATGTTGCAGCTCTGAAATATGGGCAGTTATTTTGCGCCTTGGTTTTTCCACGTTTCTTGTGACCCTGTTGACTATTTTGAATGAAACGCTTGATTGTTGGATGATCACGCTTCAGAAGCTTGGACATTTTAAGAGTGCTGCATCCCTCTGCAAGATATCTCAGTATTTTTGACTTTTCTGAGCCTGTCAAGTCCCTCTTCTGACCCATTTTGCCAAAGGAAAGGAAGTTGCCTAATAATTCTGTTTGTCTAATACACCTGATATAGCCCTGTGACAGACTGGCGACCTGTCCAGGATGTACCCTGCCTCTCGCCTGATAATAGCTGGGATAGGCTCCAGCAACCCCCCCGACCCTGAACTGGATAAGCGGTACAGAAAATGACTGACTGACTGACTGACCTGATATAGGGTGTTGATGTCATTAGACCACACCCCTTCTCATTACAGAGATGCACATCGGCTGATATGCTTAATTGGTAGTAGGCTTTCGGCCTATATAGCTTGCAGTAAGACAACATGCATAAAGAGGGTGATGTGGTCAAAATACTCATTTGCCTAATAATTCTGCACTCCCTGTATTGTCAAATGTGCTACATGGATAACATACACAAACACAGATGAAATCTGTGAGTCCTCTCAAACCCACGGTGCATAACAAAATATAATAAACTATAAGATAAAAGTATGACATATAAAATATAGGAATCTGCTTGGATAACCAGAAATCTAAGCACGAAACTGAGTTGAAAAACTAAAGAAGACTACAAATGTACAGATGGGAAATGTAATGGTACAGTTTGACTATGTAACATAGTTTGTTTTTTTTGTTTTTTTCACAGGTTACATGTCTCGTGTACTGCTGTCTGGGCAGAGGGACAGTTAAAGCATATATGACAGATACTTTCCTAAAAAGTTATAGACTGCAGCTTTAATAAATGGTTATTTTAAATTTATTGTACACTTGTCTCAAAATGTAAGATACTGAAGTTTGGTTGAGGAGATGGGATGGCTCGGGGTGGGTGCTGGAAAATTTCCCTCATTTTAAAACCCAAAGCTTGACAGGCATTAATTAGACAGCCCACATTTGTGGGGGGGTGTTGGCAAAGACCGGGGGCAGCACGAGACCAGTTCAGACCAGTGATACCCATGCTGGTCTTCCTCCTGTTGCAGGTCCTGGTCTCAGGATGACTTCCTGGGTGTTGTCCCTGGTCTTCCTTGCTTCCCTGGTCTCTTCCGTCCCGACTGCTGATCCGGCCAACCTGAAAAGCCGGATCACTGTGGGAGCTCTGGAAATGTGTAAGCCTCCTATCACACCATGAGACTGTCGCCACGGTAACGCGTGTGATGCCTGTGTTTCCTTCCGTCAGCCTGGTTGTGAAGCTGTTTGTGTTTCCATAGTAACCGACCGTCTCCAGATGCTGACTGACGAGCTGCTGCTGAACCGACCATTTAATTATGCAGAAGACCCAAAATGTACCTCCAAGTAAGACACCATTTCTCCTCATCTTCATTTGTTTCTTCATCTTCATCACTGTTCTCCTCAGACCTGGAACCTTCCAGAAGAACTGGGTTCTCTCTGGAACGTTCCCAATCCTCCTCCCAACACTTGGATGTTCCAACTTGGAGAACACCAAGTGATGAAAGGTTTCAGGTGAATGGGAAAGTTGAAGTATATCAAATAAAAACGTCACTCTGGGCGTCATATCTGCAACGAAGTCCGTGATGAAATGTCTCAGAGGGGGACAGACTTCATCAGCTGATGACAGCGGCATGGAAAAAAAAAAACACAGCTCGAAACCACGTCTTCAGAGCGCAGGAACATGTGCGCCGATGGTTTACAAGCAGGTTAACCAACAACAGCTGAGTGGATAGCTTGTTAGCTTGCTCGTAAACAGCTGATGAAGCACATTTATAAAAGCTTTAATCCACTCACCTCCAACCTCTTCTGTGGTGTAAAAAGTCCACGCTGTAAATGTCAACGCCTCCAAGACTATGGAGTTATTCAAGAAAATAAGCGATCTGAAAGGGGAAAAATGTTGAAAGGACAATAAATACATTAGAAAAAAAATTCCCACTATTTGAAACACGTAACACTAACACGACTGTGCAAACTGCCGGCCACAAATAAACGTGTGTCGTTTTATTATAAAGTTCGGCCCTTCACCGCGGCGAATCGGTCGTTTTGATCCACTTCTTCCTTAGCATCACTTCCGTCTGGAATGAAAACTTGGCATTGGCATCGACTGCCAAGAAAGGAGACGCTTTCAGATGCTTGTGTGTTTTCAGCCGCACAAAGTTAGGCACGTTATCGAGCTGGCTAATGCTAGCTTGCCAACACGACTGTGCAGACTGCCGGCTACAAACAAACGTGATTGATCCACTTCTTCCTTAGCATCACTTCAGTCTGGAATGAAAACTTGGCATTGGCGTTTATCCGATTTACAAAGTTTAACAGAGTAGTAGCTGGCGGACTACTGTTAGCAGGTTAGCATTAGCCAGCTCGATGACGTGCCTAACTTTGTGCGGCTGAAAACACACAAGCATCTGAAAGCGTCTCCTTTCTTGGCAGTCCCCAGTTGTTCCACTGGAAACGGGGGGGTACAGACCCGATTTTCAGATGTTTGTGTGTTTTAAGACGCACAAAGTTAAGCACGTCAGTAAACGCTAGCTGGCTAATGCTAGCATGCTGTGAAGTGCCGGTGTTGTGCCCCACTGGCGACAAACAAACGTGTGTTTTATTATAAAGTTCGGCCCTTCACCGCGGCGAATCGATCGCTTTGATCCAGCTTTTGATCCAGTATCACTTCAGTCTGGAATGAAAACTTAAGTATGTTTGGAGTTTATACGATTTAAACAGTATAACAGAGCAGGAACGGCTGTTGTTAACATGGCCCGGAAGAGGAAGTGCCCAAATACCGGGAACTTCCGGTAAGCGTGATAATCCCCTATTGGCGCTCTTCTTTGTGAAGAATTCGCCAAAAATAAAAGGCGACGACGTCGCGTGTGGACGAGGAATTGTCTGAGCAGACGTGGGCTGTACAGTCTGCCGGTTCTACAACAAGATCTCCATCCAAATGACAAGCCGAGTGGCCATGCTGCCTCTGGTTTACTTCAGTTTTTGTTTTGCGCATGCGAAATGTGAAAGTCTCCGAGGAAAGAGTTCTCAGTCTGGTCGTGGCGCCGCTTCAACATACGATTCACTCACGAGCCACGACCAAAATATCAAACAGGTTTGATTTTCTTGCGACTCACGATTTCTGATCAGGAGCTCGTCGTGAGGTGCCAATCGCCTCTCGTGACCCCCTAGTATACTGCACGACGCACGACACACGATTTGGCCAAAAGTCGGCCCGATCACCAAACTTGTCGCACGACTGGAAAATCGGCTCAAAAACGGCCAAAAATCGCACATTGTATGCCGGACTTAAGACATCTTTGTAATCTAACAAACTGATTGGTTTCATCAGGCTTCATAGATAAGTATATCTGAGTGTCGTCTGCATAACAATGGGAAAGATACAGATGATGCAGATGCTGTTGATGGGAAAGATGCTCTAATGTGTCTGGAACAGTTTTGTTTATTTTTTAAGAGTGTTATTTTCTACCACAATTTAAAAGTAATTTTCAATTTACTAAAGTACAATTTAGTAAATTTTCAGTTATTATTTCTTTCTTGTTATATGAAGGACTGTAATGAATGCAGCCTTTTCTTTACTGGGGGGGTAAACATTTGTACGTCTGACGTTTGGACCTCTCATGTGGAGCTCAGACTGTACGTTTCTTACTCCTCCCTCATCTTCCTCCTTTCAGCCTGACCATCACTCAGCTGACCATCCATCAAGCCAACCTCCGTTTCCATAACTCTGGTTTGCAGCTTCAGATCCAGAATGCTGACGTCACCGTCCGCACTGACCCCAAGATCAGATGTTTGGGCGAGTGAGTGCTCCGTCCTGCATGTCCAGGTTTCCCTGACGACCACAAACCTCCATCAGGACCAGACTCTGGGGTCCCGTCACGGTCAGGGTTTGTGTCGTTACTTAGATGTTCAGCAGAGATCTGGGACGGTAAATGTCCTCTGACAGCAGCAGACGTGAAGAAACGTGACTGCAGCAGAAACAGGCTGAAGCTCTGCAGAAACTTCCAGACTTCCTCACATCTACAGCCGGGGACACACGACATGATTATTTGCCCGATTTTACCCACGATTGTCAGTCGGGCGTAGTCTGCGCCAGTTGAGGCTAGTTGGGTTCAGTCTGCCTCGCTAGTTGGCTGAAAATCTGTTAGTGTGTCTGTGGAAGCGACTCAGATCTCCAAGTGTGTTATAGAAACCGACGCGACCTCAGTCGTAGTCAATGATACATGTTTGAAAACTGGACGCAACTATGCCCGACTGGGAGCTGCGCTGCAGAACTGCAGGGGCCGCATGTGCAAAGACGTTACGACAGTGTCGAGTGGGGGAATGACAGCAGTCGTACAGACAGGAGATCACACAGAGATCATGAAACATTCTTTTTTAAATGTTCACGAGTCTGAGGCGAGTTTAAACTGCGAGTCAAGTCGAGTCTCGAGTCTTTTGAGGGCGAGTTCGAGTCGACTCGAGTCCGAGTCCCCACCTCTGGTAGTGTGTCCCGAGCATAAGCAGGAGATAACCTGGTTTAAAGGGGAAGTTCAGAATTTTTGACATAGGGCCTCATTTACAAGTGAGCCAGAATACTACTGATCACTGAAGACAGTTTCAACGTACTTCATTCATTATTCTAGTTCCAGGAGGTTGCTGATGCTAATGCTAGTGGAAGTCAATAGGAATCTGCTAGCCTGTCATTAAAACCAATCTTATCCACGCCACAGAAGATCCAAGGCAAATCAGCAAGATTATCTGTGTAAATGCCGTGTTAAACTAGTAAATTTGTGTGTTAAACTAGTAAAACTAGCCTTGTATGACAGATTTTGCATTACATATTGAGGAACTAGTTTCTTACCAGCTTACTACCTTTGTCAGTGTATTCTGGTTCATAGAGACATGGTGACAGTTTGATGAAAAAAGTTTGAAATCATCTTTAAAACCCGACATATCCTCGTGCCTTTCAGACGTGGCCGTATTTTAGACTTTATATTTGTGTAATCAAATTCCTTCATGCACGTAGCAGCAAATGACATCACTCTGCTGCCAAATACAGGAAGTAAAACTTTGTGAAGTGTCTCAGCAGCAACAATCAAAATGCAACAAAATCCAAGGTTAGTTTTATTTGTAACATTATTCTGTTAACACGACATTTACTCAGATAGACTGAAGTTATAAATGATTTGTCTCGGATGTTCTGTGGAGTGGATAAGATTGGTTTTAATGACAGGCTAGCAGATTCCTATTGACTTCCACTAGCATTAGCATCAGCGACCTCCTGGAACTAGAATAATGAATGAAATATGTTGAAACTGTCTTCAGTGATAAGTAGTATTCTGGCTCACTTGAAAATGAGGCCCTATGTCAAAAATCCTGAACTTCCCCTTTAAAGGTGGTTTAGAGCAAAGGGAAGCCAGGCTGTAAGAAAAGTGGCCAGCTCAGACTGAAATGTTGGGTTTGAGGAGGAAAGGAAGTGAACCCCAATGCAGAAGAGCGAGGGAGACTCAGCCAAGTGAAGACATCTGCTATCTTAATGATAAAGTTGGAAACAACTGATTATCTAGTGAGAACAGGAGGTGACATGAAGATATTCCAACAAGACTGAATTGAAAACCAACCATCTGCAAATCCTAATTCTAATGAAGTTGGGACGTTGTCTAAAATGTAAATAAAAACAGAAAACAATGATTTGCAAATCCTTTTCAACCCGTATTCCACTAAATACACTACAAAGATACTTAATGCTCAAACTGATTAACTTTGTTTTTGTGTCGTTGGTTTAGTTTTGTGCCAGACGCTAAGGGCATGAAAGCCACCGTGGACGTGAAGCTGAGCCGAGACAAAAGTGACCGTCTGAAGCCCGACCTCACCTGCAAAGTTGGGTGGAAAAGACCTGGCAAAGGGGCGATCCTGACCACCACCCTCAAAGCCGTGAGTTACATCTTCTCTGCTTTTCCGAAACTGAATCAACGATAAACACATGATCCAGACCATGTTTATGGAAACACTGAGCAGGCTCAGGGTTTAGGATCTCGAATACAGTGCCAATAAAAAATAATCCAAGATATTTTATATTTTATCCTCATTTTAATGTCTAACTGAGAACTGATTTCTCAGTTTTCCCTGCTTTATGGGAGAGTGGACATGAAGAAGCCGCTGGTGGAGGAAACTCAGAAAGGCTCCAAGTTGCCAAAAGGCATGTTGGACAATCCATGGACACCTGGAACAAGGTCCTGGTCTGATAAGACCACCGTGGAGCTTTCTGGTCATCAGACACCAAACATGCACATGAACACACCATTCCCATTGTGAAGCACGGTGGTGGTAGCATCATGGTGGGGCTGGAGGAGGGTCTGGTTCCATCTGCTAGAGACCAGGATTCAGAGCGTCCAGCTGTAGCTACGCAGGAATGGTTTGGAGACAACAAGGTGGACGTTCTGGAGGGAACAAGTCAAAGTCCAGACCTCAGTCCCAGAGAGAATCTGTGAGAGAATCATTTAGGCTACTAATGCTGTGCTGTGTATATTATCAAGTACCCCTTACTTGATCTTAAGTAAGGTATTAATTCACATTAGCAGCCTGACCTAATAGCCCTTAATAAATGAGTGCTTCATAAGCGTTACTTAACCATACAGCCATTACAGAATGATTGGACCCTTATTGTTCACAGACAGCGAGGAAATAACAGCCTTAGCATCAGCCTTACCCTGCGTTCACACCGGACGCCAATAAAATTATTCGCACCAATGAATTACATGTTTATTTCAATTCAAAGTTTATTTGTATAGCACATTTTACATCAACCTCTGCTGACCAAAGTGCTTCACAACATCATGGCAAAAACCACACAAAAATTTACAGTAAAATTAATCTTTAAAAAAAGAAAATAGTTAAAGGAATAAAATGTAAATTAGAATTTGTATGTATATATATATATATATATATATATATATATATACATACATACAGTACATACACACACACTTCAAAATAGTATCTAGAATAAAAATGAAATGAAATGAGAAGATCTAATCCAGAAGATATTGGGATCCTTTCTAGCTGCTGAAAGCCAGGGAGAAGAAGTGAGTTTTTAGGTTTGCTTTGAACTGTCCCACCGACTGAGAGGATCTCACAGAAAGGGGGAGACAGTTTCATAATTTGGGGGCTACGATGGAGAAGGCCTGATCACCATGGACTTTAGCCTAGCTTTAGGAACAACCAGTAAAGTCAATGTACAGACGCGAATAGACGTGCGCTTGCTTGGGGCGGTGCATTTAATGCAAATTTGCGGCATGACAAGCCCCAAACGCGTGTCTTACTCGCGTAAATGAGGCATCCTACCCGCGTGAATAGGGGATTATCACGCTTACCGGAACTTCCCGGTATTTGGGCATTTCTTCTTCCGGGCCATGTTAACGACAGCCGTTCCTGCTCTGTTATACTGTTTAAATCGGATAAACTCCAAACATACTTAAGTTTTCATTCCAGACTGAGTGATACTGATCAAAAGCTGGATCAAGCGAGATTGCGCGGGAAGGGCCGAACTTTACAATTAAACACACGTTTGTTTGTCACCGGTGGGCACAACACCGGCACTTCACAGCTGCCGCATTAGCCAGCTAGCGTTTACCGACGGAAACTTTGTGCGTTTAAAACACACAAACATCTAAAAATGGGTCTGCACCCCGTTCCAGTGGGACAACTGGGGACTGCCAAAAAGGAGACGCCAGATGCTTGTGTGTTTTCAGCCGCACAAGTAGCACGTCATCGAGCTGGCTAATGCTAGCCTGCCAACACGACTGCCGGCTACAAACAAACGTGTGTCGTTTAATTATAAAGTTCGGTCCTTCACCGCGGCGATGGTCGTTTTGATCCACTTCTTCCTTAGCATCACTTCAGTCTGGAATGAAAATTGGCATTGGCGTTTATCCGATTTACAACGTTTAACAGAGTGTGCTGGCGGACTACTGTTAGCAGGTTAGCATTAGCTAGCTCGATAACGGCTACTTTGGCGGCTGTAAACACACAAGCATCTGAAAGCGTCTCCTTTCTTGGCAGTCCCCAGTTGTTCCACTGGAAACGGGGGGGTACAGACCCGATTTTCAGATGTTTGTGTGTTTTCCAAGCGAAAAGTTGTAACGTCAGCTAACGCGGCTTGCTAACGCTAGCTGTAGTGTAGTCTGCATCATTGAAGTGCCGACTACAGACATACGTGCAACCTTGTTTTATTTTAAATTTCGGTCCTTCACTCCGACAAATCGCTTTCATCAATTTCTTCCATAGTGTCTTTTCAGTCGGGAATCCATGAAAACTTAGGTACGGCTGGCGTTGTTTATTAGATGTACACAATGGAACAGAGCAGCAACATTGAGACTTGGATTGAGCCATTCTTGGCCCGGAAGAGGAAGCTTCAGATGTTTCAACTTCCGGAAACCGGAACGCGGAAGCGTGATAATCCCCTATAGAGCGTATTTCGCCTGTTCGCCCGAGTTGAAAAATTTAAACTCAAGCGTTTTATACGTGTGAACAATACGAGCCCTGTCATGGAAAATGAGACGTGATGTGAACGGACCGGCGCTCTGCAGTTCGCTGCTCTCCTCTTTTCACAGATAAAATCACAAAGTGCTGCACATAAAGTGTTAAAAATCAGTTTTCAGTTTGACATTAAAGAGAATTTTATGTTTTACTGTTTTAGTCACACAAGCCAAATTATGTTGCTCATGACCAATTCATGAAAGCAATAAAAGGTAAAAACATCCAAGGGGGTGAATAGTTTTTATAGGCACTGTAATTGGCTGACTTCCTATCAAAAAGAATCACTTTATCCCAAAATCATTCAGGCAGAAAACCTGAATTTGTGAAATATTATTCTTAAATTTAATCTCGCATAATCCCACAAGAATTTAAACACACATGTACAGATACCTTTTAATTTAGTTTCTTAGGTCTGGTTTGAGGGAATTTTCTTTTTTTTTTTTGCATCTGCAGGTCTGTTTCTTTCTCAAAAGGAGAATTCAACGTTTGGTTAACACGATGTCGGCCACAATACCTATGAGCTATAACCTGTCTGAAGAATTCAACATCCTGCTCGACTATTCTCTCGCTAGAAATCCTGAGGTGACACCGACTCACCTCGACCTGTCTTTCAAGGTGAGAAAAGACCAATCACAGCGTTATTAAGATATTCACACCTCTTTCACCTCTATGTTCTTATTCTGACTCACAGTTTCTCCAGGAGGATGATGATGATGCCATTTTACATATGTAATCAACTCAAAATCAAAAATAATGCAGTGAAATTAGCAAGAAAACACCACTTTTCAAATCTCATAACAGACAATGAAAACAATTTTTAAAACCATTAATTTTTTTGATTAACTGCTGATCCTAACAAGGTGAGAACTCTGCAGACCATTATGACAGTGTGGGGTGATTCATCATGGCTGACTGGTAAGTGTACATGACTCTCACCTGGAAGTCTGGGAATCGAATCTCGGACCGTCCTTGAGTACCTCGCCACATTGCTATTAGATCAAAGCTTTTATCCCAACAAAATATTGACTTTAACTTACCAGAAGCACACTGGAGAGTTTTGTTTTGGTTGACGCAAGGCCGCTTGGTCGCGTTTTCTCCCAGCTCAGGGATGGGCAACTCCGGTCCTTGAGGGCCGGCATCCTGCAGGTATTAAAGGAATAGTTCACCCACAGAATGATGGAACTTTATTTTCCACTTCCCCTCATGGTGAGAAAGACTCTGCAGCACTTTTTTAATATCTCAAATGCAGCCGGCGATCAGGAAGGCTTCTCGTTTTCCCCCAACTTTCATATAATGGAGTTCGCCGGGGTCCGAGCCAAAAAGGTCCATAAAAGTCCACAAAAACTTGTCAATATTCCTCCATACTGCTCGTCCAATATAATCCAAGTGTCCTGAGTGGGTAGCGTCCAGAATTTACTGGAAACGACGTCATTTACTATATTTTTAGAGCCTAAACAGTAGAACATCTTACTTTCATGAAGCATGCAAATGCCCGTTCACGAAACTACGGAAGCTTTGGCGTTCAGAGCCTACTCTGCCGATAATACAAGCATAGAAGAAGAAATTAGCTGTTTACATCGTACTAAGAGCGACAGAGCTGCAGACAAACTGGGACAAACACAAGAGCGTCCAAGAGGGGTTGATGTTGATTTAAAACAAAGAGAGAAAGAAAAAGGGAATGTGCAATCTTGTCTGCCGTAGCTTCCGTAGTTTCGTGAACGTGCATCGGCGTGCTTGCTAGAGATGCGATGTAGTACTGATGAAGTACTGACGTAGTACTGTTTAGGCTCTAAAAATATACTAAATGATGTGGTTTCCAGTAAATTCTGGATGCTACCCACTCAGGACACTTGGAAAATAGTGCCTCAGCATTGTCTGCGTGTCAAAGATTACACATCTCTCCCCCTCTTTCCACGTCCTTCATGCTCCACGCAGGGGGCCACCAATTATGAATCCATGGACTGTTTACCAGCATTTCACGTGGATCCTGCCGACAATGCCAGAATGTGGCAAGGTACGCAACAGAGGGCCCAGGCGGGATTTGATCCCCAGACTCCCAGGTGAAAGTCATGTGCGCTGACCATTCAGCCAAAAGTACACCCCTGTCAAATGGTGTCACATCCGCATCCCTGAAAGTTTTGATCCAGGAAGGAGACGCCGCGGTAAATTCAAACACTGTAAGCGATAGTTATGGATTCTTCTGCCATCAGCAAACGATCCAGATCAACTGAAAGACACTAAAAAGTGGAACTGTGAAAAAAAGGACTTTATCAGCGTAGTAAACAACGTTATAGCTTCAGTTTGTGCTCCCGTGACGGCTTGGCTCATGGCTGCAGTTACCTGCAGCACCAATCGCGGCACTCGCAAGTCTCATTTCTTAATTTTGCCTCAAGCCCCTTTAAGGTGGAAAAGCTACATTTTGTGTCTTTAACCAACTATTTAACCAGCATGGCAGAGACAAGACTTGTAGTAAAGACCACCTAAATCGAGACCAAGACACTACCAAGACCAGAGAGTGTCAACACCAAGACTAGTTCAGCTCAAGACCAAGACCATGACCAAAAAAAAGCCCTTTTTTTGCCATTTTTCATGAGTTGTAGAATTTAATCACCATACTGGGTTCAGCCGTTTAGTAAAATGCGATTTTATTATTTGGTAATTGAAGGGGTGTATAATGAAATATGAAAAAAAAACAGTACCTGCCTGGAAATTATAGTTTACAAATCCCTTCAAGACTGCTCGGCCAGTCCGAGACATTGTGAGACCGAGACACTGGAGACCAAGACCAAAGACTGCCGAGGCCGTGACAAGACCAAGACCACAAAAAAGCGGTCTTGATACCAAGATCGGTCTTGAGAACTACAAGTCTAGCAGAGACCCCCCACAATGCAAAGCGACATCGACTTTCTTCCATTCTCTGGCAGGTGCTGCTTGTTGCTTTCCTGACGGAGGGTCCCAGGTTACCCATAGCACTAACATCAGCCCATAACCCGTCCGACCTGACCCGCAATCAAAGTGAAAATTTCTTAACCCGACTCAACCTGACCCGCGGGTCACGGGTTGGCCCTCGCATCACTATAGCCCCGTTTCCACCCGCGGGTCTGGGTCGGGTCAGGTCGGGCCAGGCCGGATCGGGTGGGTTTTGGTACGGATGTGTTGATTTCACGCTGCGTCCCCACAGCAACCTGTACCCACTCTGGAGGCGCTGGACAGCGCTGCTACGTGATCATGTGACATCATCGCTGTGCAACACCGTTTAACCAAAACACCGGCGCTACACATGACAGAAACAAAAGGAGTCCCCCCGGCTTTGTTTTTACGATTGGTCACGCGGGAAGTGAGATTTTTCAACAAATCAATGTATTGCTTTGTGTTAGCTCCACCTCTTTGGTCCGGATCGGTTAGATCAGTACCCCTACCGAAGGGTGCCAAAAAAGTAGGCCGGGTCGGGTCGGATATGAGGGTACCCGTCCCAGTTTTTATCTGTGGAGACGCAAAAAAACGTGGACCGATCCGGCCCGACCCGACCCAGATCCGCTGGTGGAAACGGGGCTTATGAGACACTGCAGCCAAATAGTTGTGGTGTGGACCTGGTCTGCCCGGATCTGGATGGTTACCATGGGGGCGACCTTGTGGCAAGTGGGTGGGGGTGGGTCCTGGTGTGGACAGACCCCAGACTATCATTCCCTCACCTGATGCTAAGACATTTTTCTTTCTTTCTTTTGGGGCAGTCAGGGATGGGGGTGGGGAGTTAATCTGTGTGGGTATGAAAGAGAGTATGTGTGTGTTATTTGTCTGTTGATAAACTTGGGGGACGTCTTTGATGCTGTTTTGTGTTGTTGTTTTTAACGTGTAGAGCACTTTCTGAGGCTACTGTGCATAAAAGGTGCTATAACAATAAAGTGCGATTTGATTTGATTGTCCTCTGTCCCGGTCTCAAAACTCTGGAAAACTAACTGGTTTTGTTTCAGATTTCTTTGGGTTTGTTTCCATCCACAGTTCCCAGGTTAGACCAGTTCCCCTCAGCATGACACTGCCACCACCGTGCTTCACTGTGGAGGGGGTCAGAGGAGATGGACTGCCGACGATTCTTTTATTTTTCTAATGATGGATTTAAGTCCTACCTGAAACATCTCTGTCGTGTCTAGAACTTTGTCCCTCTTTGGTCTTCGTGATGTTTCTTGATTCGTTATGTTTCGGACTGTTACGCAATCGTAAACAAAGTGAGGTCATGTGACACTCAGCCCAGTAATTTCTACGACTCCTGGAGTTAACTGAGAACGGCTTTCTTCCATTTCACTTCACTAGTTCTTATTTTATCAACATCGTTCGGATACAGTGGTGAACCCTGCAGGCTGGTAACAGAATCATGTTGTGTGTTTATAAGGGCGTGGCGCACAGAATGAATCAAAACCCCGATCTGAAGAACCATGGGCTGGATCCAGTTTTCAGTCAGAGCTCACACATGTTTTACATGGGTGTCTCTGAGCTCCTGTTCAGCTCTACTGCCAAGGCTTTCTTTGACGCAGGAGCCAAGAAAAAGGTGGGAAAAGCCAGAAACCAGCAACACCAGCAACATGTGGTACCACTCAAACACATTTAGCCTAATAGGGGATTATCACGCTTACCGGAACTTCCCGGTATTTGGGCACTTCCTCTTCCGGGCCATGTTAACGACAGCCGTTCCTGCTCTGTTATACTGTTTAAATCGGATAAACTCCAAACATACTTAAGTTTTCATTCCAGACTGAAGTGATACTGGATCAAAAGCTGGATCAAAGCGATCGATTCGCCGCGGTGAAGGACCGAACTTTATAATCAAAACACACGTTTGTTTGTCGCCGGTGGGGCACAACACCGACACTTCACAGCATGCTAGGATTAGCCAGCTAGCGTTTACTGACGTGCTTAACTTTGTGCGTCTTAAAACACACAAACATCTGAAAATCAGGTCTGTACCCCCCCGTTTCCAGTGGAACAACTGGGGACTGCCAAGAAAGGAGACGCTTTCAGATGCTTGTGTGTTTTCAGCCGCACAAAGTTAGGCACGTTATCGAGCTGGCTAATGCTAACCTGCTAACACGACTGCGCAGTCTGCCGGGCACAAACAAACGTGTGTCGTTTTATTATAAAGTTCGGTCCTTCACCGCGGCGAATCGGTCGTTTTAATCCACTTCTTCCTTATCATCACTTCAGTCTGGAATGAAAACTTGGCATTGGCGTTTATCCGATTTACAAAGTTTAACAGAGTAGTAGCTGGCGGACTACTGTTAGCAGGTTAGCATTAGCCAGCTTGATAACGTGCCTAACTTTGTGCGGCTGAAAACACACAATCATCTGAAAGCGTCTCCTTTCTTGGCAGTCCCCAGTTGTTCCAGTGGAAACGGGGAGGTACAGACCCGATTTTCAGATGTTTGTGTGTTTTAAGACGCACGATGTTAAGCACGTCAGTAAACGCTAGCTGGCTAATGCTAGCATGCTGTGAAGTGCCGGTGTTGTGCCCCACCGGCGACAAACAAACGTGTGTTTTATTATAAAGTTCGGCCCTTCACCGCGGCGAATCGATCGCTTTGATCCAGCTTTTGATCCAGTATCACTTCAGTCTGGAATGAAAACTTAAGTATGTTTGGAGTTTATCCAATTTAAACAGTATAACAGAGCAGGAACGGCTGTCGTTAACATGGCCCGGAAGAGGAAGTGTCAAATGTTTCAACTTCCGGAAACCGGAACGCGGAAGCGTGATAATCCCCTATGCTGGTGAAATCAGCTCAAGTCCAACTTTTCACACTGGAACGAGCAATCATCACGTTCAGCAGTGTTTTTAGATGTTTCCGTGCTTTCTGACATTTTCACCAACTGACTGATGAGCTTGTCTGCTGCAGATGTGCCGTGGCAGGATGAAGGTGTCTGTGGAGGGAACTCAGCTGGTTCTCCCTGAAAATACTGTGAGGTATGTATGCGGACATACACACACCTCCACACACACGACCGTGCTGACATTTTACTATCTTTGAAACATTTCTCTTTTTCAGATGTGACATTGTCACCGAGAACAGAATGTTGGACTTTTTGGTAAAATGCCTGTTTTTGATTTAATTCGATTTACTTTAGTTTAATCCCATTTAAATCTTTTTCCTCTCTACTGTTCGACCACATTCACTGATTAAAAAAATGCCTGTTTTGTGTCTGAGTAGGTGTCTGGAGTGAATTGGGCAGCCAATTACGTTATGCAGGGTAAGAAGCTGCACATGCTATAGACTGTGATACACGCCAAACATGGCATCCATGACGATGACATGTGCGCTTGTATGTGTGCAGGATACTTTCGTCGTGGAGTACCCATTCCTCTTCCAGAAGGAATCAACTTCGCAGGGAGCAATCCAGAGATCAGGTACAACCAGGTGAGTCCGGAGTCCTGATGCCGCGTACAGTAAACCTCCTACCCCCAATCAAAGCTGGAGGGAGGCTACCCTCTAACCCACCAAACTGGGGGGCGATGCCCGCACCTGCTTGGTGCCTCTCTCTGGGATTAAAAGTGGAAGAGCACTGGTTCCAGACTGGTTCCACTACCCACCAGCTGACGGTAGGGATGGACGATGTGTTATCGTGCGCAATAGGGGATTATCACGCTTACCGGAACTTCCCGGTATTTGGGCACTTCCTCTTCCGGGCCATTTTAACATCAGCCGTTCCTGCTCTGTTATACTGTTTAAATCGGATAAACTCCAAACATACTTAAGTTTTCATTCCAGACTGAAGTGATACTGGATCAAAAGCTGGATCAAAGCGATCGATTTGCCGCGGTGAAGGACCGAACTTTATAATAAAACACACGTTTGTTTGTCGCCGGTGGGGCACAACACCGGCACTTCACAGCATGCTAGCATTAGCCAGCTAACGTTTACTGACGTGCTTAACATTGTGCGTCTTAAAACACACAAACATCTGAAAATCGGGTCTGTACCCCCCCGTTTCCAGTGGAACAACTGGGGACTGCCAAGAAAGGAGACGCTTTCAGATGCTTGTGTGTTTTCAGCCGCACAAAGTTAGGCACGTCATCAAGCTGGCTAATGCTAACCTGCTAACACGACTGTGCAGACTGCCGGCTACAAACAAACGTGTGTTTTATTATAAAGTTCTGTTCTGTAAAATACTATATCCAGTATTGGATATAATATATATATATTTTTTTTTTCAGACCCCAATATCAGTATCGGCATCTGCCCCAAAAATCCCACATTGCTTGGGCTCTCGCTTAGATACTAAAAAACAGGTGCTTGATATGAAATGAAACATTCAGAAAAATTAGGATATATTGTATATCGTCATCTAAAAAAAATATATTGTGATATGATATTTGGTCCATATCGCCCAGCCCTACCCATACACACTGAGTGGATGTCAGAGATGACCTTTCTCCACCGTTCTTCCTGTGTGCAGGGCTTCATGGTGCTGGGAGCAAGCCTGGCCTTCAACAGAGACTGGATCAGGAACTTGAAGAACCTGCCTGATAACGGAGAAGCAGATTTGTGATGCTGGATGAGAGACTTCCTGCTCTTCTCATCCACACGCTCTTCAGTCAGGAGAAGAAACCCGCTTCCTGCCTCCAGGACCGACGGCTTCCTTCCATCTGCAATAAAAGATTCAGCATCACTCAGTCTCCTGTTCATTTAATACACCTGAGCAGAATCAGCCAATCAGAACACAGCGGCAGCTTCACATTCATGTAGCAGTTAGATCCCACTCTTCATCCTCAGCCTCCTCTTCATCAGCAGGACCTGAGACATGTTTACAGTTGTTCATCATGGAGGCATCTAGGTTAGAGACATGTCTACACTGTGTATATGTACATTTAAAAAAAAAATGTATCCTAAATTAATCCCATTTTCAAACAAGAGATCTTTTTATTCATTAGTACAGCTATATCCAGATCCAAATACTGTACATTAACTTTTGTTTTACAACTTAAAGGCTAAAACCAAGCCAGAAATCTGCAAGTAGTCCTTAGACCTGAATTTCAGCTTCACATTAATGGGTCTTTCCCACCAGCACAGGTCAGCTCAACTCACCTAAACTCAACTCAATTCAGCTTGGCTTGGTAGCTTTTCAATTACAATCCATTACCCCGACCACGAGTGGGAGGGGTAAGAATGAAACTGCTGCCACGTACTAGATTGTGCAACGTAAACGACAGCAACAGTTCACACTCCCTACCAGTAGGTGGCAGTAACGCACCTCATTAATAGGGGATTATCACGCTTACCGGAAGTTCCCGGTATTTAGACACTTCCTCTTCCGGGCCATGTTAACGACAGTCGTTCCTGCTCTGTTATACTGTTTAAATCGGATAAACTCCAAACATACTTAAGTTTTCATTCTAGACTGAAGTGATACTGGATCAAAAGCTGGATCAAAGCGATCGATTCGCCGCGGTGAAGGGCCGAACTTTATAATAAAACACACGTTTGTTTGTCGCCGGTGGGGCACGACACCGGCACTTCACAGCATGCTAGCATTAGCCAGCTAGCGTTTACTGACGTGCTTAACATTGTGCGTCTTAAAACACACAAACATCTGAAAATCGGGTCTGTATCCCCCCGTTTCCAGTGGAACAACTGGGGACTGCCAAGAAAGGAGACGCTTTCAGATGCTTGTGTGTTTTCAGCCGCACTAAGTTAGGCACGTCATCGAGCTGGCTAATGCTAACCTGCCAACACGACTGTGCAGACTGCCGGCTACAAACAAACGTGTGTCGTTTTATTATAAAGTTCGGTCCTTCACCGCGGCGAATCGGTCGTTTTGTTCCACTTCTTCATTAGCATCACTTCAGTCTGGAATTAAAACTTGGCATTGGCGTTTATCCGATTTACAAAGTTTAACAGAGTAGTAGCTGGCGGACTACTGTTAGCAGGTTAGCATTAGCCAACAGTGCGACCAACAGGCGACACGGCGTTTCCAGCTCGGGTGATTTATTCTCCTCTGCTCTGCTTTTACCGAGATATCACACTTTAATGCCAATATCAGCCAATAATATCAGACATCCCTAGTATATACACTCACCGGCCACTTTATTAGGTACACCTTTCCAACTGCTCATTAACGCAAATTTCTAATCAGCCAATCACATGGCAGCAACTCAATGCATTTAGGCATGTAGACATGGTGAAGACGATCTGCTGCAGTTCAAACCAGCATCAGAATGAGGAAGAAAGGTGATTTAAGTGACTTTGAGCGTGTCATGGTTGTTGGTATGAGTATTTCAGAAACTGATGATCTACTGGGATTTTCCTGCACAACCATCTCTAGGGTTTACAGAGAATGGTCCCAAAGAGAGAAAATATCCAGTGAGCAGCAGTTCTGTGGGCACAAATGCCTTGTTGATGCCAGAGGTCAGAGGAGAATGGCCAGACTGGTTCCAGCTGATAGAAAGGCAACAGTAACTCAAATAAGCACTTGTTCCAACCGAAGACTGCAGAAGAGCATCTCTGAATGCACAACACATCCAACCTGGAAGCAGATGGGCTACAGCAGTAGAAGATCACACCGGGTGCCACTCCTGTCAGCTAAGAACAGGAAACTGAGGCTACAATTCACACAGACTCACCAACATTGGACAATAGAAGATGGAGAAACGTTGCCTTGTCTGATGAGTCTCCATTTCTGCTGCCAAATTCAGATGGTAGACTCAGAATTTGGTGTCAACAACATGAAAGCATGGATCCATCCTGCCTTGTATCAATGGTTCAGCTTGGTGGTGGTGGTGTCATGGTGTGGGAGAGATTTTCTTGGTCCACTTTGGGCCACTTAGTACCAACTGACGATTACCGGTAAAATGGCTAACTGTGATAAAATTCCCAATGATTAATAATACCGTTTTGAATTTTAATTGTCGTGAAAACCGTGATTGATTACTGCACTTTGAAAAACTCAGCGATGCTGCTCATTGCTGGAAAAGCAGCAGCAGTCACAGTTTGCAATGTTTGATTTATAAAAACATGGCAGAAGGTAATGAAGGCACCCTAATGGACAGCTCTCTTGAGATTTTTCCCCCTTGAAAAAAGACAAAGTAGACATTTAGATCCATTTTGGATGTTTTTAAAGATGCTGGGGGATATTGCTATAACACCGCGATAAAAATGATAACCATGATCCTTCTGGTCACAATAACCGTCAATATGGAGCAAAATCTCTGAGGAATGTTTCCAGGACCTTGCTGAATCTATGCTACGAAGGATTAAAGCAGTTCAGAAGGCAAAAGTGGGTCCAACCCAGAACTAGCAAGGAGTACCTAATAAAGTGAGTGTATACATACATTATACATAAATCTATCTATCTATCTATCTATCTATCTATCTATCTATCTATCTATCTATCTATCTATCTATCTATCTATCTATCTATCTATCTATCTATCTATCTATCTATCTATCTATCTATCTATCTATCTATCTATCTATCTATCTATATACACTACTCACAAAAAGTTAGGGATATTCAACTTTCGGTTTTTGGAGAACAGAATGATGCAGAATAAATATTTAACCATTGAAAAATGTACATGTGCATTGAAAAGTTTAGAGAAAGTCTAGTTCAGTTCACCTGGAAAGGTTGTAGTGGATTTTAGATTCATTCTGACATGAAAAAGCCAAATCCCTGACTTTTTGTGAGTAGTGTATAAATATATATATATATGTCTACATCCTGGAAGAGGAGGTGGAGGTGGTGGAGAACTACAAATACCTGGAGTTCAGCTGGACAACAGACTCGAGTGGAAATGCAACACTGACTACATCTATAAGAAAGGTCTGAGCAGACTCTACTTAAGGAAGCTGAGATCATTCAACGTCTGCACCAAGATGTTGCAGATCTTCTATAAGTCTGTTGTAGAAAGTGCAATCAGCTTTGCAGCATCTGCTGGGGAAGCAGCATCAGAACCAGAGACTTGAAGAAACTAAACAAGCTGATCAAGAAAGCTGGTTCTGTGCTGGGAATAACTCTGGAGCCGCTGGAGCTGATCGTTCAAAAAAGAATGCTTCACAAGCTGATGAAGATGATGGAGGACACTTCCCATCCTCTCCACAACACGGTGAAGAATCAACAGAGTGTGTTCAGTGGGAGGCTGCGTCAGGTTCGCTGTAGGACGGAGAGATACAGAAATTCATTCCTGCCAGCAACCATCACCCTAAAGAACAAGACTAACTGACTTTTTTGTTTATTTAAAAAAAAAAAAAAAAAAAAGAAAAAAGTGAGCTTTTACAATACTGAATTTCCCTTCTGGTATGAATAAAGTATTTTTCATTTAATTTTCATTTAATTTCATTTCATTTCATGTAAACTGTACAAACATCTTAATGTTACAGGACGGCAGAATGAGGTCACACATCATTAAAACCAGTCAGATTTGTTTTTATTCGTCGTTTTTTCTGCTGATGTTGCAATAGGATGTAATTGTTTAGAAATGTCATAATACTGTGTTATCAGCCAATCATGCTCCTGCTGTTTTGAGGAAGTGTGTGTGTGTAGTTCCTATTTAGTGACTATCAGTGTTCCTCATTATTTTTCACAGCTTTCTGGTCGCATCATTGAAAGGCTTCAGATTCTGTCGGGCTGCAGGAGAATTCACCCAGACCACGTCAGGTTTTGTGAGTTTTTAACCCATTTTGCCTCTGGTCACCTTTAGAAGACGAATGATTGTTTTAAACAACCTGGCTGAACTCTCTAAACTATCTAACATGCTCTGAATGACGGTTATTGGTCTTGCTTTATACAGACCGCAGCGTTTTAGAATATTAAATGTTCCGTGTAATTAAACACCTCACCAATGTTCGATTTTTACACGCATGCTGTCAGATTAACTGCAGCTGCATGGAAACAACAAAAAGGTTAACCTCAAGGGGCCCCTTGATCTTTCACTTTTCATCAAAAATGGCTAAAAAGCACACAAATTAAATTGAAAGCTGGTCTTTAACCATTATGAGTACAAGCATGGTTGTAGTTAATACTCTGAATCCCCCCCCCCCCAGCAGTTAGAACTGGCCTAACTACCACTGGAACCAAATAATAGGGGTTCAAATACAGTGAAACTGATGGATTTTATGTCTGCATATTTTTTTTCTTTTTATAAACATTTGCCTTCAAAATTACTTTAAGTTTAGGGGGTGGACTGGAAAATACAATGGGGGCACAACTTTAAGAACAACATGAAATGAGTATTTCAAATCAAATCAAATCAAACTTTATTTATAAAGCACTTTTCATACCATTAAAAGGCAACACAAAGTGCTCGACATAATAAAAACAAATGCAAATTCAAATAAAAACAAGCCTTAACATATCCAAGTATATAACGCACACATGCACACACCCAAACCCCCCTCCCAATTTGACACCTGAAACCCCCAACTTCTGTCTCTTAATCGAACAGGTATAAAAACACTAACAGTAAAAACCATCTGGGATGACGCTGCTGTGAGGAAACCATATCTTGGGGATCCATTCACAACGGGAGCCGGCCCAGCCTAGCCACATAGAGCCCAGCTGCAGGGACCCCCCCCAGATCAGGACAGGCCAGGGTTCACACCACAGCAGCAGGTTTGCGGTGCAGGACCCCAGACACCAAGAAAAGGGCATCCACCACCATTTCACACAAGTTTTTCCAAAGATAGGACCAGGTGAACTAATGTGTGTTATTTGGAGACCCTTGGTAACCATTAATCATTAATGCTGTGAGGCTGACGATATGGCAAAGTTATAGTTGCAGGCTTTGGCAATGTAAACATCCTGATTCTGATTCACGAATTAAAGGATGGATATGAAACACGGACAGATCAGCGACATCACGTGTGTCCAGGTTGCAGTTGCAATAGCAGATAAACAACTCCAGCCGCCGAGTTTCCAGGCTAACTGCCAATATAACAAGGGACCAGCAGTCTGCAGCATGTCCAACAACTACTGCAGAGGAGTTTTATCACTGACAGCTCACATAAGTAACATTAGCATAGAGCTAGCTTACCGATCCAGGAGAAAAGTCGCCCTCTCCGTGTTTTGATGCCGTGGAAAATGTTTATGTGGGTCCATCGAGTGTAGCTTCACTTAAATTTACTCCAGCTTTTGCTCTTCTCAGGACACTCCTCTTCTTAGACGGATAAAAATATGTCCGGGACTCTAAAGCAGCTGCTTGACTTGCCGACTCCACTATTTTTTCCAGTGTCAGTCTAGCTGTGCCGAACATACTATTGCCACACAGAGACCGTATCTGGCAACCTGCAATGGCGGCCTGTATTGGCTCGTAGGTGTTAATATAACTCCATTGTCAAACCCGTTAAAATTGATTTTATAGTTAGTTAGTTAGCTTTTATTATATTTCAAGCAAATATTAAACCAGGAACAGAACAAACAAGTAATGCAGAGCTATACAAGCTGACAGTTAAATCCAAAATTCAACTGAAACATGAAATAAGAATCTCTGATGCTGGAAAAGGAGACTTACTGAACTCCACCCCAATTTATTTTCAGGCTAAAAATAATTTTTCAAGTAAATTATGTACTTTTATTTTGCACCTCTCCAAACGCTACGTGGAGTTTTTTTTTTTTTTTAAATATATCTTTTAATAAAAATGTTCTTTATTCCTTTTGATTAATAACCTTTGATTAATAAGTAAATGAAATATTGATAAGAGAGGACAATGTCAGGCTTATGCTGGCTTTAGTACTTGTCGAGTACTTGAGCTAACGTTTGCCATCATTTGTTGGGTCATCTGGGGGGATCCCGAGGTGTTGATTTGATTTCTGATAATCTTTTGTCTCTAAGGCCTGTACCAAGATGCTGGATTAACATTACCGGTAAGGTTGGGAAATATGCCGGTATGATTTCACAATATGATATTTACATGAGAGAGATACAGTATGATATTTACATCCTGTTATATTTAGGGCTGGACAATTAACCGAATTTTAATCGTGATTTCAATTTAGCCTTTTCACGATCATAAAAACAGTATAATCAAAGAAAATCAATTAATCCTGAAGTGAACAGACTGGTGGAGTTATAGGAAGCAAACTGCAAGGAGTGTAGAACAGGAATGCATGTAGACAGTATTCATTTTTATTGCTATTATTATCTTAAATAACATTCTTATTTTACTCCTTTACTTGTCTCTAACTTATTTCTGGTTTTATTTTTTTTTAAAGTTATATTTGAAGTTGAGTTTGGTGGTTCAATAAACACTTTTTATAAAATCAATGAATAATCGTGTGTATTAATCGTGATTTCAATATCAGTCAAGATAATCGTGATTATAATTTTTTCCATAATCGTCCAGCCCTATAGTTATATTGTATAACATATACTGTTGCATTAGTTGTGCAAACATTATTTTTTTGTAATGACCTGGCTGCACCTCAACAGACCACAAAGGTGTCTCCTGATTATTTAAACTATCCATCTGGAAGACAATCCTTTAACATAAACTGTCACAGCTATGCAGATGATACACAACTTTATGTGTCTCTGTCACAAGATGACTGCAGCCCAATAGACTCACTGTGTCGGTGTATGGAGCAGATAAACAGAATTAAGTTTTGTCCCCCAGAAAGACCAGGAGAAACTCACCCATGTGTTCATCTCCAGTAGACTGGATTACTGTACTTGACTCCACCCCCCTCCCCTATCCAGAACGCTGAGTTCTGACCAGAACTAAAAGATCTGAACACATCACACCAGTTTTAAATTCTTTACTGGCTTCCAGTTAGTCAGAGAATAGATTAGAACATCCTACTGATTGTCTACAATTCCCAGAATAGTTTAGGCCCATAATACATCTGTGATATGTTCAGAGAGTATAAACCCAGCAGGGCTCTTACATCCAAGGACTTGGTGTAGCTAGTCCAGACTAGAGTCCAGGCTAAACACGAAGAAGCAGCATTTAGCTGTATGCTGTAAACCAGTGGAACAATCTGCCAGTGGAAATGAAACTTTCACCAACTGTAGACACTTTTAAGTCCAAGTTGAAAACATTTCTCATCTCATGTTTCTATCCATGAAATCTGCACAGTATCTTTTAACTTATATAGCTTGTATTTCAGAGTGCCTTTACCTCATCCATAGCATTTTATCCTATTGAAAAAATAGTGTAACAATGCAACATCGGTAAGGGTGGCCTTAATAATTTTTATTTATTTATTTTATAGATTTCATTATGATTAATATGATTTAGTCAGTCAGTCAGTCAGTCATTTTCTGTACCGCTTATCCAGTTCAGGGTCGCGGGGGTTGCTGGAGCCCATCCCAGCTACCATCAGGCGAGAGGCGGGGTACACCCTGGACAGGTCGCCAGTCTGTTGCAGTCTGATTTAGTTTCTTTGTATATATTTATATATATGAATACTTGTGTTTTTCCCACCTGTAATGCTTTTTTAATGTTTTATACAATGTAATTCCCTCGAAGCACAGGCAAACACAAGTGGTTTTCTTGCTACTGGTTTATTTGAAGATTTCTCCTCAAATTTCACCGTGAAAACTGAACAAAAATATTAAAAGGACAAACAATACAGACCATGTTAGGTTACATAAATAACATGCATAGTTTACAACTTATCTTTCACTAAAGTAAAAGGAAAAGGCTAAACACATAAATACCTCGTTGGCTGCATGCTCTGCAAGAGAATATTTCAGTTTTCAGAATGTCCAAAGTCCAGACCAACTTTTGCACCCTGCAGCATCCTTTCTAGATCGATGCGCATGCTTGCTTATAGGGGATTATCACGCTTACCGGAAGTTCCCGGCTTTTGGACACTTCCTCTTCCGGGCCATGTTAACGACAGCCGTTCCTGCTCTGTTATACTGTTTAAATCGGATAAACTACAAACATACTTAAGTTTTCATTCCAGACCTATGTGATACTGGATCAAAAGCTGGATCAAAGCGATCGATTCGCCGCGGTGAAGGGCCGAACTTTATAATAAAACACACGTTTGTTTGTCGCCGATGGGGCACAACACCGGCACTTCACAGCATGCTAGCATTAGCCAGCTAGCGTTTACTGACGTGCTTAACATTGTGCGTCCTAAAACACACAAACATCTGAAAATCGGGTCTGTATTCCCCCCGTTTCCAGTGGAACAACTGGGGACTGCCAAGAAAGGAGACGCTTTCAGATGCTTGTGTGTTTTCAGCTGCACAACTTTAGCCACGTCATCAAGCTGGCTAATGCTTACAGGCTAACACGACTGTATAGTCTGCCGGCCACAAACAAACGTGTATCGTTTTATTATAAAGTTCGGTCCTCCACTGCGGCGAATTGGTCGTTTTGATCCACTTCTTCCTTAGCATCACTCAGTCTGGAATGGAAACTTGGCATTGGCGTTTATCCGATTTACAAAGTTTAACAGAGTAGTAGCTGGCGGACTACTGTTAGCAGGTTAGCATTAGCCAGCTTGATGACGTGCCTAACTTTGTGCGGCTGAAAACACACAAGCATCTGAAAGCGTCTCCTTTCTTGGCAGTCCCCAGTTGTTCCACTGGAAATGGGGGGTACAGACCCGATTTTCAGATGTTTGTGTGTTTTAAGACGCACAATGTTAAGCACGTCAGTAAACGCTAGCTGGCTAATGCTAGCATGCCGGTGTTGTGCCCCACCAGCTGCAAACAAACATGCTACGTTGTTTTATTATAAAGTTCGGTCCTTCACTCTGGAGAATCGCTTTGATCCACTTCCTCCTTGGTATCAATTCAGTCTGGAATCCGTGAAACTTTCAGTAGGGTTGGCGTTTATTCACGTTATCTACGAAGTAAAGCAGGGACATTGAACTGAACCGGAAGTGAGCTGTCTAACTGTTTAAAACCGGAAGTTCGGAACACGGAAGCGTGATAATCCCCTATTAGCCCTCTCACAAGAGCAGCCCAACAGGATGTATCTTAGGGGTGTTTCAAAATAAAAGCGCACTTAACCCATTTTCAGCTTTATAATGAACTTACATACTTAATTATTTACTTGCTGTAGAACAAGTACACAAACATCCAAGTTGAAAATTATAAGGCTGTAAACAACATAATTGTCACAGTTACATACAAAGCACTTTGAATTGTCTTGTACCTGAAATGTGCTATACACATAAACTTGCTTGCTTTTATTTTATCAACCATCTTGCTTCCTCTATCTGGTTCCATTGTTTCAGTACTTCCTCATGTCTGGGTGGTGCACTCCATGACATATGATCAAGCATGAGCAGACAACAGGATGAAGATAGTTGGGTTTCAGTTTTCGGTGGCTAATCCTCTTAAAAACGGAACAAACTTTCAGCCAGAGGATACCAAGATCTACAAAACAAGAACAGCAGCACTTTGGTTGGTTGGTCTTTCTGTGTTTCCTCTGTAAGATCAGAAATGATTAAAACCCTTCTTTCTTCTGTGAGATAAAATACTTTGTGTGTATAATACACACAATGACCTGCTTTTAAATTAATTGTGGTGGGATGTTCGAAAAGTTGCGACACCAGAAACCATAAAGCTTATCTGTGCACTCTGAGCTTGATCACAGGTGGGATAATGGGAATGAAAATCTGTTTTTATCAGCATCCTAATGTTGCCAAAAATCATTGTGAAGCTGAAATGCTTTCACTTGATTCATTATCATATTTCAAGTTGGGTGGGGGGGGACTTTCATTGCAAATCAATTAAAAAGTTTGATCAAAGTCAATTTAAGATAATACTACCTGATTACTTATTGTACAGAAATGTAGAGTTTAACAATTGTTAACAATTTTTCTGAATTCATCAGGGATGCGTGATGAGCCCGGAGGACCTCTTAAACGTTCTGGAGGATCTGGGAGATGAAGATTTCATTAAATTTAAATGGTTCCTGCAGCACGTCAACAGCCTTCATGGCCTCCGAACAATCAAGAAGAGCCGATTGGAGCCGGCAAACAGATGGGACACCGTGGATCTGATGGTGCAAACCTACAGACTGTCTGGAGCTGTGGAGGTGACCAAGAAGGTTCTGGAGAGGATCAACAGGAACGACCTGCTGCAGAGTTTATCTGCCTGCAGCTCAGAACCAGAAGGTCAGTAACAGGAAGATAGACTGTTATAAGCCCGACTAGGTCCAGGGGGAAAAAGGGGGTGTTAACACAAACGATCAGAGATGTACCGGTTGAAAACAGTGATTTCTTTACAAGAAAAAGAAACAAATACAACACAGCCAGAAGGTGAAGGGAAGGCAGGTGCTAATTCTCTTAGAATCAACCACTTTAACAGTACTGAACAGAAGATACAAATTCTGATTATTAAGCTTGTTCCAATCGCCTCGAAGCCATCCGGAAGTTGTTTTCCATGGCCTCACCGAACTCCTCCCATGTCTGAGTTTTTTGCCGCAGCAACCGCCAGAGCTGCGCTCTGCTTGACCCGCCGATACCTATCTACTGCCTCAGGAGTCCCACAGGTGAGGAAGGCCCGGTAGGACTCCTTCAGTCCCACGGGTGAGGAAGGCCCGGTAGGACTCCTTCAGTCCCACAGGTGAGGAAGGCCCGGTAGGACTCCTTCAGTCCCACAGGTGAGGAAGGCCCGGTAGGACTCCTTCAGTCCCACAGGTGAGGAAGGCCCGGTAGGACTCCTTCAGTCCCACGGGTGAGGAAGGCCCGGTAGGACTCCTTCAGTCCCACGGGTGAGGAAGGCCCGGTAGGACTCCTTCAGTCCCACAGGTGAGGAAGGCCCGGTAGGACTCCTTCAGTCCCACGGGTGAGGAAGGCCCGGTAGGACTCCTTCAGTCCCACGGGTGAGGAAGGCCCGGTCTCCTTCAGTCCCACAGGTGAGGAAGGCCCGGTAGGGCTCCTTCAGTCCCACGGGTGAGGAAGGCCCGGTAGGACTCCTTCAGTCCCACGGGTGAGGAAGGCCCGGTAGGGCTCCTTCAGTCCCACGGGTGAGGAAGGCCCGGTAGGACTCCTTCAGTCCCACGGGTGAGGAAGGCCCGGTAGGGCTCCTTCAGTCCCACGGGTGAGGAAGGCCCGGTAGGACTCCTTCAGTCCCACGGGTGAGGAAGGCCCGGTAGGGCTCCTTCAGTCCCACGGGTGAGGAAGGCCCGGTAGGACTCCTTCAGTCCCACGGGTGAGGAAGGCCCGGTAGGGCTCCTTCAGTCCCACGGGTGAGGAAGGCCCGGTAGGACTCCTTCAGTCCCACAGGTGAGGAAGGCCCGGTAGGGCTCCTTCTTCAGCTTTTCAGCATCCCTCACCGCTGGTGTCCAAAGCGAGATTACCGCTACGACAAGCACCGACAACCTCACAGCCACAGCTCTGACTAGCAGCTTCAGCAATAGAGACGCGAAACACAGCCCCTTCTGACTCAATGCCCCCCCCCCCGAACTGCTGGTGATCAGTGGAGACCGTCAACTCTATGTACAGTGGGGATGGTGGGCTGCTGACCTCGACTCGGGACGTTGTGGGTCGGTGGAAAGAATACTTCAAAGACCTCCAAAATCCCGTAAAAACGTGTCTTCTGAGGAGGAAGCAGAGTTTGGGGACTCAGGGGTGGACTCTTCTGTCACCGGGGCTGAGGTTGGTGAGGTAGTTAAAAAGCTCCTCGGTGGCCGGGCCCCGGGGGTAGATGAGATCCGCCCAGAGTTTCTTAAGGCTCTGGATGCTGTGGGGCTGTCTTGGCTGATACGCCTCTGCAGCATCGTGTGGACATTGGGGGTAGTACCTCTGGACTGGCAGACTGGGGTGGTGGTCCCCCTCTTCAAAAAGGGGGATCGGAGGTAGGGCTGGGCGATATATCGATATGAAAAATATATCGATATATTTTCAAATGAGATATGGAATTGGACCATATCGCCCATATCGAGATATAGAGTTTAATGTGTGTTTGTTTTGTCTTTGTATATAAATGCTGACCTTACTAGGGTTTGCTACATTTAATTCTGTGTAATGTTCCTTACTTGCATGTGCAAGTATAATTACATACAGTATTTTACAGTATTTCTGTTTACATTTTATCATTCTTTGAACAGCTGAGCATTATTTCATCCGGACTGTTTAAATTAAAGTATTTGTAATGTCATTTTTGGCTCCGACTGGAACAAAATATTTGCTCTCACTTTGTGATAGAAATATCGAGATATATATCGTGTATCGATATTCAGCCTAAATATATCGAGATATGAGTTTTGGTCCATGTCGCCCAGCCCTAATGGGAGGGTGTGCTCCAACTTCAGGACGATCACACTCCTCAGCCTTCCTGGTAAGGTCTACTCAGGGGTGCTGGAGAGGAGGGTCCGTCGGATAGTCGAACCTCAGATTGAGGAGGAGCAGTGTGGTTTTCGTCCTGGTTGTGGAACAGTGGACCAGCTCTACACCCTCTTCAGGGTCCTGGAGGGGGCATGGGAGTTCACCCGGGGATTCCTATGGGGGTGCTCTGGGGGTACGGAGTGCTGGACCCCCTTGTTCGAGCTGTCTGGTCCCTGTATGAAAGGTGCCAGAGCTTGGTCCGCATTTCCGGCTGTAGGTCAGATCCATTTCCGGTGAGAGTTGGACTAATCAGTAAATAAATTCCTGTTTTAATAAATTACGTTGTATCAGATCAGTAACTGAAGTCCAGTACTCACCAATACCGATACCAGCATTTTTGGCAGTATTAAAGACATTTCTGAAACTGGTATCGGTATCAGAACAACTCTAATACCAATGTCAGCTTCTGCACAGTAGCCAATTATAATACTCAATCCTCCCACAGAATCTTACTACAAATCTCCAAAACCAAGTCTGGACAAGGACAAATGTCCTTTTCTCCTGCAGCTTCAAGTGACTGCTTAGAAAAATCTCTGAAATCTCTGTTTTTAAACACAATCTAAAGGAGATTTTTAATGATAAATGTAAATCTTTTGCTACATCTGAACATCTGATTTAAAAATGTTTAGAAATTTTTTCATTGAAACATGTTTTTAATTTTTCTTTGTTTGTTTCACCCCACCACATTTTATCCTTCAGGTGGCTTCTGGTACTTTCCAGGCCAGCACTGTTAACAAGGATTTTGTTGTCATTGTCTTGCCCTGGTAAAATAAAGGTTAAATAAATAAACATTATGTGACAGTGTGGGGTCCTGTCACTATGCCTCCGATAGATCATGCGCCCTGGCTACTTGGATGTCCCTTTGGCTGACTGGTAAGCGTGCGTGCCTGAATGTGGACGGCCTCGGACTGCATATCTTATTTTTATCTGATTTTATGTCTATTCTTAATGTTTCGGTTTGTTGTTCAGCACTTTGTTTAGTGAAGGCTGTTGTAAAGTGCTATAGAAATAAAGTCAGCTTGGCTTGTTGTGTCCATCCCCACAACTTCCTCTGGGATTTTGAGAGAGTCTGTGTTCCCAAACAAACCAGCTGCTCAAGGGCTCAGATTGGATAGCAGAAGATTGGACATGGTGTCTACCTTGAGTCTTTCAACAGGTCTCCATGGCAACATCAATCAGCCGAATCAGAGGTCAGTTTTCCAGGAGCCGTGCCAACTTCTCCACAGATTTACCCTCTTCGCGGACGAGGTTTGGAACCGCAGCCAACGTGTGAAGCTGGGCCTGAATGGCATCTAGCTTGCGATGGAGCTCGTGCAACGCCAGAGTCTTAGCGTTGATAGCACGACTCATCCCCACACAAATGTCAGGCAGTGTGCCAGTTGCTGCCGACAGCTCTCCAACTTTGTGATAAACCGAGACAATGCCCACACCAATCAGCAGAAACCCAGCTAGTCGATCACAAATCCAGCCGGGTGCATACTGTCAGGACAAAGAGCGTCACCCTGTCCTTCTGGGCCCAGTTGTTCAAAACTGGGTTATTTTTTAACCAGCCGTTAAATACATTTAGCCGACCGTTAACTTTAACAGTCCGGTTATGTTGTTGTTCAAAACTCAGTTAATTTTAACCGTGTGTTATCTTAACGTTAAAGTTAACACACCTAAGGACCGCCGCTGAAGTCTTAACGGTGCGGTTATATCTTATTATGCCGTTTGTTGCTAACGCTGCGTTCATGATGCCGGTTCAGAGAAGGAAGGACGGCGGTTATTGTGGCTTTGATTTTGACATCGGGGATTATTCTAACGAGGAGCTGCGCACCACTTCGGGAAAGAATGCATGTATGTAATCCTTTGCGAGTCGATTTGGAGCGTGCAACGAACTGTGGACACGACGGACTCACTATTTAGAATGTCATTTTCTTCGTCAGCAGAGAAATTTCTGCCTCTTTTTCCTTGAAGTGAAAGGGATCGTTTGCTTATCAATACTTTCTGTGTCCCGTGTGTTCTGTTACTGAGGGTTTGCTGTGCTGTGAGGCCGGATGAGCTGGGGGGGGGGGCGCAGGAGTGTGAAGAGAACGGGGAAGGATGGAGAGACTGGGGGATGAGGAAGAGTGTGTTGTGGCTAACAGCAGCTCTGTTCACGGTGGGGAAAATAAAGTGAGAGTCGCCCCCCCCCCGTGTCTTCCTCACAGCAATAAGGAGACACAGACGTACAACATTACTTTTTGCAATACCAGAAGTAAACAAAATGGGGAATTGTGGGATACATTGGTGCTAACCAGTGGTGCTAACCCTATGGTTAACTTTGACGGTGCTGTTAGCTGACGGCATGACTAACCATGCTTTGAACAACGCATATTTAACAGTCGGTTAGCTAACGGCAGGTTAAGGATTTAACGGATTTAAATCCTTAAAAGGATTTATTTTAACCAGTGGTTAAAATAACCGAGAATTGAACAACCGGGCCCTGGTGGACAAACTGGAAGATGCAAGTTTTCTCTGGAGAGTTTCCTTGTGCATGAGTATGAGATGTGCACGTTATTTCATGCATGTCGACTGGGAGGAGAGAAAAAGGAGAGAAGGAGCGTTTCTCACTGGGTGAAACAGTTAGGGGCGGGGCTTACAGTTCAAACTACACTGTTCGCCTCGCTCATGGTTCAAAAATGTGCAAAATCAGGTACAGCGCCTTTAGACACACGGCAAAGGGCGGGCACAACATGGATGTGAGGCCAGAGGAGGCTAGAAACAGCACTATGAAGCCAGGGCGCGGCGGCAGCAACGGGAGACGGACACTAGACGGGCAAGGGGGGAGGAAGGAAGGAAAGAAGAGGAAACGGAGGAAGAGAGGAAAAGAAAGAGGAAGGGACAGAACAAGAGTCGAGATAAGACTGTTTTACTGGTGGAGTGAGCTTACAGTACAGGTACGAACAAGATGGATGCTAGTTTAGCCGCGATAGGGGAGCGTCACTGAGAAAACTGCTGAAAGTTCCGTTGTGTGTCTTTAAAAGGAGCAGAACTCCAGAAGTATTGACCGACTTTCAGAAGGAGATTGTATAGGATCTTTCAGGTAGATTGCTCTTGGCTGAAAACCGCACAGTTACCGGTGACTATTCCCAGTTTTATGCGGGTGCACTAACTGCCAGTGCATTTCAGATGTCTACATAAACCCCAGCTAGCAAAAGGAGGAACAAGGGGAATGCTCCTCTAAGATTGACTGAAGGTTCAGAGCGCATTTAAAAAAAAAAAAATCAGATTAACACAGAAATTCTTCCCTTCTGTGGATGTCAATGATGTCAGTGAATTATTAAAGAAAAGAGGGACTCCTTGTTTTAAGGTTACGTACTGAAAATTCAATACCTAATGAAACGAATAAAAAAAAGAATTCAATACTTATTATGAATTATTTAGCTTCTACAAACAGCAGCATCTGAAACCTCACTCATTTTTTGTTTGATACAGGTTTGATGGTTCCAGTTCCTGAGCCACAACCAATCACATTTTACCAGCAGAGGCTTCAATCAAACTTCCAGGACAAGTTCATGTGTGCACAAGAAGGCTGGGCAGAAGATCAGCCACGTCTGGTTGATATCTACACGGAGCTGTACATCACAGCTGGGTGTGACGTACACATCAACACACAGCATGAGGTCCGACAGATTGAGAGAGGGAGGAAGCCAGCAGAAGCAGAGAAACCAGTAAAACCCAGTGACATGTTCAAGCATCCTTCTGGAGAGTACAGACCCATAAAAACAGTTCTGACCAATGGGATCGCAGGAATTGGAAAAACATTCCTGGTCCAAAAGTTTGTGTTGGACTGGGCTGAACAAAGATCCAATCAAGAGGTCCATCTTCTTTTCCCCTTTAGCTTCAGACAGCTGAACCCACTGAGAGGAGAACAGTTGAGTTTGGCAGAGCTCATTCATGAATGCATCCCAGAAACTTTAGACATCAAAGATGAGGCTCTTAATTACATCTTTACAACTCTGCAGTCATCAGGAAATAGCAACTATGACAAGAGCAAATTCAAGCTTGTGTTTGTGTTCGATGGACTGGATGAGAGCCGCCTTCATCTGGACCTTCATGCTGACCACATTCGCTCTGTTGATGTAACAAAGTCAACGACAGTCGATGTCCTGCTGAGGAACCTCATCAGTGGAAAGCTGCTACGCTCTGCTCGCATCTGGATAACCACGCGACCTGCAGCAGCCAATCAGATCCCTCGACAGTTGGTCAGCTGTACGACTGAAGTCAGAGGCTTCACCGACCCTCAGAAGGAGGAGTACTTCAGGAAGAGGTTCAGAGATGAAGAGCAGGCCAACAGAATCATCTCCCACATCAAGACATCAGGAAGCCTCCACATCATGTGCCACATCCCGGTCTTCTGCTGGATCACTGCTACCGTTCTGGAGGACGTGCTGGAAAGCAGAGAGGGAGGAGAGCTGCCCAAGACCCTGACTGAGATGTACACAGAGTTCCTGGTGTTTCACATCGACCGGACAAAAGACAAGTACGGTCCAGAGAGGTGCATCCAGTACATCCAGTCACTGGCTAAACTGGCTTTTCAGCAGCTGGAGAAGGGCAACCTGGTCTTCTACGAGAGAGATCTGAGAGAGAGCGGCATTGACTTCAGAGAAGCCTCGGTGTGCTCGGGAGTGTTCACGGAGATCTTCAGAGAAGAGCGTGGAAGGAAAGAGAGAGACAAGATGTTCAGCTTTGTCCATCTGACCGTTCAGGAGTTTCTGGCTGCCGTTTATGTGAGGATGTCACTTATTAACAGCAACAGAAATGTGATGTCTTTCCCAAAACTGTCACTGAAAAACCTTCAATCACTTTTAAGTAAAACCTCTGCGATGAAGCTCCACAAGATTTCCATCGACAAGGCCTTACAGAGTCCAAGTGGCCACCTGGACTTGTTCCTCCGTTTCCTCCTGGGTCTTTCTCTGCAGACCAATCAGGATAAACTGAAAGACCTGCTAATGAAATCAGACGTTTGCTTACAGACCAATCAGAAGACGGTTGAGTACATCAAGGAGAAGCTCAGTGAGAATCTGTCTGCAGAGAGAAGCATCAATCTGTTCCACTGTCTGAATGAACTGAATGATGCTTCTCTGGTGGAGGAGATCCAACAGTCCCTGAGATCAGGACGTCTCTCCACAGATGAACTGTCTCCTGCTCAGTGGGCAGCTTTGGTTTTCATCTTACTGTCATCAGAAGATCTGGATGTCTTTGACCTGAAGAAATACTCTGCTTCAGAGGAGGTTTTGCTGAGGCTGCTGCCAGTAGTTAAAGCCTCCAACAAAGCTCTGTGAGTTCATTTCAGGTTTATTTCTATAGCATGCTAAAAGTAACCACAGTAGTTGCATAGATTATATATATATACAGCGGGGGGGGGGGGGTATTGAACACGTCAACATTTTTATTTATATACTGTATCTATTTATATATAGAGATAGATAGATATATACATACACACACATAAACTCACATCCTTGGACTTCTGTCTTTGCGAGGACATTCATTAACATAATGCATTCCCTAGCCCCTTACCCTAACCTGAAACACCACAACTAATTTCCTAACCCTAACCCTAACCAAAACCTAATTGCAACCCAAACTCTAAAACCAAACCTTGACCATCAAAAATGATTTTTTTCTTAGGCTTTTTTAGTAAGGACCGAACAAAGTGTCCTCACTTTCCAAAATGTCCTCACTTTGTTGGTTAAAAGCACAAAATGGTTCTCACAATGTCGCAAGTACAGGAACACAAACACAAATTTACTCAAACAAATTTACCTTCCCATTAAGGAAAAGGTTAATTCACAATAGTTCTTCAACCAAGATACTGAAAAGTAATAATAAATTAAATGTTGCTAAATTTTAACTTAGTGAAATAAGATATTGCTTTTGATTGGTTGAAAAGAGTTGAAACAACCAAATTGTCCCTGACAAATTAGAGCACTCCATTTGCTCTTGAACAGTGAGTTTAACTGTCTTTCAGGCTGAGCAGCTGTAACCTGTCGGAGAGAAGCTGTGAAGCTCTGTCCTCAGGTCTGAGCTTCCAATCCTCCAGTCTGAGAGAACTGGACCTGGATAACAATGACGTGAAGGATAAAGGAGTTCAGCAGCTTTGCGTTTCTCTGGAGAATCCTCGCTGGAAGCTGGAGATCCTAAGGTAAGATCCCAATGTTCCCCCCCTTACTCACCACCTTCAAATTGAAGCCACAGGGGGTAGCGCTTTGTAATCTTCCCTAGGAACTTGCTCCAACAGCAACGTGAAGTCAACAGTTGCAATCTTTTCTTCCTTTTTTCACCGTTCATCATGCTTCGGTTGGTTACTTAAAAAGTCGGGTTAGGGGGATGAAGTAGTTTTGTATCATTCATTCATTTTCTGTACCGCTTATCCAGTTCAGGGTCGCGGGGGTTGCTGGGGCCTATCCCAGCCGAGAGGCGGGGTACACCCTGGACAGGTCGCCAGTCTGTCGCAGGGCCAGGACAGAGAGACAGACAACCATTCACACTCACATTCATTCCTAGGGGCAATTTAGAGTGATCAATTAACCTAACATGCATGTCTTTGGATGGTGGGAGGAAGCCGGAGAACCAGGAGAGAACCCACGCATACACGGGGAGAACATGCAAACTTCACACAGGAAGGTCACTGTTGAAATTGTTCAAACCCCCTCCCTAGCCGGGAATTAAACCAGCAACCTTCTTACTGTGAGACTGCGGTGCTAACAATTCTGACAGTGGCCTTCCTGTGTGGAGTTTGCATGTTCTCCCCGTGTATGCGTGTGTTCTCTCCGGGTTCTCCGGCTTCCTCCCACCATCCAAAGACATGATGTTAGGTAAATTGATCACTCTAAATTGTCCCTAGGAATGGTGAGATAATAGGGGATTATCACGCTTACCGGAAGTTCCCGGTATTTGGACACTTCCTCTTTCGGGCCATGTTAACGACAGCCATTCCTGCTCTGTTATACTGTTTAAATCGGATAAACTCCAAACATACTTAAGTTTTCATTCCAGACTGAAGTGATACTGGATCAAAAGCTGGATCAAAGCGATCGATTCGCCGCGGTGAAGGGCCGAACTTTATAATAAAAACACACATTTGTTTGTCGCCGGTGGGGCACAACACCGGCACTTCACAGCATGCTAGCATTAGCCAGCTAGCGTTTACTGACGTGCTTAACATTGTGCGTCCTAAAACACACAAACATCTGAAAATCGGGTCTGTACTCCCCCGTTTCCAGTGGAACAACTGGGGACTGCCAAGAAAGGAGAAGTTTTCAGATGCTTGTGTGTTTTCAGCCGCACAAAGTTAGGCACATCATCAAGCTTGCTAATGCTAACCTGCTAACAGTAGTCCGCCAGCTACTACTCTGTTAAACTTTGTAAATCAGATAAACGCCAATGCCAAGTTTTCATTCCAGACTGAAGTGATGCTAAGGAAGAAGTGGATCAAAACGACCGATTCGCCGCGGTGAAGGACCGAACTTTATAATAAAATGACACACGTTTGTTTGTAGCCGGCAGTCTGCACAGTCTTGTTGGCAGGCTAGCATTAGCCAGCTCGATGACGTGCCTAACTTTGTGCGGCTGAAAACACACAAGCATCTGAAAGCGTCTCCTTTCTTGGCAGTCCCCAGTTGTTCCACTGGAAACAGGGGGGTACAGACCCGATTTTCAGATGTTTGTGTGTTTTAAGACGCACAATGTTAAGCACGTCAGTAAACGCTAGCTGGCTAATGCTAGCATGCTGTGAAGTGCCGGTGTTGTGCCCCACCGGCGACAAACAAACGTGTGTTTTATTATAAAGTTCGGCCCTTCACCGCGGCGAATCGATCGCTTTGATCCACTTCTTCCTTAGTATCATTTCAGTCTAGAATGAAAACTTAAATATGTTTGGAGTTTATTCGATTTAAACAGTATAACAGAGCAGGAACAGCTGTCGTTAACATGGCCCGGAAGAGGAAGTGCCCAAAATCCGTGAACTTCCGGTAAGCGTGATAATCCCCTATCACGTAGCTGTGATAACTTTTAAAGATTACACTAGGGACACACTGCATGCGGAAGCGTGCTGGTTTTCTCGTTCATACCCCCCCTCTTTATGTCCACATCGGACGCGCACAGTCAGTCCTGCTTCTCTGCTGTACTGTACAGGCAGAGGGTTTATGATTCAAATAATATACCTACTTGTTGATCCAACAGCGGGCTGCACGGTGGCATGGTGGTTAGCACCGCAGCCTCACGGTAAGAAGGTTGCTAGTTTGATTCCCCGCTAGGGAGGGGGTTCGAACAATTCTGACAGTGGCCTTCCTGTGTGGAGTTTGCATGTTCTCCCCGTGTATGCGCAGGTTCTCTCCGGCTTCCCTCCCACCATCCAAAGACATGATGTTAGGTTAATTGATCACTCTAAATTGTCCCTAGGAATGGTGAGATAGTAGCTGGGATAGGCTCCAGCAACCCCCATGACCCAGAGCTGGATAAGCAGTACAGAAAATGACTGACCCAACAGCTGTGGTAATGGCATCCCAACCCCAACTGAGGACGAGGTTAATGTTTCCCCGAGTTTGAAAAAGCTTGATTAGTCATTTGCACCATCGTCCTCGTCAGGCTCACAGCAGAATGTAAACTGATGATAAAGCGGATTTTCTTCTTCTATGCCTACATTATCAGCAGAGTGGGCGCTGAATGCGTGCTCTCGTCTGGTTTGGTCTGCCGCGGCTTCTGTAGTGTCGTGAACTAGCATGGACATGCATGAGGGAAGTACGATGTTCTACTGTTTAGGCTATAAAAATATAGTAAATGATGTCGTTTCAATGAAATTCTGGACACTATCCACTCAGGACACTTGGATTACATTGGACGAGCAGTATGGAGGAATATTGACAAGTTTTTGTGGACTTTTATGGACCCTTTTGCTTTGAGTGCCGGTCACCTTCATTATATGTGCCTGCAGGTTGTCAGGCTGTATGGTCACAGAGGAAGGCTGTGCTTCTCTGGCCTCAGCTCTGACCTCCAATCCTTCCCATCTGAGAGAGCTGGACCTGAGCTACAACCATCCAGGAGACTCAGGAGTGAAGCTGCTGATGGCTGGTCTGGAGAATCCTGGGTGGAGGCTGGAGACTCTCAGGTATGAACAGACAGAAACTCACACAGTGTGGCTGCGTTTCCACCCAACAGCGGCTTATCGGGACAACTTCAGCTCCAGATTTTCAGCTGAGTTGGCTTACTTCCTACCACGTATCACCACAACTGATGCTGCAAACCTAACCTGTCCAAGAGCACATTTAACTGTTTTTTTTTTGTATTGTAGTAATTGTTATTGGTAAGGTTCCTTCAGGCACAAATGAAGGGGAGAAGATGGTATCGTTCAAAATAATCAGCTTTATTAATTACAATGCATAAGGCAGCCAGTATTGAACCTGTAAAGGAGCCAGAAAAGGTCAGCTTAAACCAGACTTTGCCATGCTCGCTTCTTGTTTAGACGAGTCCTCTTTCAGCTGCTGTGACGGGAAGACGGCAGCTCGCAGGCGGCTTTCTCTGCTACATCGCCCCCTGCTGGTAGGATGTTTTATTACCGCCACATGGTGACATTTATAACAGAGCCTCAAGATGTACACTACATGAATGAAATCTGTTTTATAACACCGTTGGATGATCGAAAAAAATTCTTAATGATCAATTATCGATCATCGATTAATCGGTCTTTGTCAGTCAGGTGACTGACACTTCCCCTAGCACCATTTTCATGGAGAGCGGAAGAAAAACTAGATGGCAGAAAACGAGAGGAGAGCGCTGCATGCGAGCATTTTCAGTCCTACAAATGGAAAAGAAAAAGACGACTGGACGAATACTCTATTCAGAAAAACTTCTCAAAGCTGCCAGGGAACGATATTTAGCCAAGTTGGCCTCCATAAACAATATTGATCCTTACCAAATGAGAGCTAACAGTTGGAGCCACTTCGGTCTCTGCCTTTAAATTTATTTGATGATCTGAAACATGCAAGTGTGACAAACATGCAAAAAAAAAAGAAAAGAAAAGAAAGCGGGAAGGAGGCAAACATTTGTTCACACAACTGTAACTTCTACACACACATAATTGGTTGTTTTGGGTGTTTCATTTAAGTAGAAATGATCATTTACAGAGAGTGCATTGTTTGTTAAAAAAGAATAGCAAATCAGTAGGTTTACATAAACTCCTCAATTTTAGAAGAAAACCATTTCAGCATGTAGATTTCTATTAGTGTATATTTATAGGACTTACCTATGTGAAAATGCCGAGAGCAAACACGTACATGAGGAGATATTTTATGGAACGTGATGTCTCTCCTCACTGCAGCGACCCACGCAGCCCCACGTCTCTTTGTTATGTCCTCCATCTGCGGTCCGTATTTTCTTTTCCAAGTGTGAAATGCAAAAAAACGTAAACCACTGTCTACTGTTTACCGGTTCGAATTAATGTTGCATCCTTTGACGCAACACCAGTGTCCCATTATTGCCAAAAGAAGCAACTAAAATACCTCAACTCTCTCTTTTGTTTTGTTTTGTTTGTTGCTGTTACCTCTCCTCCACGAAAATGGCACTAACTACCCAAAATGCATGGCGCTTTTGCGGCTGTGATGTACCCTGTCAAAGACCGATTGTGCCCATCGGTAGTACTTACCGCCGCAGGGATCCATCCTTAGCAGGCATAGCAGCTCTTATCGTGTATACGCTGATGACAGTCAGATATATGTGCCAGTTAAAGGCAGGGTGGATGATGTTTTCCAGGAGCATTTTTTACTATATTTTTACTACGATTTGATCTCAAGTGGGCCGGACCGGAGAAAATGATCACACCATAACCTAGAAATAACAATAACTTCAAATGTTTCCCTTTATTTTAGCACATTGTCAAGATGTTTATATGTTATGGACTTTCCTTTTAGAAAAAAATTAACATGAAATTTATTGAGAAACATAATTGGTTCCACAATTATTTTGCCTCATTTGATTATATTTTATTTAATTTATTCATTTGATTAATTTCAGTCAAAAAAAAAAAAAAAAAAAAAAAAGTGAGCTTTTACAATACTGAATTTCCCTTCGGGGATGAATAAAGTATTTTTCATTTCATTCATTTCATTTCATTTCATTATATATTTTTATATAGCAAAATATTTATATACATTTTATTATAAAATCAGATAAATCTGAATTTATAACATTATTTTTCTGACAAAACTTCCCAAATATTAATTATTTTTAATATATGTGTATTTATATTTTTACTTTTACTATTATCATTATGATCAACTCATTAAAATATGACACTACATGTTTGTTGTAACTTACAGATCACAATGGATGCACAAAATCACTTACTGTAATATTGAATGGCAGGTATGTGGAACTAAAAAATACAGTATTTCACATCATGATTGGGAACTTTTTAAGAGAAATAAGATTTCTACGTGTGTAAAGTAATACTGACCTCATAATATAAACTATGAGGTCAGATCTGTAAAGTAATATTGTAATACTTCATATTTAGAAGTTTAAAAAGAATCTAAGCTCTGGTGGATCAATTACAAACTAGAGTTTGTTTTATTGTTTTAAATGTGATATTTAATAATTCACCTCGCGGGCCAGACTGGACCCTCTGGCGGGCCGGTTTTGGCCCCCGGGCCTTATGTTTGACACCCCTGGCTTAAAGTCTTCTTCACACCCTGATTCCAGACAATTAATTAAATGTTGTCACACAAAAATTGAAAAAATTAATCACCTGTGGAACGTTTCTCGCTCGCAACTCGTCGTAAGCGTCCTGTAGTGCAGACGAACCGAGAGAACATGGCTGCTCGCTGCTCTCATCTATGCTGCTGTTTGCTCTTAAAAAGACAAAACAGATGTGGATGAAGTCATGGAGGTGTTGGTGTTTGCAGTGAGGATGTTTTACACCACAGAAGAAGATGGAGGTCAGATAATTATCATTTTTAGGAAACGTGGTTCCTCTGCTGTTTACTTGGAAGCTAACAAGCTAGCCACTCGGCTGTTTTCGGTTAGGTTTTCCGACAGTTGTCCACGGGCGTGTTCCTGTGCTCTGGAGGCGTAGTTTTGGAGGGGGGGGGGGGGGGGGTATATTTTTTTAAATGTAGCTTGCTTGAATCGCTTTTCCAGGATCCTACCCTGCCTTTAAACAGAACAATGCCTTTCCTCTTGCACCATTATTGGTGTGTCTTGATGACATCAAAGCCTGGTTGACTCTTAACTTTTCATATCTCAGTGAGAAAAAACTGAATTGATGGTGTTTGGTCCCAGTAGCCTTTATGACCCCCCCCCCTTACTTAAGCCTTTCACAGTTTTTTTTCTAAGCCAACAGCTTCAAACTTGGGTTTTAAGATTGACTGTGATTTTAAATCGGATCGTCACATCTTGGTTGGATTACGGTATTTAACTGGAGTACGTAAGAGGGAGCACATAACCCCCATCCTGCCCTCCCCCATGCTGGCCTCCCTACACCGGCTGCCTGTGCAATTTAGAGATCATTTTCAGATTATTTATTTGTTTTTAAAACTTAGACGTCGGCAGCTTTTGAACACATTACGAGGGTTAAATATCTGATTGAACTCAGGAAGAACGTTTGATTTCTTTGTTCGCTTTTAGTGATTAGACATGAATCGCAGTGACTGTGTTAAATCAGTGTGTGATATTGTGTCATATTGATAACTGGATCCTGAATTTAGATTAATCTAAATTGTTTGGTAGAATTTCTGTCAGCAAACATTGAATTAACATGATTTTGTTTTGTGATCATCAAACATGTCATTTATAACTCCAAGTAAGAAGAGAACCAACATGATGCACTAATCCTGCTTTGTAGTTTTAGGTTTGAATACTTGCTTTGCGTGTCTGTCTACAAGAGTTTTATAGATCAGCTATATTGTTCTTAGGATAGATGTGATGAAGGTTTATGAAAATTCAAGCGATGAAGAAGCTGCTGAAAGTTTATTAAGACTTTTTCTTCTGTCAGGTTGGAGCATGGAGGAAAGCAGAGGATCAAACTTGGCCTGAAGAAGTGTAAGTGTGCTAATTAGCAATTTTAGCATTTCTCTTTTTGATGTGGCTAGGTTTTTACCAGGCTACATCACCATAGTAACCAGTTCTGAGACACCCTGCTCAGTAGTAGCTGCTGGCCAATATCACTCAGTCCTCACGTTACGGCTACAGCGTATCTTATCACCCATCATAGAGCTCAGTCGGCAGTCCTCACCATAGATATCATGCAGGGATAGATTGTGCAAGCGGGGTTGTTCAGCATAGCTACACTACTAAACCTATGTAGTCTGGATGTGGATGACTGTATTAGGTCGTTAAATGCCCGAAAAATCAAAATATGCCACATGTAAGTATACAGGAACATAACTACGTCTCTGACATTTATAAGAAATTTAACCGTTTGAAAACTGGTTGAAAATTGAGCCAGATATGATTAATTAGATATGATCGTGGACCATTGACATTAATAACCTCCTGACACGCGGGTGAAAAAAAGTTTTGCTTTTTAAAATATTTTTGTAATTTTGTAATAATTTTAAGTATTGTGGTTCAAAGGTTGCAACAATTTATTTACTTTTTACGTAATGTCCCTTGTAGTGGATGTCGGGCCTTGCTTGATACTGGTTTTAATGGTTTATCATTATAATATTCACATCAATTTTTGTGTCACTTTTCCTTAAATCTTTTCATTTCATTCATACACTGTATCGGTTTACACCAGTACAGTAGTTACTTTTGTTTGCCAGTAGTTTGTCGGTTTGGTTTAATTGTTGTTTTGGTTCTTGTCTTTTATAGTTGTGTGTGTGTGTGTGTGTGTGTGTGTGTGTGAATGTGATTTTCATGCTTTAGTGTGGCAATCCCGGTTGTTCTCAGCTTGTTTGTCTCCAAGTGCTACTGATGATCACCAGCTTTGTTTTCCAGCAAAGACCGCACGATTCTTTCTGTTATGTTTCCGTGCAGATGCAGCAGTTGGCTGTTTTGGTTTATCTTTGCCTTTTCTTTCCTCTTTCCTCTCTCCTTTTAATTGATGTTCACTCTTTTCTTCTCTTAATCTTCTCTTTTACTCTGTCAGGTCCAGCAATATATAAAATTCAGTTATAAACAAGCATTCAATAAAAGAAACTAATTAAATTCCTCCACGATTCTTTGTAAAAGCCTCTCTGCCTCACTTGGACTTTTTCTCCCCTGCAACAGAAACAGTAAGCAAGTCCCGATGTCCACTACAAAGGACATTACATAAAAGATGTTTTTTGAAAAGGTTAAAATTACTCCACCTTTTTACAAAATCTTACGAATTTCAAGTAAATACTTTCATACTGAAGAAAAACCTTGATTTGTATCGACAGGAAAATATCTGTCAAAAATTGTTGATGTACTTCTCTGGTTGTTGTAAAACATAAAAATTGAAAGTCCCGGCATTTTGAAAAGATGGTGTATGCGTTGTATTGGTCACATCCCCCAAAACTGGAGTATCAACAGAGAGCCGGGGATGTCTTCTTAAAGGTACAGTATGTAAGAATTACTGACATCTAGTGGCTGACATGGGTATTTAAAATAAAAGATGTTTTCTTTAGAAATTATTCATATTCCAAGCACTGCTGTGAATGTATGGTGGCCGTTTGTGGCCAAAATTCTCCCAGATATAAATATATTTTCATCTGTGTGTAGCTATGACTGGACTATGAGGAACTACTTTTAACGTCTTTTAAGGCATCACTGATCCCAAACAGTCTCTAACTCCCGTCTAACAAAGCTGGCGCAGCAATTTTAAAGTTCAGAGGTTCTTACTTTTACATACATCGTTTTGTCTATTCAGGGACACTGTAGTAAAAATAACAGAACAAATATGGCAGCCTCCATATGTGCACCCCCAGCGAGTAGATATAAATGACTCATTCTAAGAAAATAAACATATAACAGCTGTTCTAGTGCAGCGATTACACATCAATAGAAACAGTTTTGAATTATATATCACATTTTTCTGCTACTGACCTTTGATTTTTTTACAAACTGTACCTTTAAAGGGAAGGCAGTGTTCAAGTAAATACTATAAATAATGCTTGACTTAGAGGTCTGAGGCTCATGTCCTGCACAGAGGACAAAAATGAACTGCCGAGTCTTAGGATTTTGTTCAAGGGGCGAGCTGTCTGAGGTAAGATGGCCGCTGTGTAGCTACGTTACTCTCCATTGGCTAACAGCCCGCGTAAGCCATCTAGCCTCTATTATATGATATCTACAGCCCCGTTTCCACCAGCGGGTCTGGGTCGGGCCGGGCCGCATCGGTCCACGTTTTTTTGCATCTCCACAGATAAAAACTGGGACGGGTACCCTTATATCCGACCTGACCCATCCTACTATTTTGGTACCCTTCTGTAGGGGTACTGATCTAACCGATCCGGACCAAAGAGGCGGAGCTAACACACAGCAATCTGCTGATTGGTTGAAAAATCCGTCACTTCCCACATGATCGGCGTAAAAAAAACAAACAAGTGCTAATCTTTTGTTTCTGTCATGTGTGGCGCTTTGGTTAAACGGCGTTGCACGGCGATGATGTCACGCGATCACGTAGCAGCGCTGTCCGGTTAATACTCCGCCTCCAGGGTAAGGGGACAGGTTGCTGTGCGGATGCAACGTAAAATCAACACATCCATACCAAAACCCACCTGATCCGGCCTGGCCCGATCCAGACCCGCGGATGGAAACGGGGCTTAAAGGGGAAGTTCAGGATTTTTGACATAGGGTCTCATTTTCAAGTGAGCCAGAATGCTACTTCTCACTGAAGATGGTTTCAACATATTTCATTCCGTTATTCTAGTTCCAGGAGGTCGCTGATGCTAATGCTAGTGCAAGTCAATAGGAATCTGCTAGCCTGTGATTAATAACAATCTTATCTTCTCCACAGAACATCCGAGGTGAATCATTTCTAACTACAGACTATCTGTGTAAATGCCGTGTTAACAGAATAATGTTACAAATAAAACTAACCTGCATTTCGTTGCATTTTGATTGTTGCTGCTGAGACACTTTACAAAGTTTTACTTCCTGTATTTGGCAGCAGAGTGATGTCATCTGCTGCTACGTCCATGAAGGAATTTGATTACACAAATATACAGTCTGAAATACGACTACATCTGAAAGGCACGAGGATATGTCGCATTTTGAAGATGATTTCAAACTTTTTTCATCAAACTAACTGTCACCATGTCTCTATGAACCAGAATACACTGACAAAGGTAGTAAGCTGGTAAGAAACTAGTTCCTCAATATGAAATGCAAAATTTGTCATACAAGGCTAATTTTACTAGTTTAACACATGAGTTTACTAGTTTAACACGGCATTTACACAGATAGACTTGATGATTTGCCTCGGATCTTCTGTGGAGTGGATAAGATTGGTTTTAATCGCAGGCCAGCAGATTCCTATTGACTTCCACTAGCATTAGCATCAGCAACCTCCTGGAACTAGAATAACGGGATGGAATATGTTGAAACCGTCTTCAGTGATAAGTAGTATTCTGGCTCACTTGTAAATGACACCCTATGTCAAAAAATTCTGAACTTCCCCTTTAAGGTCCTCACGTACCACCAGACATCTCCTTAAAAAGGGATACCGTGTAACTTTTGGCCACTATGGGCTCTAAACCTGTAACTTCCCACAGACTACACAACGATCACCAAATTAGATCGTCTCTATCCATGGTTTGGAATCGTGTTTGCAGACCACTTTGACCAACTGACTTGAAATCACCAAGCCATACAGGAAAGCCCCCCAGGCTACACGATCCAATGAGGGACAGAGTTTGCGTTAGCCGAGGTTAAACTGATGCTGTTTCATCTTCTGTCATCTTCTTCAGACTTCTGTCATCTGACAGTGGACATAAACACAGCCAACAGGAACCTCAGAGTGTCCGACAGCGGCCGAAAGGTGACAAGGGTGGATGAGGAGGAACCGTATCCTGATCACCCCGAGAGGTTTGACAACTGGAAACAAATTCTGTGCACAGCTGCTCTGACTGGTCGCTGTTACTGGGAGGTGGAGTGGGAAGGATGGGTGTATGTTGGAGTGACCTACGGCAGAATCAAGCGGACGGGAGCCAGTAGGGACTGCTGGCTCGGATGGAACGACCAGTCGTGGAGTCTTAGATGCTCTGTTGAAGGTTACTATGCCTGGCACAATAATGAGAGGACAGAAATCTCCTCCTCTTCCTCTTCCTCTTCCTCTTCCTCGGCCCCTAACAGAGTAGCCGTGTACGTGGACTGTCCTGCTGGTACTTTGTCCTTCTACAGAGTCACGTCTGACTCACTAATCCACCTCCACACCTTCACCACCACATTCACTCATCCTCTCTATGCTGGATTTAGATTATTTACCAAATCTTCAGTTGCTGGGTTTCCATGACACTTTTTCGAAAAATAAAAACGATATTTCTTAAATTTCGAAAAAGTACAATAGCGATATGCAGGTGTTTCCACTGAATGGTATCAGCTGTAATTCTGGTAAAATCCGTCCCACGAGACTCCATTTTGAGGAGGATGGAGATATAAACATGTTTCAGAGCTGCTGCTCATCATCAGGAGACGATGATTCAGAGGTAAAGTCCGTATGTACGGAGCCTCTGATCACATCAGCAGGGAAAAACACTCGTGGTGACTTCCAGGACAGACGCCCGAAACGTAACACGAATTTAAAACCCCTAAGGATCAACTTCTGGAGTTATTTGATCGTTTCTACGCCGGTATGGGAGTGGGTGGTCGAGAAGAAAAAAGAATATGTGCAGGGATTTAATAAGTGAGATAAAAAAAATATGGGAACAGATAACAAGGGGGGTAACGGGGGGGAAAGGAAAAAGAAAATGTAAAAAAAGAAAAATAAAACAAAAAAATCTAAAAAATAGCTTTGGGGTGGGGGATTTTATTGCTGATAAAACCCCCCATCACTCGATTTCAAGTAAACCGAAAACAAAAACCTTTCCAACCCCCCCCCCCCCCCCCCCCCTATAGAGGCAAGGTGGGTTAATAGTATAGCACCTCCCCAACTACCCACCAACACAACTGTGCCAGTCGTGTGGTGTGTTCCTAGCATAAATGTCTTGGGGTGGTGTTGATCAACAGATGTCACAGTTGAATATCAAATAGATGACCAGAAGATCAGTCGATCCTGCAGGAGGACTGAAGCCTAACTCCCAGGTCCCAGTCCAAACGAAAATGCATGTGATCATTAAAAGGATACAACATCCAAAGAATGATGTTCCTTCATTTTCTACTCACCCTCATTCTGAGAAAGACTCTGGAGCACTTTTTTAATATCTCAAATGCAGCTGGAGATCCGGGAGGTTTTTTGTTATCCACCGACATCCACATAATAGAGTTCACCGGTGCCTGAAAATGTCCTTAAAAGTCCACAAAAACTTGTCAGTATTCCTCCATACTGCTCGTCTAATTTAATCCAAGTGTCCCGAGTGGGTAGCATCCAGAATTTACTGGAAACCGCATCATTTAGCATATGTTTATAGTTTAGGCTATAAAAGGTCATTCATTTTTGCATAAATGCATGTCTCAATTTACCTTAAAGGCATATGTCACCCCTGGGTGAAACTGAGCCCCCCCCCCGCAGTCCCCTGAGTTGGACAAGTGGGCAGAAGCGTTTTCTAGCCGACTCAGTCATTCTCTGAATCTGGCAGCACTGACTTTAGCTTAGCTTAGCATAGTTGCTGTAATCTGGTGGTTCCAACTAGCACCACTTGGTAAAAGTGAACTAATTATCTCAAGATTTTTTCCACATATGTTCAGTGACCCGCACATTCTGATGGAGTACAAACGAGAAGCAGATTTCACATCAAAGGACTGACTAGTCAGCATTCAATAGGGGAGCTATATGTACAGGAAGTACAGGCCAATCACAGGCCGTGGATGTTGCAGATATTTGAGAGGTCTACTATCACCGTGGATAGTAGCAACCCTGTTTACAGAAGATGGGGATTCTTTTTTTTTTTTTTATACATTTTATTTGCTGCACGTAACAATTAGACAAAAAAACAAGTTAATGGAAGTTGGGGATACTGAGTGCTGCCTTTGCTACTAGCCGCGGTGCTTCCCTGTGATTGGCCTGTACTTCCACAGCATATAGTTCCCTTATTGAATGCCGCCAAGGCAGTCCTTTGACGTGAAATTAAATTCTCATTTGTAGTCGATCAGACTGTGCTGATCACAAAACATAATCGGAGAAAAAGCTTGAGTAAATTAAGCCACAGGTTGCCAGATAGTGAGCTGCTATATAAACTACAGGTTGCCAGATAGTGAGCTACTTTATAAACTACAGGTTGCCAGATAGTGAGCTGCTTTATAAGCTACAGGTTGCCAGATAGTGAGCTGCTTTATAAGCTACAGGTTGCCAGATAATGAGCTGCTTTGTAAGCTACAGGTTGCCAGATAGTGAGCTACTTTATAAGCTACAGGTTGCCAGATAATGAGCTGCTTTATAACTACAAGTTGCCAGATAGTGAGCTGCTTTATAAACTACAGGTTGCCTGATAAGTGAGCTGCTTTATAAAGTACAGGTTGCCAGATAGTGAGCTACTTTTAAAGCACAGGTTGCCAGATAGTGAGCTGCTTTATAAGCTACAGGTTGCCAGATAGTGAGCTGCTTTTAAAGCTACAGGTTGCCAGATAGTGAGCTACTTTATAAGCTACAGGTTGCCAGATAGTGATCTGCTTTATAAACTACAGGTTGCCTGATAGTGAGCTGCTTTATAAACTAAAGGTTGCCAGATAGTGAGCTGCTATATAAACTACAGGTTGCCAGATAGTGAGCTGCTATATAAACTACAGGTTGCCAGATAGTGAGCTGCTTTATAAACTACAGGTTGCCAGATAGTGAGCTACTTTTAAAGCACAGGTTGCCAGATAGTGAGCTGCTGTATAAACTACAGGGTGCCAGATAGTGAGCTACTTAACTCTTTCGCTGCCATTCACGTGTTTCCACGTTAATTCAAATCCGAACGTTAACTGCCAATCACGTGTTTACACGTTAATTAAGGGTTTTAATTGGGGAAGCTGTTTTAATATCTGGTGCAGCTTGTGAAAGAGTTCAAAGATGATCTGACATTTTCTGATGTAGTTTTCACCAAATCCAGCAGATGGCGGCGTCAGACAAGCTTGAAAAAACCCTCCAGGAAGGGGAGGAGGTGCCATGTGGCTTCGTGTTGTTTGTTAGCTAGCGGCTGTTAGCCCCGGTTAGCCCAAGAAGTGTGCTCGATTCTTCTGCAAGGGGGGGGGAGAACATGGCGATCGGTCGTAATCGAAACGGCTTAGGAGGTGGATAAAGAAAGAAAGTTTGTGGACAAAGTGATCAGTGACAGAAAGTGACACGATCGATCGGAGACACGTCCATAGAGGGAAATACAGCAGCGAAGTCTGCAGCATGCGGTTGTTGGGGGGGGGGGGGTGCGTGCACGCAGAGCAGCTGCAGTAGAGGGGAGGAGGGGCGGAGGGAGACGTCTCTGCTCGCTGTTTCTGCCAAATATTCTGTTGTGAAACAAGCTTGTTGTGGCTTATTTAGCTGGTAAATAATTATTTAGCCTCCAAAACTCTTTTCTCAGTGTTGTATTTGTTGTTTCATAGAAGTAAACAGCTGTTCAGAAGATGAAGGTGTTACTAAAGTAAAAAATATTGTCATCAAAGACACTTTTCAACTTGAATCGGACGGCGAGTTTCAAACTAATTTTTCTCCGCTTTTTGCTCAAAAATAGGCATTTTCGCTGAAACAAGCCCATCTTCTAAAGCAGATTACTAAAGAATGGAAAAAGCTAGAAACAAATGGTTTTTTTCTGATAAAAGAAGAGAGTCTAAACTTTTCTTTGGTACATTCAGTGTTTGTATTGGCATAGTACACAATATTCTGTGGATCTCCCAAAATCAGTCAAAATGCTCAAAAAGTCTGGCAGTATGGAGTACTCTGCTCTGAAAACGGCTGGCAGTGAATGAGTTAATAACCACAAGTTGCCAGATAGTGAGCTGCTATATAAACTACAGGTTGCCTGAAAGTGAGCTGCTGTATAAACTACAGGTTGCCAGATAGTGAGCTGCTATATAAACTACAGGTTGCCAGATAGTGAGCTGCTATATAAACTACAGGTTGCCAGATAGTGAGCTGCTATATAAACTACAGGTTGCCAGATAGTGAGCTACTTTTAAAGCACAGGTTGCCAGATAGTGAGCTGCTGTATAAACTACAGGGTGCCAGATAGTGAGCTACTTTATAACCACAAGTTGCCAGATAGTGAGCTGCTATATAAACTACAGGTTGCCTGAATAGTGAGCTGCTTTATAAACTACAGGTTGCCAGATAGTGAGCTGCTATATAAACTACAGGTTGGCAGATAGTGAGCTGCTATATAAACTACAGGTTGCCAGATAGTGAGCTGCTATATAAACTACAGGTTGCCAGATAGTGAGCTGCTATATAAACTACAGGTTGCCAGATAGTGAGCTGCTGTATAAACTACAGGTTGCCAGATAGTGAGCTGCTATATAAACTACAGGTTAGCAGATAGTGAGCTGCTATATAAACTACAGGTTGCCAGATAGTGAGCTGCTATATAAACTACAGGTTGCCAGATAGTGAGCTGCTTTATAAACTACAGGTTGCCAGATAGTGAGCTACTTTTTAACCACAGGTTGCCAGATAGTGAGCTGCTGTATAAACTACAGGTTGCCAGATAGTGAGCTACTTTTTAACCACAGGTCGCCAGATAGTGAGCTGCTGTATAAACTATACGTTGCCAGATAGTGAGCTGCTTTATAAACTACAGGTTGCCAGATAGTGAGCTGCTGTATAAACCACAGGTTGCCAGATAGTGAGCTGCTATATAAACTACAGGTTGCCAGATAGTGAGCTGCTGTATAAACCACAGGTTGCCAGATAGTGAGCTACTTTTAAAGCACAGGTTGCCAGATAGTGAGCTGGTTTAAAAGCTTCAGCTTGCCAGATAGTAAGCTGCTGTATAAATTACAGGTTGCCAGATAGTGAGCTACTTTATAACCACAAGTTGCCAGATAGTGAGCTGCTATGTAAACTACAGGTTGCCTAAAAGTGAGCTGCTGTATAAACTACAGGTTGCCAGATAGTGAGCTGCTATATAAACTACAGGTTGCCAGATAATGAGCTGCTATATAAGCTACAGGTTGCCAGATAGTGAGCTGCTTTATATGCTACAGGTTGCCAGATAGTGAGCTATTTTTAAACCACAGGTTGCCAGATAATGAGTTGCTATATAAGCTCCAGGTTGCCAGATAGTGAGCTGCTTTATAAACTACAGGTTGCCAGATAGTGAGCTACTTTATAACCACAAGTTGCAAGATAGTGAGCTGCTATATAAACGACAGGTTGCCTGAAAGTGAGCTGCTGTATAAACTACAGGTTGCCAGATAGTGAGCTACTTTTAAACCACAGGTTGCCAGATAGTGAGCTGCTGTATAAACTACAGGTTGCCAGATAGTGAGCTACTTTTTAACCACAAGTTGCCAGATAGTGAGCTGCTGTATAAACTACAGGTTGCCAGATAGTGAGCTACTTTTTAACCACAGGTTGCCAGATAGTGAGCTGCTGTATAAACTATACGTTGCCAGATAGTGAGCTGCTGTATAAACTACAGGTTGCCAGATAGTGAGCTGCTGTATAAACCACAGGTTGCCAGATAGTGAGCTGCTATATAAACTACAGCTTGCCAGATAGTGAGCTGCTGTATAAACCACAGGTTGCCAGATAGTGAGCTACTTTTAAAGCACAGGTTGCCAGATAGTGAGCTGGTTTAAAAGCTTCAGCTTGCCAGATAGTGAGCTGCTGTATAAATTACAGGTTGCCAGATAGTGAGCTACTTTATAACCACAAGTTGCCAGATAGTGAGCTGCTATGTAAACTACAGGTTGCCTAAAAGTGAGCTGCTGTATAAACTACAGGTTGCCAGATAGTGAGCTGCTATATAAACTACAGGTTGCCAGATAATGAGCTGCTATATAAGCTACAGGTTGCCAGATAGTGAGCTGCTTTATATGCTACAGGTTGCCAGATAGTGAGCTATTTTTAAACCACAGGTTGCCAGATAATGAATTGCTATATAAGCTCCAGGTTGCCAGATAGTGAGCTGCTTTATAAACTACAGGTTGCCAGATAGTGAGCTACTTTATAACCACAAGTTGCAAGATAGTGAGCTGCTATATAAACGACAGGTTGCCTGAAAGTGAGCTGCTGTATAAACTACAGGTTGCCAGATAGTGAGCTACTTTTAAACCACAGGTTGCCAGATAGTGAGCTGCTGTATAAACTACAGGTTGCCAGATAGTGAGCTACTTTTTAACCACAGGTTGCCAGATAGTGAGCTGCTGTATAAACTACAGGTTGCCAGATAGTGAGCTACTTTTTAACCACAGGTTGCCAGATAGTGAGCTGCTGTATAAACTATACGTTGCCAGATAGTGAGCTGCTTTATAAACTACAGGTTGCCAGATAGTGAGCTACTTTTAAACCACAGGTTGCCAGATAGTGAGCTCCTTTATAAGCTACAGGTTGCCAGATAGTGAGCTGCTTAAAAAGCTTCAGGTTGCCAGATAGTGAGCTGCTGTATAAACTACAGGTTGCCAGATAGTGAGCTGCTGTATAAACCACAGGTTGCCAGATAGTGAGCTGCTTTTAAAGCACAGGTTGCCAGATAGTGAGCTGCTTTATAAGCTACAGGTTGCCAGATAGTGAGCTAGTTTAAAAGCTCAGGTTGCCAGATAGTGAGCTGCTTTATAAGCTACAGGTTGCCAGATAGTGAGCTACTTTTTAAGCACAGGTTGCCAGATAGTGAGCTGCTATATAAACTACAGGTTACCTGATAGTGAGCTACTTTTAAACCACAGGTTGCCAGATAGTGAGCTGCTTTATAAGCTACAGGTTGCCAGATAGTGAGCTGCTTTAAAAGACAGGTTGCCAGATAGTGAGCTGCTTTATAAGCTACAGGTTGCCAGATAGTGAGCTGCTGTATAAACCACAGGTTGCCAGATAGTGAGCTACTTTTAAAGCACAGGTTGCCAGATAGTGAGCTGCTTTATAAGCTACAGGTTGCCAGATAGTGAGCTGGTTAAAAAGCTACAGGTTGCCAGATAGTGAGCTGCTTTATAAACTACAGGTTGCCAGATAGTGAGCTACTTTATAACCACAGGTTGCCAGATAGTGAGCTGCTATATAAACTACAGGTTGCCTGATAGTGAGCTGCTGTATAAACTACAGGTTGCCAGATAGTGAGCTGCTATATAAACTACAGGTTGCCAGATAGTGAGCTGCTATATAAACTACAGGTTGCCAGATAGTGAGCTGCTATATAAACTACAGGTTGCCAGATAGTGAGCTGCTATATAAGCTACAGGTTTCCAGATAGTGAGCTGCTTTAAAAACTACAGGTTGCCAGATAGTGAGCTGCTATATAAACTACAGGTTGCCAGATAGTGAGCTGCTATATAAACTACAGGTTGCCAGATAGTGAGCTGCTATATAAACTACAGGTTGCCAGATAGTGAGCTGCTATATAAACTACAGGTTGCCAGATAGTGAGCTGCTGTATAAACCACAGGTTGCCAGATAGTGAGCTACTTTTAAAGCACAGGTTGCCAGATAGTGAGCTGCTTTTAAAGCTTCAGGTTGCCAGATAGTGAGCTACTTTATAACCACAGGTTGCCAGATAGTGAGCTGCTATATAAACTACAGGTTGCCTGATAGTGAGCTGCTTTATAAACTACAGGTTGCCAGATAGTGAGCTGCTATATAAACTACAGGTTGCCAGATAATGAGCTGCTATATAAGCTACAGGTTGCCAGATAGTGAGCTGCTTTATATGCTACAGGTTGCCAGATAGTGAGCTATTTTTAAACCACAGGTTGCCAGATAGTGAGTTGCTTTATAAGTGAGTTGCAGATAGTGAGCTACTTTATAACCACAGGTTGCCAGATAGTGAGCTGCTATATAAACTACAGGTTGCCAAATAGTGAGCTGCTGTATAAACTACAGGTTGCCAGATAGTGAGCTGCTATATAAACTACAGGTTGCCAGATAATGAGCTGCTATATAAGCTACAGGTTGCCAGATAGTGAGCTGCTTTATATGCTACAGGTTGCCAGATAGTGAGCTATTTTTAAACCACAGGTTGCCAGATAATGAGTTGCTATATAAGCTCCAGGTTGCCAGATAGTGAGCTGCTTTATAAACTACAGGTTGCCAGATAGTGAGCTACTTTATAACCACAAGTTTCCAGATAGTGAGCTGCTATATAAACGACAGGTTGCCTGAAAGTGAGCTGCTGTATAAACTACAGGTTGCCAGATAGTGAGCTACTTTTAAACCACAGGTTTTCAGATAGTGAGCTGCTTTATAAACTACAGGTTGCCAGATAGTGAGCTACTTTTTAACCACAGGTTGCCAGATAGTGAGCTGCTGTATAAACTACAGGTTGCCAGATAGTGAGCTGCTGTATAAACTACAGGTTGCCAGATAGTGAGCTACTTTTAAACCACAGGTTGCCAGATAGTGAGCTGCTATATAAACTACAGGTTGCCAGATAGTGAGCTGCTTTATAAACCACAGGTTGCCAGATAGTGAGCTACTTTTAAAGCACAGGTTGCCAGATAGTGAGCTGCTTTATAAGCTACAGGTTGCCAGATAGTGAGCTACTTTTAAAAAGCACAGGTTGCCAGATAGTGAGCTGCTTTATAAACTACAGGTTGCCAGATAGTGAGCTACTTTATAAACCACAGGTTGCCAGATAGTGAGCTGCTATATAAACTACAGGTTGCCAGATAGTGAGCTGCTTTATAAACTACAGGTTGCCAGATAATGAGCTGCTATATAAACTACAGGTTGCCAGATAGTGAGCTGCTATATAAACTACAGGTTGCCAGATAGTGAGCTGCTATATAAACTACAGGTTGCCAGATAGTGAGCTGCTTTATAAACTACAGGTTGCCAGATAGTGAGCTGCTTTATAAAGCTACAGGTTGCCAGATAGTGAGCTGCTTTATAAACTACAGGTTGCCAGATAGTGAGCTGCTTTATAAACTACAGGTTGCCAGATAGTGAGCTGCTTTATAAGCTACAGGTTGCCAGATAGTGAGCTACTTTTAAAGCACAGGTTGCCAGATAGTGAGCTGCTTTATAAAGCTACAGGTTGCCAGATAGTGAGCTGCTTTATAAACTACAGGTTGCCAGATAGTGAGCTACTTTATAAGCACAGGTTGCCAGATAGTGAGCTGCTTTATAAACTACAGGTTGCCAGATAGTGAGCTGCTTTATAAACTACAGGTTGCCAGATAGTGAGCTGCTTTTTAAAGCTACAGGTTGCCAGATAGTGAGCTGCTTTATAAGCTACAGGTTGCCAGATAGTGAGCTGCTTTATAAGCTACAGGTTGCCAGATAGTGAGCTGCTTTTTAAACCACAGGTTGCCAGATAGTGAGCTGCTTTATAAGCTACAGGTTGCCAGATAGTGAGCTACTTTTTAAGCACAGGTTGCCAGATAGTGAGCTGCTTTATAAGCTACAGGTTGCCAGATAGTGAGCTGCTTTATAAGCTACAGGTTGCCAGATAGTGAGCTGCTTTATAAGCTACAGGTTGCCAGATAGTGAGCTGCTTTATAAGCTACAGGTTGCCAGATAGTGAGCTGCTTTATAAGCTACAGGTTGCCAGATAGTGAGCTACTTTTAAAGCACAGGTTGCCAGATAGTGAGCTGCTTTATAAGCTACAGGTTGCCAGATAGTGAGCTGCTTTATAAGCTACAGGTTGCCAGATAGTGAGCTGCTTTATAAACTACAGGTTGCCAGATAGTGAGCTGCTTTTATAAGCACAGGTTGCCAGATAGTGAGCTGCTTTATAAGCTACAGGTTGCCAGATAGTGAGCTACTTTTAAAGCACAGGTTGCCAGATAGTGAGCTGCTTTATAAGCTACAGGTTGCCAGATAGTGAGCTACTTTTAAAACACAGGTTGCCAGATAGTGAGCTGCTTTATAAGCTACAGGTTGCCAGATAGTGAGCTACTTTTAAAGCACAGGTTGCCAGATAGTGAGCTGCTTTATAAACTACAGGTTGCCAGATAGTGAGCTGCTTTATAAAGCTACAGGTTGCCAGATAGTGAGCTACTTTTAAAGCACAGGTTGCCAGATAGTGAGCTGCTTTATAAGCTACAGGTTGCCAGATAGTGAGCTGCTTTATAAGCTACAGGTTGCCAGATAGTGAGCTACTTTTAAAACACAGGTTGCCAGATAGTGAGCTGCTTTATAAGCTACAGGTTGCCAGATAGTGAGCTACTTTTAAAGCACAGGTTGCCAGATAGTGAGCTGCTTTATAAGCTACAGGTTGCCAGATAGTGAGCTACTTTATAAAGCACAGGTTGCCAGATAGTGAGCTGCTTTATAAGCTACAGGTTGCCAGATAGTGAGCTGCTTTATAAAGCTACAGGTTGCCAGATAGTGAGCTGCTTTATAAAGCTACAGGTTGCCAGATAGTGAGCTGCTTTATAAGCTACAGGTTGCCAGATAGTGAGCTGCTTTATAAGCTACAGGTTGCCAGATAGTGAGCTGCTTTATAAACTACAGGTTGCCAGATAGTGAGCTGCTTTATAAGCTACAGGTTGCCAGATAGTGAGCTGCTTTATAAGCTACAGGTTGCCAGATAGTGAGCTGCTTTATAAGCTACAGGTTGCCAGATAGTGAGCTACTTTATAAACACAGGTTGCCAGATAGTGAGCTGCTTTATAAGCTACAGGTTGCCAGATAGTGAGCTACTTTTATAAACTACAGGTTGCCAGATAGTGAGCTGCTTTATAAAGCTACAGGTTGCCAGATAGTGAGCTGCTTTATAAGCTACAGGTTGCCAGATAGTGAGCTACTTTATAAGCACAGGTTGCCAGATAGTGAGCTGCTTTATAAAGCTACAGGTTGCCAGATAGTGAGCTGCTTTATAAGCTACAGGTTGCCAGATAGTGAGCTACTTTTAAAGCACAGGTTGCCAGATAGTGAGCTGCTTTATAAGCTACAGGTTGCCAGATAGTGAGCTACTTTTAAATCACAGGTTGCCAGATAGTGAGCTGCTTTATAAGCTACAGGTTGCCAGATAGTGAGCTGCTTTATAAGCTACAGGTTGCCAGATAGTGAGCTACTTTATAAAGCACAGGTTGCCAGATAGTGAGCTGCTTTATAAGCTACAGGTTGCCAGATAGTGAGCTGCTTTTTAAGCACAGGTTGCCAGATAGTGAGCTGCTTTATAAGCTACAGGTTGCCAGATAGTGAGCTGCTTTATAAGCTACAGGTTGCCAGATAGTGAGCTGCTTTATAAGCTACAGGTTGCCAGATAGTGAGCTGCTTTATAAGCTACAGGTTGCCAGATAGTGAGCTGCTTTATAAGCTACAGGTTGCCAGATAGTGAGCTGCTTTATAAGCTACAGGTTGCCAGATAGTGAGCTGCTTTATAAGCTACAGGTTGCCAGATAGTGAGCTACTTTTTAAAGCACAGGTTGCCAGATAGTGAGCTGCTTTATAAGCTACAGGTTGCCAGATAGTGAGCTACTTTTAAAGCACAGGTTGCCAGATAGTGAGCTGCTTTATAAGCTACAGGTTGCCAGATAGTGAGCTACTTTATAAAGCTACAGGTTGCCAGATAGTGAGCTGCTTTGTAAGCTACAGGTTGCCAGATAGTGAGCTGCTTTATAAGCTACAGGTTGCCAGATAGTGAGCTACTTTTAAAGCACAGGTTGCCAGATAGTGAGCTGCTTTATAAGCTACAGGTTGCCAGATAGTGAGCTACTTTTAAAGCACAGGTTGCCAGATAGTGAGCTACTTTTAAAGCACAGGTTGCCAGATAGTGAGCTGCTTTATAAGCTACAGGTTGCCAGATAGTGAGCTACTTTTAAAGCACAGGTTGCCAGATAGTGAGCTGCTTTATAAGCTACAGGTTGCCAGATAGTGAGCTGCTTTGTAAGCTACAGGTTGCCAGATAGTGAGCTGCTTTGTAAGCTACAGGTTGCCAGATAGTGAGCTACTTTTAAAGCACAGGTTGCCAGATAGTGAGCTGCTTTATAAGCTACAGGTTGCCAGATAGTGAGCTGCTTTATAAGCTACAGGTTGCCAGATAGTGAGCTACTTTTAAAGCACAGGTTGCCAGATAGTGAGCTGCTTTATAAGCTACAGGTTGCCAGATAATGATCTACTTTTAAAGCACAGGTTGCCAGATAGTGAGCTGCTTTATAAGCTACAGGTTGCCAGATAGTGAGCTACTTTTAAAACACAGGTTGCCAGATAGTGAGCTGCTTTATAAGCTACAGGTTGCCAGATAGTGAGCTACTTTTAAAGCACAGGTTGCCAGATAGTGAGCTGCTTTATAAGCTACAGGTTGCCAGATAGTGAGCTGCTTTTAAGCTACAGGTTGCCAGATAGTGAGCTACTTTTAAAGCACAGGTTGCCAGATAGTGAGCTGCTTTATAAGCTACAGGTTGCCAGATAGTGAGCTGCTTTATAAGCTACAGGTTGCCAGATAGTGAGCTACTTTTAAAGCACAGGTTGCCAGATAGTGAGCTGCTTTATAAGCTACAGGTTGCCAGATAGTGAGCTGCTTTATAAAGCTACAGGTTGCCAGATAGTGAGCTGCTTTTATAAGCTAAGGTTGCCAGATAGTGAGCTACTTTTAAAGCACAGGTTGCCAGATAGTGAGCTGCTTTATAAGCTACAGGTTGCCAGATAGTGAGCTACTTTTAAAGCACAGGTTGCCAGATAGTGAGCTGCTTTATAAGCTACAGGTTGCCAGATAGTGAGCTACTTTTAAAGCACAGGTTGCCAGATAGTGAGCTGCTTTAAAAGCTACAGGTTGCCAGATAGTGAGCTACTTTTAAAGCACAGGTTGCCAGATAGTGAGCTGTTTCATAAGCTACAGGTTGCCAGATAGTGAGCTGCTTTTAAAGCACAGGTTGCCAGATAATGAGCTGCTTTATAAGCTACAGGTTGCCAGATAGTGAGCTGCTTTAAAAGCTACAGGTTGCCAGATAATGACCTACTTTTAAAGCACACGTTGCCAGATAGTGAGCTGCTTTATAAGCTACAGGTTGCCAGATAGTGAGCTACTTTTTAAAGCACAGGTTGCCAGATAGTGAGCTGCTTTATAAGCTACAGGTTGCCAGATAGTGAGCTACTTTTAAAGCACAGGTTGCCAGATAGTGAGCTGCTTTATAAAGCTACAGGTTGCCAGATAGTGAGCTGCTTTATAAGCTACAGGTTGCCAGATAGTGAGCTACTTTTAAAGCACAGGTTGCCAGATAGTGAGCTGCTTTATAAGCTACAGGTTGCCAGATAGTGAGCTACTTTTAAAGCACAGGTTGCCAGATAGTGAGCTGCTTTATAAGCTACAGGTTGCCAGATAGTGAGCTACTTTTAAAGCACAGGTTGCCAGATAATGAGCTGCTATATAAGCTACAGGTTCCCAGATAGTGACCTGCTTTATAAGCTACAGGTTGCCAGATAGTGAGCTACTTTTAAAGCACAGGTTGCCAGATAGTGAGCTGCTTTATAAAGCTACAGGTTGCCAGATAGTGAGCTGCTTTATAAGCTACAGGTTGCCAGATAGTGAGCTACTTTTAAAGCACAGGTTGCCAGATAGTGAGCTGCTTTATAAGCTACAGGTTGCCAGATAGTGAGCTACTTTTAAAGCACAGGTTGCCAGATAGTGAGCTGCTTTATAAGCTACAGGTTGCCAGATAGTGAGCTACTTTTAAAGCACAGGTTGCCAGATAGTGAGCTGCTTTATAAACTACAGGTTGCCAGATAGTGAGCTGCTTTATAAGCTACAGGTTGCCAGATAGTGAGCTGCTTTATAAAGCTACAGGTTGCCAGATAGTGAGCTACTTTTAAAGCACAGGTTGCCAGATAGTGAGCTGCTTTATAAGCTACAGGTTGCCAGATAGTGAGCTACTTTTAAAGCACAGGTTGCCAGATAGTGAGCTGCTTTATAAGCTACAGGTTGCCAGATAGTGAGCTACTTTATAAAGCTACAGGTTGCCAGATAGTGAGCTGCTTTATAAACCACAGGTTGCCAGATAGTGAGCTGCTTTATAAGCTACAGGTTGCCAGATAGTGAGCTGCTTTATAAGCTACAGGTTGCCAGATAGTGAGCTACTTTTAAAGCACAGGTTGCCAGATAGTGAGCTGCTTTATAAGCTACAGGTTGCCAGATAGTGAGCTACTTTTAAACCACAGGTTGCCAGATAGTGAGCTGCTTTATAAAGCTACAGGTTGCCAGATAGTGAGCTGCTTTATAAAGCTACAGGTTGCCAGATAGTGAGCTGCTTTTAAAGCACAGGTTGCCAGATAGTGAGCTGCTTTATAAGCTACAGGTTGCCAGATAGTGAGCTGCTTTTAAAGCACAGGTTGCCAGATAGTGAGCTGCTTTATAAGCTACAGGTTGCCAGATAGTGAGCTGCTTTATAAGCTACAGGTTGCCAGATAGTGAGCTACTTTTAAAGCACAGGTTGCCAGATAGTGAGCTGCTTTATAAGCTACAGGTTGCCAGATAGTGAGCTACTTTTTAAACCACAGGTTGCCAGATAGTGAGCTGCTTTATAAGCTACAGGTTGCCAGATAGTGAGCTACTTTTAAAGCACAGGTTGCCAGATAGTGAGCTGCTTTATAAGCTACAGGTTGCCAGATAGTGAGCTACTTTTAAAGCACAGGTTGCCAGATAGTGAGCTGCTTTATAAGCTACAGGTTGCCAGATAGTGAGCTGCTTTATAAACTACAGGTTGCCAGATAGTGAGCTGCTATATAAACTACAGGTTGCCAGATAGTGAGCTGCTATATAAACTACAGGTTGCCAGATAGTGAGCTGCTTTATAAGCTACAGGTTGCCAGATAGTGAGCTGCTATTTAAAGCTACAGGTTGCCAGATAGTGAGCTGCTATATAAGCTACAGGTTGCCAGATAGTGAGCTGCTTATATAAACTACAGGTTGCCAGATAGTGAGCTGCTATATAAACTACAGGTTGCCAGATAGTGAGCTGCTATATAAACTACAGGTTGCCAGATAGTGAGCTGCTATATAAACTACAGGTTGCCAGATAGTGAGCTGCTGTATAAACTACAGCTTGCCAGATAGTGAGCTGCTATATAAACTACAGGTTGCCAGATAGTGAGCTGCTATATAAAGCACAGGTTGCCAGATAGTGAGCTGCTATATAAACTACAGGTTGCCAGATAGTGAGCTGCTATATAAACTACAGGTTGCCAGATAGTGAGCTGCTATATAAACTACAGGTTGCCAAATAGTGAGCTGCTATATAAACTACAAGTTGCCAGATAGTGAGCTGCTATATAAACTACAGGTTGCCAAATAGTGAGCTGCTATATAAACCACAAGTTGCCAGATAGTGAGCTGCTATATAAACTACAGGTTGCCAGATAGTGAGCTGCTATATAAACTACATGTTGCTAGATAGTGAGCTGCTATATAAACTACAGGTTGCCAGATAGTGAGCTGCTATATAAACTACAGGTTGCCAGATAGTGAGCTGCTATATAAACTACAGGTTGCCAGATAGTGAGCTGCTATATAAACCACAGGTTGCCAGATAGTGAGCTGCTATATAAACTACAGGTTGCCAGATAGTGAGCTGCTATATAAACTACAAGTTGCCAGATAGTGAGCTGCTATATAAACTACACGTTGCCAGATAGTTAGCTGCTATATAAACTACAGGTTGCTAGATAGTGAGCTGCTATATAAACTACAGGTTGCCAGATAGTGAGCTGCTATATAAACTACAGGTTGCCAGATAGTGAGCTGCTATATAAACTACAGGTTGCCAGATAGTGAGCTGCTATATAAGCTACAGGTTGCCAGATAGTGAGCTACTTTTATAAACACAGGTTGCCAGATAGTGAGCTGCTTTATAAGCTACAGGTTGCCAGATAGTGAGCTACTTTTAAAGCACAGGTTGCCAGATAGTGAGCTGCTTCATAAGCTACAGGTTGCCAGATAGTGAGCTACTTTATAAGCTACAGGTTGCCAGATAATGATCTACTTTTAAGACCCAGTTTGCCAGATAGTGAGCTGCTTTATTAGCTAAAGGTTGCCAGATAGTGAGCTGCTTTATAAGCTACAGGTTGCCAGATAGTGAGCTATTTTTAAACCACAGGTTGCCAGATAATGAGCTGCTTTATAAGCTACAGGTTGCCAGATAGTGAGCTGCTTTATAAGCTACAGGTTGCCAGATAGTGAGCTGCTTTATAAACCAAAAGTTGCCAAATACAGAACATATTTCATATGAAGTCTCTGCAGTCACATTCAGCACACAGTTACATGCTTTAATTTTGATAACTTCCTCATGAGCTAACGTGTAACTGAAGGCAGCTAAACGTTGATGATACAGTGTCTAAGATTTACCGTTATGTAGTGGTAAAGCTGAGCATTTGAACAAAAAGGTGTTTTTTTTTTTTTTATGACTTCATATTCCAGCACTGTTATGACTGTACGGTGGCCGTTAGTGGCCAAAATTCTCCCAGACATGTAGATGTTTTCATGTGTGAGTGGTTCAGTGGTTTCAGGTGCAGCTCTGACTGGACTATGAGGAACTACTTTTACTGTGTTTTTAGGCATCACTGATCCCAAACAGCGCTCTGAACAGAGCTGGTGCTGCAGTTTTAAAGTTCAGAATTCACTTCACACACAATGTTTTGTCAGAATTCTGACTTTTTTTCAGAACAACAACAACAAAAAATCAGGATTTTCCTTTTTTTTTTTTTTCAATTTCTGAAAAAGTCAGAATTCTGACTTTAATCTCAGTTTTTTTTCCCCCTGTGGCCCTAATCCTCTTCCGTAGTCTTTTACCTGATGTCTACCTGAAGAATAACACTTAATTTGTTATTAATCTATAAAAATCTGCAGAATGAGCGGATATGCTGATGAGATGGTAAAAGATGTGAACAGCACAAATCTTTATGTGGCTGCAGTTTGCTGTGCGGCCAGTAGGTGGTGGTGTTCAACCATCTAGAGTTAAAAAACCGCGAGGAAGAAGCAGGAGGACCCCAGCTGTTAAACCCAACAGAACTGCAGCGTCTCCGGGTACCGAACCGAACCGGACCGGACCGGCTCGCTGTGATATGGAAGCGGATGAGTCGCTGCGGGACCAGCGTCAGGAATCGGAGCTGTTCGGCTCCACCGGACGGAGCCGATGATGGAGCCGTGACCGGCAGGCTGGGGTCGGTGCTGGCCGGGCTCAGGTCTCCGCTCCGGGCCGTGCTGTTCCCACTCCGGTGGCTCCTCAGCTGGTTCTGGACCCGGATCGTGGTCACGGTCAGAGCCGCGTCCCGAGCCGCCGCCCTGCCCCGCGGCGTGCAGCGGGGGGACGGCAGCGGGAGTCCGGAGCGAGGCGGCCGGATCCAGACCCATCACCGGCGGGCCTTTGAGTTTATGTCCGCGGCGCTGAGGATCGACGAGGATGAGAAAGGTACTCCTCCTCCTCCTCCTCCTCCTCCTCATCACCAGTGTGTTTCACTTTGAGTTCTGTGTGGGGGTGAGGGAAGGGGGCGGGGCCCCAGGTGATCTGGAGCCTCTGCAGATGCGCACACATCCGCTGTTCTCACGCGCAACACCTGCCTCCTTCCATCAGGGGACAAGCTGCAGGCCGTCAGGTGGTACCACCGCGGGATCACGGAGCTGGAGAAAGGCGTCTCCATCCGGGTGTCAGGAAGTGGTGAGTCCTCGCGCCCTCCGACACAGAGCCGAGTTAAGACTTTACAAGTGTATCTATCTGCGGCTTGAAACCCAGTGGGCGTGTCGCATTGTGGGTGGGTCTGATTAGGTTTAGGGGAAGGGTCAGGGGTAGGGCTAGATTTTGCCGTGCTCTCATTGGCCTGGTGGGCGTGTCGTCGACTAACGTCACACTACGACACGCCCACTCTACGACACGCCCCTGTCTTGCGAGCCGCAGATAGACCCTTCTCAGACTTTACGGCCGCAGGCAGAACTGTGATATTTGTGGGTGGGTGTGTGACTGGAGGGGGGGCGTGAATGCGGTTGTGTGTGTGTGTGGCTGCCTGTGGGGGTGTGTGGAGATGGGTGGGTGGGTGGGGGTGATGGATGATGGGTGTTTGGGTGCGGGGGTGGTGGTGCATTGGTGGGGTTTGTGTGTGTCGGGTTGGGGGGGGGGGGGGAAGGGGAAAAAAAAAAAAAAAAAAAATAGCGCTCTCGTGCCTCTTGGGGGGTTTGCGAGGCCTGGGGATGTTGGGCCGGTGACTCTGGCCCCTCCGCCGACCCTTTCCGCTCCCGTCTTTTCCCCCCTCCCTGGCCTGGCGTGGTCGAGCGCCCTCAGGGGCCGAGGCTGGCCCCTCTGTGGTGAACGCCGGACGCCGGGCCGTGGGGGCGGCCATGCCTGCCCCTTCTGCCCTGGGGGATCCCGGGAGGCAGGGGTACCTAATGCCGGTAACGGCTCTCCTTCAGGGGGAATTCATACCCCCCTGGTCTCCTTTCCCAAGACCCCCCCCCCCCCTGCTCTACCTCACACACACACACGTAGGGTTTTGGGGGGGGTGCGTGTCAAGCGGGCGTGGTGAGGGAGGGCACCAAAGTGCCTTTGCTTGCCACGTCTAGAGGCAGCCTGCTCCCCAGTTTTAACCACACTTAGACACCTAAACACATAAAATAACAACAGCTCACAACCACTTCTGAGGGGCGGGCCATATAGTGTGTGGAAGGAGGGAGGGGCCGGTTGGGGGGTCATGCCCCCTACGCGACCCCACTCCCGGCATGACTTGGCACTGCCCCTTAGTTTTAACTGCAAACAACACACATCTTACACACACAGTCATGAGCGGGGGGGTGGGGGGGACAGGGTCCTTTCATACCCCGGTCTCCTGGGCGCTACTGGGGGGAGGGGGGGACAGTGGCTACTTCACGCGCCAGTGGTTAAGGCTGGCTGCATTGCGGGGGATCTGCTGGCCTGGGGGATGCCTGGCCTGCTGCGTCCGGGGTTGGGGGATGGGGGTGGTGGTGGGGGGGGACGTGTTGGGGGCTTGGAGCTCGCGGCTCCTTCCCCGGCCCGAGCTACCACTCAGGAGGCACGAGGGCATGGGCAAGAGAGAGGTGGGTATGTAAGAATAATGAATGAGAGTGTGAAAGAGGAAATGTGGGAGGGAGGAACTTGGGCTGGAAGAGGGAGGAGATGTGGGTAAGTGGTTGGAGGAAAGGGGGGATGGAGGAAGGAGTGGCATGCTCGTGAGTGTCTATTAGGGATGGTCATGAGGGGCTGAAGGAAGGAAGGGCGGGAGTGTGATAGGTCAGAGGGAGGGGCGGGGCTGGACATGTAAGGGGGGACTGTATGGGGTTTGGGGGTATAGGGAGGTGGGGGCGTGTGTGTGGGGGGGGTGGGAGGGGTTGGTGCAGTTATGTGGGGGGAGTGCATGTGTGTGTTAGAGGGTATGAGGAGGTGGGGGTAGGTGTAGACGGTAGAGGGAGGAGAGTGTTGGGGGTGGAGAGAGGAGTGAGTGTGGGTATGTAAGGTCAGAGAGCGGAGTGGGTGGGGGTATGCGTGTGTGGGGGGGTACACGGAGGTGTTGGGTAGGGCTGGGCGGTGTGGGCGGAGGTTCGTATCTCGGTATTCGTGCCGGGCATCTTGGTGTCGGTGTGGTGCGGTGTGGCTGCGGGTTGGTTGGGGGCCGGGCGCTTTGGTGGGGGGTGCGGTTTTGTTTGTGGCTTCCGGGGCTTTTTGTGCGGGGCGGGCGCAGGGGGGGATCTGTATCCTGTATGTGGTTGCTCTTGCGGTGTTGATGTCTTGGGTGCCTGTGTCTCGATGTGGGGGCGGTGACGGTATATCTTTCAGCCCTAGTGTTGGGGTAGGTGTGTGGGGAGTGTGTGTGCGAGCGTGGTAGGGGGTGGTAGAGGTGGTGGCGCCCTGGTGTCAGGTGTATGGGGCAGGGACTTTGGGGTGGGGGCTGGCCTGCCCTGGGGGGCGTCGTCTGGGGGTCCGGTCCTCCTGGGTTTCGGTTGGGCCGCCCGGGTCCGGGGGAGGGGGTGGCTGCTCCTGGGCGCTTGGGCCCTGGGCCCGGCGCTGTCTCCGCTCCGGGGGACGCCCGGCGCCCGGTGGGGTCGGCGGCTGCTGGTCTTGGTCCGCTGGGGCCCTGGGCCTCCAGACTGCAGGGGCTCCGGCTGGGGCCGCCTTTGCCGCCCTTCGGGGGATGCATGTCCGCTCTTTGGGGGGGGGTAGCTGGGATCTGGGCCTCTGGGTGGCTGCTGGGGGCATGGGTCGTGAGCCTTGCGGGCTTCCTCCTCCTTGCGGAGACGAGGCTGCATCTGCATGACTGCATCACCACGGAGCACCCTTTATTATGCATGTTGACACTGTGACACTGCTTCCCATTGCGATGACTAGGTTGTACCTCTTCTCTACTTCCCATTGCAATGACTAGGTTGTACCTCTTCTCTACTTCCCATTGCGCTGACTAGGTTGTACCTCTTCTCTGCGTAGTTCTGCGGGTGTTTGTGTGTGTTTGTATGATCTGAGGATATTTAAGCCACCTGCAGGTCCTCCTGTAGGGGATTGCTTGTTTTGTTTTCCAACAGAGACCTTGGTTGTTTAGGGATCGCGGTACAGATGTACCAGTGAACTGTGTAAGTGGATTTATGTTTTCTCTCCTCTCTCTCTTCCTCTTCCTTACTCCTCTCTCTCTGTTTCACTTTCTATCATTACCTCTGTTAACTTTCATTTCTCCCTTGTCAGGCCCAGCAGTATGAAATGGAATGCTGTAATAGACAAATGTTTAAATAAAGAAATAAAATGAATAAACATGATATCAAGTGGAGCCTTATATTCATAAAGCTCCGCTTGATAAAGCAAAACTGTTCAACAGAATAAAGCAATCAGATTTCCATTCTGCTTGCTTCGATGCTGGACAGGACAAGTAAAGAAAAAAAAAAAAAAAAAAAAAAAGAACTGTGATATTCACGGGGGGGGGGGGGGGGGGTTAGTGAACCTCTGTTTAAAAGTAACATAAAACATCAGTAAAAATTTTAAAGGCCAACTTTCATTTTAAACATGTGTAGAAGCCCTGATAGTGTACCAGGTTCACACTGTTACCAATGCAAATGCACAAATGCCGGCGGAGTGGCTTTCCTGCCACTCCGCCGGAAAATAGCGCCCGAGCAACAGACAGGAAGTGACGTAGAGCTAGGCAAACGCAGACTCTAGTGATGGCCAAATGAAGCTTCATGAAGCATTGAGGCTTTCCAGCCAATAGGGGATTATCACGCATCCGCGTTCCGGTTTCCGGAAGTTGAAACATCTGAAGCTTCCTCTTCCGGGCCAGGAATGGCTCAATGTTGCTGCTCTGTTCCATTGTGTACATCTAATAAACAACGCCAGCCGTACCGAAGTTTTCATGGATTCCCGACTGAAAAGACACTAAGGAAGAAGTGGATGAAAGCGATTTGTCGGAGTGAAGGACCGAAATTTAAAATAAAACAAGGTTGCACGTATGTCTGTAGTCGGCACTTCAATGATGCAGACTACACTACAGCTAGCGTTAGCAAGCTCGCGTTAGCTGACGTTACCAACTTTTCGCTTGTGAAAACACACAAACATCTGAAAATCGGGTCTGTACCCCCCCGTTTCCAGTGGAACAACTGGGGACTGCCAAAAAAAGGAGACGCTTTCAGATGCTTGTGTGTTTTCAGCCGCACAAAGTTAGGCACGTTATCGAGCTGGCTAATGCTAACCTGCTAACACGACTGTGCAGTCTGCCGGCTACAAACAAACGTGTGTTATTTCATTATAAAGTTCGGTCCTTCACCGCGGCGAATCGGTCGTTTTGATCCACTTCTTCCTTAGCATCACTTCAGTCTGGAATGAAAACTTGGCATTGGCGTTTATCTGATTTACAAAGTTTAACGGAGTAGCAGTCGGCGGACTACTGTTAGCAGGTTAGCATTAGCCAGCTTGATGACGTGCGTAACTTTGTGCGGCTGAAAACACACAAGCATCTGAAAGCGTCTCCTTTCTTGGCAGTCCCCAGTTGTTCCACTGGAAACGGGGGGGTACAGACCCGATTTTCAGATGTTTGTGTGTTTTAAGACGCACAATGTTAAGCACGTCAGTAAACGCTAGCTGGCTAATGCTAGCATGCTGTGAAGTGCCGGTGTTGTGTCCCACCGACGACAAACAACTTGTTTTATTATAAAGTCCGGCCCTTCACGGCGGCGAATCGATCGCTTTGATCCAGCTTTTGATCCAGTATCACTTCAGTCTAGAATGAAAACTTGAGTATGTTTGGAGTTTATCCGATTTAAACCGTATAACAGAGCAGGAACGGCTGTCGTTAACATGGCCCGGAAGAGGAAGTGCCAAAATCCGGGAACATCCGGTAAGCGTGATAATCCCCTATTCTGTAAAAATCAAATGTTCCCCCCCCCCCCCCCTACTGCAAGATGGTATGATCTCTGCTTGGTAACTAAATGCTGCAACTATTCGAAGCTCAGTTCTGGAAACGAATCGTCGACTATTCGGAGACACCCCTCATACCAAGAATGACATTTTAGTATCGTGACAACCCCAGAATACATTCCTCACATCTCCAGAGTCCCAGCTTTCCTGTAACGTGCATGTTTATTTGTCACGTCTAAGCCAAGTCTTACTTGTTTTATTTCTTATTTTTAATTGTGCAAAAAGACAATACAGAGACATGAACAGAAAAACTGTGAACGACAGCAAACAACGACGATGTTGGTGGTTTTACGTGTGCGAGTGTGTGTGTGTGTGTGTGTGTGTGTCTTTGAGAGTATATGAAAAAACAATGATAGCAGAAATGTATCGACAAAAGATAAATAAGCAGCAATGCCAACTTAGGAATATATCATATGTGATTAAGATTTATTTATTTATCATTTTTTATTCAAAGGGTGCCTTAGGCCGACGTCTGGTACCAGCAGGAAAACCAGTATTCCCACCAACCACAATTTAATAAAATATTATAAAGTCAACATTTTTTTCTACATTACCATTTTATTTAAATGATCAAATGCATATTTCTTCCTTTTCTGCCTCCTATCTTTCTCCTTCCTCCAGGTGAAGCTTCGGACCGGGACAGGCGGCTGCAGAAGAAGATGACCGCCAACCTGATCATGGCCAAAGACAGGCTGCGGAGTCTGGGTACGCTGATGTTCAACACACGCCCATTTATGCTCCCTCACACATGGGGACGTCAGTTACAGACGTCATACAGTCGTCCCCCAAATGATTCACACCCTCCAATTAAAGAAAAGGTTAAATTCACAACAGTAGTTCAAATAACAAGAAACCAAAGAAATTAATAATAAATAAAAATTTACAAAATTATAATTTAGTGAAATAATTGTTGCTTTTAAATTGTTGTTGGAAATAATAATAAGAAAAAATAAATAAAAAAAACTATCCCAGACACATTAGAGCACCTTCTCCATGAACATGGACCAACATACCTGTCAACAGGTGCAGACGTCTGATTGGACGTTACAGAAAACACCTGATTGCAGCTTCGGAGCCCCATCATGCTTGTTTTCTTGTTTTATTTGTTGTGTGTTTGTTTGTAATATTTCTTTCAAACCACAATTCCAGATCAATGTCATGATTTTTATAGAATTTTTATTTATTTTTACTTTTGTCAGTTTCAACTTAAAGATGTTTTTCTGAGCAACGTCACAGATAGGATGCACGCGCAACCAGGGGGCAAGAAAACCCAGAAAAATTAAGAAATAAGGAGAGGTTTAAGAAGAAGTTTGAAAGAAGAGAGGATGATGGGGAAAAAGAAAAAAATAAAGAAAACAAAAAAAAAAGAAGAGAAAAGGGGAAAAAAAAAGGAAGTGGAAGGGGAAAAAAAAATAAAATAAAGAGAAAAAAAAAAAAAGGAACAGGGGAGAAAAAATAAAAAATTAATAAAAAAAAAAAAAAAAAAAAAAATATAATTAAAAAAAAAAAAAAATAAAAAAAAGGAAAATATAAAGAAAAAAAAAAAATATAAAAATAAAATAAATAAAATAAAAATAAAATATAGAATTAATATAAACAAAAAAAAAAACAAAAAATATTAAATATAAAATAAATAATACTAATAATTACATTAATAAAAGAATAAAGAATAAACAAAGCAAAAAAAACCTTGGCTTTATTTAAAGTTAAAAATTTATATTTTTTAATTTTTTTTTTTTTTTTTTTTTTTCCTTCTTTAATTGGAGGGTTTAAATAATTTTGAGGACGACATTCGTGCTTCCATGCATCTTTTGTGTTGCCATGGTTATGAAGTCAGTTCATCCGCTCGCCGTCGGTGCCGAGTTCCAGATTCCACGATCTGAGGTCAGCTTCAGACTCTGGTTGGTGGCGGGAATGCCCCGCTGTAAAGTTGTTTTACAGCTGCCGAACACTCACACGCAGTCGTTCTTCAGAAGCTACAGCCGTCTACAGTGATCTTCTTCTCTGGTTTTTCTTTTCGTTGATCACATGCTGGTTTCTGGTGGTGTTTCCCCCTGAAAACAGACCAAATTAGGACCAAATGGACCAAACTGTCTGTCCTTCTGTATCCGTTTTCTGCATCGCGCATAAATGGGCCTTAACTCCAGTCTTTAAGCTCATGGTTTAGTCTTACTGATAAAAAACTGTCCTGTTTGTCTCTGAGATTAGGACGGTCTCTGTTTATTTTAACAGCTGTGATTCTTGTTGTAGTTCAGGTCCTGTCAGAGACCCGAGGACAGATGGACATCTATGCCATGGGGACAAACCAGCCCAGCCCACCTACTGCCCCACGTTCAGGTACCACCTGCTCAGGTTCACCATCATTGCCGTTATTATTTCAGTGCTGGGATAAAAGTTTTAACTGGGTTCAATGATGATGAATTTAGAAGCATTTTTGCACACTTTTGTTTTAAAAGTACGTTAATATGATAAAAAAAAAGTTCAGAAATATTTGTTTGTACTCAAATTAATGTAATGAAATAAAATATTTGATCAAGACTTTGAAATTTCAGGATTTTTTACGTGAAAGGCAAAAAATTTAAAGCTGATGTGAAGCTGGTTTCCTTCTAAACACACAGGCTGCGATTAGAGAGAAAAATAAACAAGATGACCCCAAACTAGTGCAAATATGCATGTTTGTCACACTTAAATGTTTCAGATCATCAAACAAATTTAAATGTGAGACAAGGAAAAAAATTTAAATTTTGGGTCCAAACCTCCATGTCCCTGTGTGAAAAAGTGATCTTCCCCTAAACCTAATAACTGCTTGTTCCACCTTAGCAGCAACAACTGCATCAAGCGTTTGTGATAACTGGCAGTGAGTCTTCTACAGCGCTGTGGAGGAATTTTGTTCCACTCATCTTTGCAGAATTGTTGTAATTCAGCCACATTGGAGGCTTTTCCAGCATGAACCGCCTTTTTAAGGTCATGCCACAGCATCTCAATGGGATTCAGGTGGGGGCTTTGACTAGGCCACTCCAAAGTCTTCATGTTGTTGTTCTTAAGCCATTCAGAGGTGGACTTGCTGGTGTGTTCTGGATCATTGTTCTGCTGCAGAACCCAAGTGCGCTTCAGCTTGAGGTCACCAACAGATGGCCGGACGTTCTCCTTCAGGATTTTTTGGTAGAAGCAGAATTCATGGTTCCATTTACCACAGCAAGTCTTCCAGGTCCTGAAGCAGCAAAACAGCCCCAGACCATCACACTACCACCACCATGTTTTACTGTTGCTATGATGTTCCTTTTCTGAAATGCCGTGTTACTTTTACGCCAGATGTAATGGGACCTCCACCTTCCAGAAAGTTCCACTTTTGTCTCGTCAGTCCACAGAGTATTTTCCCAAAAGTCTTGGGGATCATCAAGATGCTTTCTGGCTAAACTGAGACGAGCCTTTATGTTCTTTTTGCTCAGCAGTGGTTTTGGTCTTGGAACTCTGCCATGCAGCCATTTTTGCCCCCCAGTCTCTTTCTGATGGGGGAGTCATGAACACTGACTTTCATTGAGGCAAGTGAGGCCTGCAGTTCTTGGATGTTGTTCTGGGGTCTTTTGTGACCTCTTGGATGAGTCGTCGCTGTGCTCTTGGGGTCATTTTGGTCGGCCGGCCCCTCCTGGGAAGGTTCACCACTGTTCCATGTTTTCACCATTTGTGGATAATGGTTCTCACTGTGGTTCTCTGGAGTCCCAAAGCTTTAGAAATGGCTTTGGAACCTTTTCCAGACTGATAGATCTCAATGACTTTGTTTCTCATTTGTTCCTGAATTTCTTTGGATGGCAGCATGATGTCTAGCTTTTGAGGACCTTTTGGTCTACTTCACTTTGTCAGGCAGGTCCTATTTAAGGGATTTCTGATGGAGAACAGGTGTGGCAGTAATCAGGCCCGGGTGTGGATAGAGAAACAAAACTTTCCCAGACAAATTAGAGCACGTCGCTCATGAACGGTGGGCAAAAAATGCCTGTCAACATGTGCAGACGTCTGATTGGATGTTACAGAAAACACCTGAGTGCAGTGATTGTCTCTAAGTGTTGCTGGGCCCCATCACACTTGTCTGCTTTGTTTTTTGTTTTTAAGTTTTTCTTATGAACCATAATTCATAATCAGTGTCATGATTTTTATAAAATGTTTATTTATCATTGCTTTAGTCACTTTCAACTTATTTATCTGACAAATGTTTTTTTTCCTTCTTTAAAGGGAATGTATGTAAACGTTTGAGCACAACTGCACATTTTACATAATTTTATTCTCATAATCTGACAACTGACCTGAAATATCTGGATGTTTCTGGGATTAAAGGTGCAGCTTCTGTAGGCTGGTTTAGATTTAAATAAATTTTTTTTAAAGTATCTTGTTTTCAGGGTAAACGGAAGATTTTCAGTGTTTTTTATGGCACTTGTGTAGAAATCATCAGGACTTCCTGGTTCCGGAGACAAACGTGTTCTTGTTGACGTGTCCTGACGTCTCCGTGTGGTCAGCAGGTGGCGCCGTCCCCAGAAGGAAGGACGTTGTTATTCTGCCTCCAACCGGCCGACCGAAGCAGTTACCAAAGATACCTCATGCTTCCTCCTCCTCGTCTTCCTCAGCAGGCGTCCATCGTCCCTCCAACCTGCGTCCCCCCAGCAGCACCACGAAGGTGTGTTTCCTCCCCTCCCTTCCTGCAGAGCAGTCGACTTTACCACGGAGGTGACACAGTTATTCACTATGAAGAATTAAAACAAATCATTCAGGCCAAAAGCAACGATGTTGCTGAAACAACAGCCAGAAAGAAATTTCACTCTTTTAATGTGCAAGTTTGTGAGATTGTAGCTTATATGTTAATCAGTCGAACATAAAAAGACATCACTTTGATCGCTCATTTCCACTTTATCACAGCCAGTTCAGTTCATTCAGGAGAAAAGCTATGACTATTAATATACAGTCGTCCTCACAATTATTCATACTATCCAATTAAAGAAAAGGCTAAATTCACAATAATAATGCAAATAACGAGAAACTGAAGAAATTAATAATAAATAAGAATTTTAAAAATTATAATTTAGTGAAACAAAATATTGCTTTTGAATTGTGGTTGGAAATATTAAATATAAAAAAAGCTGTCCAAGACCAAGGTTATTATAGTTAGCTTAAACTAACGAGAAAACTAACACTAAAATTGAAAAAAAACATGTTTAAAAATGATAACTGAAACTGTATTGTGTCTTTAAAAAACTAAAATTGTTGCAATAACATCCTTAAATTTAGTCTTTGTAAATTTGTTTAATACATAAGCCTTTTGGGTTGATATGAAATCTATTTCTGTTTAATCTATTTATTTCTGTCTAGGTTTTCCTCCAAGTGACTTTCTGATGATTTTGAATGTCACACCAGACAAATACCTAAAATTTAGGAGAAAAACCCCCCAAAAAACTAAGATCTAACACTGAAACTAATACAAATTTGTTTAGGAGGAACGGGGACCAAAAGGAGCATCTATCCTTAAAAACTCTATTAAGCGCTCCTCTCATGATCTGCCCACCAACGCTAACAGAGTAGGCGGGGCATTTTCCAAGACAGCTGATTGGTCAGGAGGTGGCGGCTGATCTCTGATCCGGAACTTAATCTGCTCCGGAGCAGGTTAGGCGTTCAGTTACCTCGGTGACTTACCTCAACGAGAAGTGAACCAGCGTCGTAGGAAACCCCACGGTTAACCCTGAAGGTACACTGCCAAAAGTATCTGCTCATCATACAAATGATGGAATCAGGTGTTCCATCACTTCCACAGGTGTATAAATGAAGCAGCTCGGCATGCAGACTGTTTCTACAAACGTGTGGAAGAATGTGTCGCTCTCAGGAATCAGTGAATTCCAGCGTGGAACTGTGATAGGATGCCACCTGTGCAACAAATCCAGTGGTGAAACTTCCTCCTAAATATTCCACAGTCACAGTCAGCTGGATTATAAGAAAATGAAAGTGTTTGGGAACGACCACGAAGTGGTCGTCCACGTAAACTGATGGAGCGGGTCAGTGATGCTGAAGCTCATAGTGAGAAGAGGTCGCCAACTTTCTGCAGTCAATCACTACAGACCTCCAAACCTCATGTGGCCTTCAGATCAGCTCAAGAACAGTGACAGAGAGCTTCATGGAACGGGTTTCCATGGCGACCAGCTGCATCCATCCATACATCACCAAGTGCAAAGCAAAGCGTGGATGCAGTGGTGGAAAGCCGCCGCCACTGGACTCTAGAGCAGTGGAGGCGTTCTCTGGAGGACCAATCACGCTTCTCCGTCTGGCAATCTGATGGAGGAGTCTGGGTTTGGCGGTTGCCAGGACAACGGTACTTGTCTGACTGCATTGTGCCTAGTGTAAAGTTTGGTGGAGGGGTCATTATGGTGTGGGGGTGTTTTCAGGAGCTGGGCTTGGCCCCTTAGTTCCAGTGAAAGGAACTCTGAATGCTTCAGCATACCAAGACATTCTGGACAATTCCATGTCCCAACTTTGTGGGACCAGTTTGGAGCTGGCCCCTTCCTCTTCCAACATGACTGTGCACCAGTGCACGAAGCAGGTCCATAAAAGACCTGGATGCAGAGTCTGGGTGGAGGAACTGGACTGGCCTGCACAGAGTCCTGACCTCATCCCCATAGAACACCTTTGGGATGAATCAGAGCGGAGACTGAGAGCCAGGCCTTCTGGTCCAACATCAGTGTGACCTCACAAATGTGCTTCTGGAAGATGGTCAAAGATTCCCAGAAACACTCCTAAACCTTGTGGACAGAATTCCCAGAAGATGAAGCTGTTCTAGCTGCAAAGGTGGACCAACGTCATACTGAACCCGACGGATCAGGAATGATGTTACTGAAGCTCAGATGTGAGTCAAGGCAGGTGAGACGATACTTTTGGCAGTATATTGTACCTCGATAAGAGAAAATACAACTTTGTAGTTTAGGCCCCGGCTGTGTTTCTATCTCATCGCCATGGTGATGCCGTCTTTCATCTTTGTATCTGTCCCCCTGCAGGGACGAACGAGTCGCCACAGCAAGAACGCCACCACGTCTCCAAAGAGGAGAGACGCGAAAAACCTGAGAAACGTGGACCAGAAACTCGCCGAGCTAATCCTCAGTGAGGTCGTGGACAGGTAAGACGGTGATGTCACTGCCTGTCAGGTGATGGAGGTCATCTGAGAAACACAAGAATTGAACCGGGGACTCCAGTGTTTTTCACTGAGCAACCGTTTTTAGATCCAGTTTTCATTGACTGGTTATTGATCGATCATTGATTTATCATGATTGGTTAGTGTTTGGTAAACGATTGAGTATTGATTAGGTATTGATCAGTCGTCTGTATGTATTGGTTATTGCTGGGTTGATGTGCCGGCAGCTCTCCTGTGAGCTTCGAGGACGTTGCCGGGCAGGATCTGGCGAAGCAGGCCCTGCAGGAGATCGTTATTCTACCGGCTCTGAGACCTGAGGTGAGTTCAGGAACCGTCTGTGAAACTCTGTGTTGCTTCAGACTCTAGTTTAGTTTCACGTTTTCTCCTTCAGCTCTTCACCGGTCTGCGGACGCCCGCTCGAGGACTTCTTCTGTTCGGTCCGCCCGGCAACGGCAAAACGATGCTGGTGAGAATCCGCTGCTTTTCAAACATGTGGAAGCATGTTGGTCTTTGTTTCTCTGAGGTCCTACAGGCAGTGAAGTCAGCACGGACTCCTGACCAATCACAGAAGGAGAGGCTGCATTCCATTTATCTGAGCGGACACATGGGTTTATGCTACCGAGAACCTGATCAATACTCAATTTTTATGTATAACCAGTGTTGATATTTATAGTGCAAACACTAAGGATGCACAATATAATCAGCCCCTTATTGGTATCGGCCTATATCAGCCTTTAAATTGAGTATTGGCCATTGGCCACCCCACCGATATTTAACCGATCAGCCCGCTGTTTCTAAAGAAAAAAAAATCCAAAAACTTCTTCAAAAACTTTAAAACTTCTAAAGACTAGGGGTGGGAAAAAATATTGATACACTGAAATATTGCGATATTTTCATATGGTAATATCATATATACATGTAAAAAACACGGTATCCATCTATTTCACTAACAATCTTGCAATATTTCAACGTTCTGTTACGAAATCTCGCGGGAATTCACGATATATCGTGAGATTTTGTAACCGAACGCTAAAATCTTGCGAGATTTTTCAGTAAAATAAATCGATGCTGTTTTCAAATATCGATTTGATATTGGCATATGAAAATATCGCAAAATTTCAGCGCATCGATATCTTTTCCCACCTCTATTTTTGTGTTGGAAACGTATAGTAAAACTATTTGCAATGACTGCTCATTTTTTCAGCTTTAATATCGGTATCGATATCAGTTATCGGCAACATAACTTTTAAAATATTGGCATATCGGATATTGGCCAAAATTCCAATATCGTGCATCCCTAGCAAACGCTTCACATACCGATTGATCAACTGATTGGTTAGATGAAATTGTGCCCCGGCCCTAGCTTTGGTGATCGGTGAAGCAGATTCCAGCGGTGTCGCGTTGAGACCTGTGTCGAGTCCATAGTGAGGCATTCAAGGCCTGTTACTATGGGATGTTTTCAGTTCTGTGTAAATGCTTCCATCTGCAGGCTAAAGCTGTGGCTGCAGAGTCCAACGCCACCTTCTTCAACATCAGCGCCGCCAGCTTGACCTCCAAATATGTGAGTGGGATCTTCTTTTCTGGGATTGGATCTCGTGTAACCGGAAGGATTTCTGCTCTGATGCCATGTTTTCTCTGCAGATGGGGGAAGGAGAGAAGCTGGTCCGAGCTCTGTTCTCTGTGGCCAGAGAGCTGCAGCCCTCCATCATTTTCATCGGTAATGTCTCTGAATGGCTGCGCCTTCGGTTAGTGGGGGGGGGGCGCAGTCCTGCTGACGGTGATGCTGTGTTTCAGATGAGGTGGACAGTCTGCTGTGTGAACGGAGGGAGGGCGAGCACGACGCCAGCCGGCGCCTCAAGACAGAGTTCCTCATCGAGTTTGACGGGGTGACGTTTTAAAGGCACGCAGACGTTGACCAGACAAAGTTCTGGCAAACGCTGACGTTTCAACCTCTTCCAGGTCCAGTCGGGAGCTGATGATCGGGTTCTGGTGATGGGGGCCACGAACCGGCCTCAGGAGCTGGACGAGGCTGTCCTCAGGTCAGATCTCTGCAAAACATCTCTGTAGCTCTGAGGTGTTTCCCTACGTACAGTTGTGTGGAAAAAGTGTTTGCCCCCTTCCTGATTTCTTTTTTTTTGGCACATTTGTCACATTTATATGTTTCAGATCATCAAACACATTTAAATATTAGACAAAGATAACACAAGTAAACAGAAAATGCAGTTTTTAAAGGAAGATTTTTATAAGTAGGGGGGAAAAAATCCAAACCTCCATGGTCCTGTGTGAAAAAGTGATTGCCCCCCCCCCCTGTTTAACATAAATGAACTGGGGTTTATCATCTTTGGAAAGCTGAGTTCAGTTTCTCTGTCCACATCCAGGCCTGATTACTGCCACACCTGTTCTCCATCAGAAATCCCTTAAATAGGACCTGCCTGACAAAGTGAAGTAGACCAAAAGATCCTCCAAAGCTAGACATCATGCTGCCATCCAAAGAAATTCAGGAACAAATGAGAAACAAAGTAATTGAGATCTATCAGTCTGGAAAAGGTTCCAAAGCCATTTCTAAAGCTTTGGGACTCCAGAGAACCACAGTGAGAACCATTATCCACAAATGGTGAAAACATGGAACAGTGGTGAACCTTCCCAGGAGGGGCCGGCCGACCAAAATGACCCCAAGAGCACAGCGACGACTCATCCAAGAGGTCACAAAAGACCCCAGAACAACATCCAAAGAACTGCAGGCCTCACTTGCCTCAATGAAGGTCAGTGTTCATGACTCCCCCATCAGAAAGAGACTGGGGGGCAAAAATGGCTGCATGGCAGAGTTCCAAGACCAAAACCACTGCTGAGCAAAAAGAACATAAAGGCTCGTCTCAGTTTAGCCAGAAAGCATCTTGATGATCCCCAAGACTTTTGGGAAAATACTCTGTGGACTGACGAGACAAAAGTGGAACTTTCTGGAAGGTGGAGGTCCCATTACATCTGGCGTAAAAGTAACACGGCATTTCAGAAAAGGAACATCATAGCAACAGGAAAATATGGTGGTGGTAGTGTGATGGTATGGGGCTGTTTTGCTGCTTCAGGACCTGGAAGACTTGCTGTGGTAAATGGAACCATGAATTCTGCTTCAACCAAAAAATCCTGAAGGAGAACGTCCGGCCATCTGTTGGTGACCTCAAGCTGAAGCGCACTTGGGTTCTGCAGCAGAACAATGATCCAGAACACACCAGCAAGTCCACCTCTGAATGGCTTAAGAACAACAACATGAAGACTTTGGAGTGGCCTAGTCAAAGCCCCCACCTGAATCCCATTGAGATGCTGTGGCATGACCTTAAAAAGGCGGTTCATGCTGGAAAAGCCTCCAATGTGGCTGAATTACAACAATTCTGCAAAGATGAGTGGAACAAAATTCCTCCACAGCGCTGTAGAAGACTCACTGCCAGTTATCACAAACGCTTGATGCAGTTGTTGCTGCTAAGGTGGAACAACCAGTTATTAGGTTTAGGGGAAGATCACTTTTTCACACAGGGACATGGAGGTTTGGATTTTTTCTCCCTTACTAATAAAAACCTTCATTTAAAAACTGCATTTTGTGTTTACTTGTGTTATCTTTGTCTCACATTTAAATTTGTTTGATGATCTGAAACATTTAAGTGTGACAAACATGCAAAAAATGAGAAATCAGGAAGGAGGCAAACACTTTCACACACAACTGTATATACAGCAGGGAAAAAAGTATTGAACACGTCAACATTTTTCTCAGAAAATATATTTCTAGTAGAGCTACTGACATGAAATTTTCACCAGATGTCGGCAACAACCAAAGTAATGTACACATACAAAGAAATCCTAACATTTACGTCCGTAAATGAAGTTATGTGTAATATAGTTGAATGACACAGGAAATACGTATTGAATACATGAAGAAATGGAGGACAAAAAGATCTGGAAAGCCAAGAAAGCGTCAGTGTCTGATCAGTGTTTGCTTCCTCTTCACCTGCAGGCGCTTTGCTAAACGGGTGTACGTGGCTCTGCCAGGTGAACAGGTGGGTTCAGCCTTCATGAAATGGATAAAGTTTGGGTTTCGTTGGACCGACGTGACGCTGCCTCTGTTTTCAGACCCGCTTTGAGCTGCTGAAGAACCTGCTGGCTGAACATGGCGACCCGCTGACTCTCAGAGAGCTGAGCCAGCTGGCCAGGTGAACGTCCCTCCATAATCCGGGTGGGGCTGACGGAGGAGGACCGGTCAGACCTCCACCCGTCCGACCGGCCCCCCTCCTGCAGCTCCACCCCTTGAGGACATGTCTGACAGACGGTGCCAACACTCTGCTCTGTTTCTGGTTGGTTTAGACTGACAGAAGGTTACTCTGGCAGCGATCTCACCTCATTGGCTAAAGACGCTTCCCTGGGACCAATCAGAGGTGAGATTCACTCCTGAAGTCAGCACTCGTGTTGAGTTGAGACATTTGACCTTAATGTGAAGAATGATTTGAGTTTGGAACTCAGCCGGCAGGTTGCCATGTTTCTGATTACATGATTTACGTATCTACGTGTTCATGTTTACATGTTTTATACGTGTGCGTGTTTGTGTGCTTTAGATGTGTAAAATATCTTCAACCAGGTTACAGTTGGGATCAGGCTTGTACTGTTACTCTGATCATGAGACGTGCATCATGCATCACGTTTGATCCAAATAATTCAGATGTCTGACTCTAGAAGAAGACAAAGAAACGATTTCTCGTGTTAATAAACATGCTGTGTCTGCGTATTTATCGCTCTGATGATAATGAGAATGTCAGCAGGGTTCTTGCAGGGTCTTAAAAATGTCTAAAATTCTGAACTTTAAATTGAAAAGTGTTATAGAAGATGTTATTTTTTAACACTTTTTGCAATCCTCGATGAAATTGGGTTCACTACCCCATACACTATGATTAATTAATGTATATTAACAGGGTTCCCACGTGTCCTGAACATTTTTCTAGTCCTGGAAAACACATGGAAAATGAGAAAAAGAGTAAAATGTCCTGGGAAAGCTGGAGTTGTCCTGGAAAATTATTTTTCCTCCTTCTCGACACCCCATCCACGCCGCTTCCACGCTGCTTTGTTTTTGCTTCATCACAGTTTTGTCACAAATTTGTCGCAGCTACGTCATGTTTCATCGCTGTTTCTTTGCAATTTCGTCGCTGCTTCGTAGTTGTTTCGTCGCAGCTGCATCACTGTTTTGTCTCCGCTACGTCACCAATTCGTCACCGTTTCATCTTTGCTTCATTGCTGCTACATCGCAGTTTCGTCACTAATTTGTCGCAGTTATGCCGCGTTTCATCGCCACTTCGTCGTTGCCGCTTCGTCGTTGCCGCTTCGTCGTTGCCACTTCATTGCCGTCGCTTTGTCGCCATTTTGTCACCTTTTCATTGCCGTTTCGTCGCAGCTGCATCACCGTTTTGTCACCGTTCCATCTTTGCTTCGTTGCTGCTACATCGCAGTTTCGTCACTGTTTCGCCACTAATTTGTCGCAGGTACGTTGCATTTCATCGCCGCTTCATCATTGCCGCTTCGTCGTTGCCGCTTCGTCGTTGCCACTTCGTCGTTGCCGCTTCATTGCCAACGCTTCGTCGCCATTTTGTGACCTTTTCATTGTCGTTTCTTCGCCGTTTCGTCACAGCTGCATCACCGTTTCGTCGCCGCTATGTCGCCATTTTGTCACCTTTTCATTGCCGTTTCTTCGCCGTTTCATTCGCCGTTTCATCCATTTTGTCACTGTTTCATTGGTGTTTCGTCACAGCTGCATCACCGTTTCGTTGCCGCTATGTTGCCATTTTGTGACCTTTTCATTGCCGTTTCGTCGCAGCTGCATCACTGTTTTGTCACCGTTCCATCTTTGCTTCGTTGCTGCTACATCGCAGTTTCGTCACTGTTTCGCCACTTATTTGTCGCAGGTACGTTGCATTTCATCGCCACTTCGTCGTTGCCGCTTCGTCGTTGCCGCTTCGTCGTTGCCGCTTCGTCGTTGCCGCTTCATTGCCGTCCCTTCGTCGCCATTTTGTGACCTTTTCATTGCCGTTTCTTCGCCGTTTCATTGCTGTTTCGTCACAGCTGCATCACCGTTTCATTGCCGCTATGTCACCATTTTGTGACCTTTTCATTGCCGTTTCTTCGCCGTTTCATTGCTGTTTCGTCACAGCTGCATCACCGTTTCATTGCCGCTATGTCACCATTTTGTGACCTTTTCATTGCAGGTTCTTCGCCGTTTCATTGCTGTTTCGTCACAGCTGCATCACCCTTTCATTGCCGCTATGTCACCATTTTGTGACCTTTTCATTGCCGTTTCTTCGCCGTTTCATTGCCGTTTCGTCACAGCTGCATCACCGTTTCGGCGCCGTTTCATTGCAGCTTCTTCGCTGCTTCGTCTTTGCTTTTCTGCCACTGTGTTGTCCCTGTGACGGTGATTTCTTTTTTTGTGTGTCATGGCAGAACTGCGACCAGACCAGGTCAGGAACGTGGAGGCCAACGAGGTGAGTTCAGTCCAGACTTAAACCGAAGAAACGAGGACAGATGAAAGATTTAAACTAAATCTGTTGGTCAGACTAAAAACTTTTTCTTTTTTCTTTGAAGGTTCGAAGCGTTTGTTTCCGGGACTTTGTGGAATCTCTGAAGAAGATCAAGAGGAGTGTTGCTCCTCAGACTCTGGACCTTTACGTCCGGTGGAATAAAGACTTTGGAGATACGACTGTATGAAAATCTCACTCGCAGAATCCTGCAAGTGAGATTTTTCATTTGGACTCTTTCAAAGAGGAATTTGAATTCACTCAAGGAATTTTTGTTTGAACTGAAGTGTTTGTAGCAATCAGAAGGTAAAAACTTCACGATTAAAGATACTTTGCACATAAAATGGTGATTTATCAGATGAAGTTTCTGAATCTAAATTACACTGGAGTTTTTTTATTTTATTTTAACATTTTATGAGTCGGCTGATATAAACTTGCAGTAAATGAATCCATCCCAGGATAGTTCAGTTCCTTCCCCAAGACCACTTGGACTGACGAAGCTTTCGATCAAGGGCCCGTCCCAATTCTCCCCCTAGCGCAGGGGTCTGCAACCTTTACAGTCCAAAGAGCCATTTTTGCTTCAACCCAGCTAAATAAAAGTCCAGAGCCGCAAATATTTCTTGGCCTTTTTTAAAAGGACAACTTAAAATTTTTGGAAATTTTGATTAATTTATGAAATTTGTTCCAATTTTTAAAGAACCACTGTTTTATTTAGACTTTTACGTTTTGGAAAAAAACAAAACTATGGAGGAGGATTAGGGCCACTGAAGACAAAAAATCTGCAATTAAAGTCAGAATTCTGACTTTTTTCCCAGAACATTAAAAAAAACAGAATAAAAATCAGGAGATTTTTCTTTTTTGATTTTTGATTTTTTTGAACTGAAACAAATTTCCCCAATTTTTGACAAATTTTGAAAAATCAGAAATCTGAATTAAAGTCAAAATTCACTTTTTCCCCAGAAAATTATAAAAAACAAAAATTTTTTGTGCAATTTTTAAAAAATTTTGTGCAAAAAAAGTCAGAAATCTGCAATTAAAGTCAGAATTCTGACTTTTTTCGCAGAAATTTTTTAAAAAAAGAATCTCCAAACATTTTTTTGAAAAAAAGTTTTGTAAAAAAGTCAGATTTCTGACTTTTTTTCTGAAATTGTGAACAATAAAATCCCCTGATTTTTCTTAAATGTTCTTGGAAAAGCGTCTGAATTCTGACTTTTTCTCAGAATTAATTTTTCTTCAGTGGCTCTAATCCTCTTCCGTACAAAACCAAACGTACAATTTAACCTTTGCAAAAGAAGGAGGGATAATTCCATTTTCCTTTATGGGATTTTGCTCTTCTGAGACAGTTTGTTGCAGAAGAAGCCCAGAATTTCCAAGCTGATGAGAAAAGAAACAGATGTAGAAAAAAACTCACTGGCACTTTTACTAAGTGTAATTATTCCTATGAAAAACTGCTAAAACCTACATTTGTTATCTATATTTTTAAATATTTCTCAGTTCTTTATCATTTTTAGTCGATGTTATTGAGCCATTGTGGAAGATCCAAAGAGCCGCAGGTTCTAGCGCTACTTTTTAGCCCTTTACCTATATTTTGCACGTTCCTGTGAGGGTAGTGGTGTCCCAATTCCTCTTTTCATGTAGGGGTAGTGGACATAACGAGGGGGTGGGGGGTATGAATCTAGCCCTTTGGAGCGAGGGATTATAGATGCTGGACCAGAAGGACCAGAGAAAATTCCCCAGAGAGCTTAATATTAAAAAAAAGGAAAGGGGGAGGGGGAACCAAAAACCCCAAAAAAACAAAATTCACAATAGTAATTTAAATGATAAGAAACTAAAGAAATTATTAATAAATAAAAATTGACAAAATTATAATGTAGTGACATAAGATTTTGCTTTTTAAATTTGGTTGGAAATAATAATGTGAGAAAAAAAAAAACACACAAAAGTGTCCCAGACACATTGGAGCATCTTCCCGTGTCGGATGTTGAACCATCGGTCCATCAGCTGAAGCTGAAAGTGTCTGTTATCCCGAACAAAGCAGCAGATCTACAACACAACAGAGTTCCTCCCCCCCATGGAGGAGGCTGATGACATCATCCAGGAAACATGACTGCAGCTTCCTTCCGTCTCCAGCTGATGATCGTCACTCCAACTCTGGCTCTTAGTTTCTTTTCGGTCATTATGGAAAGACCATAATGGATACAATCACACTGTGATCCATCAGAACGACCATCTAAGGTTACCGCTTCTTCATTTAAAAATCCAGATAAAGTTATGGTATTATAAAAGCAGAGTGGAGTTTGTTTTTCCTATAATTGTGTGATGCAGTGCTGTCGGATACATTATGTGACACTCTGAACTTGTAAAGTACGGAAGAGGATGAGGGTCACTGCAGAAAAAGAGATTCTGAGGAAAAAGTCAAGAAGTCTGACTTTTTCAGAAATTAAAAAAAAAAAAAAATCCCCCCCTCCCCCTTTTTCCCCCCAAATATTCTGGAAAACAGAATTCTTTGATTAAAGTAAGAATTCTGAAGTCTAAATTAATCTCAGAATTTTACATTTTTTCTCAGAATTGTGACCTTTTTTAGAAATTGAAAAAAAAAGAAATCTGAAAAAAAAAATGAGATGAAAGTCAGAATTGTGAATTTTTTTCTCAGAATGTTGAATTTCTTCAGATTGAAAAAGAAAAGAAACTGGAAAAAAAATCATTTTTTTTTCTAAATTTCTGAAAAAAAAAATTTAATTCTGAGATTAAAGTCAGAATTGACTTTCTGATTTTTTTTTCAGGAATTTAGAAAAAATAAATAAATAAAAAAAATGTTCTGGAAAACAGAATTCTGACTTTTTTCAGAAATTGGGAAAAAAAAAAATGATTTTTTTTTTCCTCAAATGTTCTGGGGAAAAGTCAGAATTGTGACGTTTTTTTCTCGTGACACTAATCGTCTTCCGTAAAGGTTTTTTTTCTTCTTGTTTTAAAGGAAAAAAAAAGGATTTCACATCTCTTTTGGGTAAAACTTCATCATTCATGTGTCATGTAGCAGCTGTGATGCGGATGCATCCTTCCACCACCAGCGTCCCTCCTCATCCATCAGCGTTAGTTTCAGGACTCGCACAGATCCGAGCTGGTCTGTTAAAACAGGACTCCTCAGTCTGGTCTAGATCCAGGTTTCCAGTCGTGTCCCAGCTGGCCCAGTCTGACCCGCAGCAGAGAGTCTGATCCTGTTCGCTGTAACTGGGCTAATGTGATTCCATCTGCGCGACCGTCTCATCACTTTTTAATGAATTCTTCCCAGAAAAAGCTCGGCCTGGTTATAAGCTGGGTCAGTAAGATCAGAGCCGGCGGTTCGGTTCTGTAATGATCCGTGCACTGGTGAGGATGATGATGGATAACAACGTTTGAACCGGAGCTGACGGTTGCTGGTTTTATTGCTGCATATTTATCAGTTTTTTAAAAACCCCAGCTTCACCAGTGCTTCACATTAACTGGTGCTTGTTCGTGTCATGCAGTCTAACACTTATATTAGTTTGTATTGTAGTTGGTTTACATCATATTTGTGTCATTCTGGCAGGTTTTAACCTTAAACAGGTCAGAAAATCCAGGACATTTTTACATTTTGTGCTTTTCATTATGCAGGATAAAGCACTGAACTTGTATTTGGAAGCAAGAGGAAACATCAGGAGACACATTTACTGTAAACACAGATCCCAGTTTAATAACTTTTCTAAAATCTGGAACGGAGGAGCTAAAGCCAACTACAATGCAGAGATGCCTGATGATCCACAATCCCTTCCTTCAGTTAAACAGGACGTATTCAGAGCAGCGATCCAGAACCATCGACAGTCTGCTCACAGAAAGAGACACAACTGTTCCCAAACTGATTTATAATCTATATGAACAGCTAAATTAAGCTAAACAAATTTTCACAAAAAAAAAAACCCAAAAAACCTGAATATATGGAGGTGAAACCCATTGTTTGTTTGTTCAGTCATTTTTATTTAACCTTTATTTTACCAGGAAAAGTCCCAATGAGATTAAAAACCTCTTTTCCGAGGGACTCCTGACCGGCAATCATAAGAAAACTTTAAGATAATATTCATCTTAAAGGGGAAGTTCAGGATTTTTGACACAGGGCCTCATTTACAAGTGAGCCAGAATGCTGCTTATCACTGAAGACGGTTTCAACATATTTCATTCCGTTATTCTAGTTCCAGTGGGTCGCCAATGCTAATGCTAGTGCAAGTCAATAGGAATCTGCTAGCCTGTCATTAATAACAATCTTATCCACTCCACAGAACATTCGAGGCAAATCATTTCTAACTTCAGACTATCTGTGTAAATGCCGTGTTAACAGAATAATGCTACAAATAAAACTAACCTGCATTTCGTTGCATTTTCATTGTTGCTGCTGAGAAACTTTACAAAGTTTTACTTCCTGTATTTGGCAGCAGTGATGTCATCTGATGCTACGTGCATGAAGGAATCTGATTTCACAAAAATAAAGTCTAAACTACGACCGTGTCTGAAAGGCATGAGGATATGTCGAATTTTGAAGATGATTTCGAACTTTTTTCATCAAACTAACTGTCACCATGTCTCTATGAACCGAAATACACTGGCAAAGCTAGTAGGCTGGTAAGAAACTAGTTCCTTAATATGTGATGCTAAATTTGTCATACAAGGCTGGTTTTACTTGTTTAACACATGAGTTTACTAGTTTAACACAGCATTTACACAGATAGACTTGCTGATTTGACTCGGATGTTCTGTGGAGTGGATAAGATTGGTTTTAATGACAGGCTAGCAGATTCCTATTGACTTCCACTAGCATTAGCATCAGCAACCTCCTGGAACTAAAATAACGGGATGAAATATGTTGAAACCGTCTTCAGTGATAAGTAGTATTCTGGCTCACTTGTAAATGAGGCCCTATGTCAAAAATTCTGAACTTCCCCTTTAAAGTATTGGAGAAATTAAGGAGACGGGCTTTAATCGGGTTCTCTTGTTTATTTAATCTATTTTATTTCCAATAAATATGTATCATGTAATCATGTATATTCAGGAGACTAATTGGTAACTGAGCAGTGGAGAAGGGGTAAGCTTATGCTTCATCCTACTCCTTTATGGACATTCTGAGATTGTGTTGTTTAACTTTATTCTCATTTGTTTCGCATGTTTGTTTCATGTTTATATGTTTTTGTCTGTTTTGTTTTTGTTTGTTTTTTATGTGTCAGATGTGGATGTGTGTGACCCGTGTGCCACTTTAAACTGGATTAAGCTGTGATGGAACTAGAGAGGACCAACTTTACATTAGGTATGTTCAATATTGGCTTTTCTTCTTATTATTATTTTTAACCAGATAAAAACCCCACTGAGATCAGGACCTCTTTCACAAGGGTGACCAGGCCAAGAAAGGCAGCAGTACACGTCATAAAAACGAAGCAAACAGACAAAAATACCAGTATTATAATTTAAGATTTTAAAATAACAAATAAAATAATAAAGGGCAATAATTGTGACAATAATTTAACAATAATAATTGGTTTCTGAGAACCAATATTGTTCATCTCTTAATAGCTGATACAGATATACTGATATAGTCGGTACAACAGCCTGACCAATGCCACACTGCAAATACTCTAATCTTACCAAGTATATTTTTCTAAATATAGTCAAAGTATCTCATCACACTCAAAATAAGACAAAATTACTTAAAGAGAAGCATTTCAGTGAGATACAGGAACTTTCTTTAAGGCAATGCATCTTATTTCAAGAAATCTTTGCAAGAAAATTTGCTTGTTCCATTGGCAGATTTTTTTTTTTTTTTGCTTATCATAAACAAAAAAATCTTTCTTAAAAAAACAAAACAAAAAAACAACAACTTATTTTAATAGTGGCAAAGATTTTTATGCTTGTAATAAGCAAGAAAAATCTTGGGCCTCTGGATGGCTGCCGGTGGTCCGGGTCTCGGGCTTTGCAGGCTTCCTCCTCCTGCAGAAACGAGGTTGCATCTGCATGACTGCATCACCATAGAGACCCTTTATTCTGCATGATGACACTGTGATGCTGCTTCCCATTGGGTGTGTACTAGGGCTGAACGATATGGACAAAATTATATATCTAAATATTTATGAAACATATATAAAGATGGGAAAGAAAAGATATGAGGGTGGGTTGAAAGAAAAGCAGAATGTGGGAGGAGAGGGTAGTTGTTTGTGAATAGAGATATTATGAGGGGGGGGGGGGGAAATATATATTATTTATATGTTTTTTTTAAATTAATATTTGAATTAAAATTAAATAAAAAAAAAAAATATATGTGTGTACTAATAAGTACTCTGACTCGGTTTTACTTCTTCTCTGCGTAGTTCTGCGTGTGTTTGTATGATCTGATGATACTTAAGCCGCCTGCAGGTCCTCCTGTAGGGGATTGTTAGTTTTGTTGTTTAGGGGTTTCTGTGCAGAAGCATCAGTTGACTGTGTGAGTGCATCCATGTTTTTTCTCTCTCTTGTCTTCACTCTTTTCTCTCTGTTCCACTTCTTATCAGTTCTTCTCTTAACTTTCATTTCTGTCTTGTCAAGTCCAGCAATACGATGTAAAATGCTGTTATAAACAAATACTTAAAGAAATAAAATGAATACACTCAGAAAATCAAGAGGAGCCTTATATTGATAAAGCTCCTCTCAGCAAAGCTAATCTGTTCAACACAACAAAGCAGCCAGGTCATCATTCTGCTGCTACCATGCTAGACAGGACAAGTTAAAGGTACAGTGTGTAAAAAAAATCAAAGGTCACTGGCAGAAAAATGTGATATATAATTCAAAACTGTGTTTCAATTTATGTGTAATTGCTGCACTAGAATAACTGTTATATGTTTATTTTCTTAGAAGATTCATTTAAAGCTACTTGCTGGGAGGTGCACATATGGAGGCTGCCATATTTGCTCCACCATTTTTACTACAGTGTCCCTGAAAGGACAAAACGATGTGTGTGAAGTGAGAATCCTCTAAACTTTAAAACTGCTGTAGCAGCTTTGTTTGATGGGAGTTAGAGACTGTTTGGGATCAGTAATGCCTTAAAAGACATAAAAGTAGTCACTTAAAGTACAGTCAGAGCTACACTTGAGATACTGGATCCAACAGATGAAAACATCTTTATGTCTGGGACAGTTTTGGCCACTAATGGCCACCGTACATTCACTACAGAATATGAATATGAAGTCATTTGAAAGAAAACATCTTTTCTTTCAAATACCCATCTTTACCACTAGATGTCAGTAATTCTTACATACTGTACCTTTAAAGAAAAATAAAGAATCTTTTCTGGGATGTATTTAAACAAAGAAATCTTAACACAATCATTGAGTTTGGATGCATGAGCTGATGTGAGATTTTTGTCAGAATATTGATGTTTGAGTCTGATCAGCCACAGAAAAGCAGAACTCGTCTCCCTGCAGACATCAGACCCCTTCAGTCGTGCGCGGAGGCAGAAATAAGGTCATGCTGAAGCCGAAGCGGAGGGAGGAGACTCCGACTGAGCTGAGAGACAAGAAGATGCCTCCGCAGACTGGAGGTGCGATTCCTGCAGACTATGATGGGACGCTCGGTCTGGACTGGACTCATTCCTCAGCACTGAAAATAGAAACAAGCTCTGATTTTTTTGGCATGTTTCTGAACTATAAAAAGAAAGAACTTCAGCAGACGGGCAGCTGAACATTTTATTTCATCATCTCAGCTGGTGCTGGAGGTCTCAGGCAGGTCGGAGCCCGAACCTGAAGCTTTACTGAAGGTAAATCTGCTGCAGATCACACAAATCCTCCTTTTTTATGCATTTACAGAAGAAGCTGAACTCACTGTAGGAGGTTGAAATCTTGACCAGCAGCTTTAAAATCTCATTTTGACTTGAACGTAGATGAGGAACGTAAGAACCTTGAACAATCTCTGTGAGGACAACGTGGAGTTTGGTTTGTGCAGCATCTAGTTGCAACTACAGGAGGAGCAGTTTGGTTCCTCTGGTGCTCTGACCAGCGGGATGGGTGATATGTTAAATTCAGTTAATCAGGCTGCATTTACAGTTATTTATATAGTGAGTTTTGCTATTTGCAGCATCTGAATAAATGTCAAATCTGTTGCAAGCTGTGAACTTTTGAACTCTGCGACTGATTCGCACAATTTGAGTTGGGTCTGCAAGCAACGACTGAAAATATCGCACAGTGTATCCCAGACATAAGATGCGTTAACATGTTGGAAGTGTCTCTGAGTTCATTCCCGACCGAGTTGGAACGCTGCTTTTGTTTTCTCTGCTAAAAAAAATTTTTCTTCCTCCCCCTGCGTCAAAACCGAGGTGCTCCCAGACGGGACTTGAGGCTGAACGGTGCTTCCTCTAGCTCAACTAGCTTATATGCTATGTTGCTAGTAGTTGTTAGAAACAGGATGGTGAGCGCGCTGCACCGTGTGGAGAGTAGCACCTAGCTGCAGCTGGAGCAACTACAAACCACGCCCCTACAAACCACAAACCACGCCCACCGCACAAACGAGAGGAACCTAACCCGGACCCTAACCCCTCCTCTAACCCTAATGACAACCCGCCCACGTTCCTACAAACCACGCCCATTTTCACGACACGCCTCTGGGTCTGCGGCTGCAGTTGGGTATATTAGTGGAGGCGAAGATTCAACGGTCCGTCACTCAATTCTGGCACACAAAAACTTAATGAAATAAATAGCTGATTAAACAGATCGTGCCGAACCGAGAGCAGCGTACCGAACGGTTCGACACAAATACACGTACCGTTACAGCCCTAATTGTTTCCACGTTAAAAAACAGAAGTTATCGTGGTACATCTTTTTGTCCATGTGGCCCATCCCTACTGACCGGTGATGGTAACTCCCCCAGCCGCCGTAAACAAGCCCCACACCTGCCTGACGACGGCCCTCATCATGACCAGCCTGGCTCTGCTGGATGGGTACCTGGTGGGGCAGAACCCCGGTCCGGGGAGGGCGGCCGTGTGCATCGCTGTCCTGGCAGGGGACGCGTGTTTCCTCATCGTCCTGCGATATGTGGCCGTCTGGGCCGCGTCAGAGGTGCACACGGCTAAGCGGGGCTATGCCATGATCCTCTGGTTCTCCTACATCTTTGTCCTGGAGATTAAGGTCTACTTTGTTTATCAGAGCTACAAGTCTCAGGACGTGGTCTCCGAGCCGGAGATGATGGACTCCAGCGTGTCCAGGAGGGGTCTTACCCTGCTGCTGTCCGTCTGCATGCCCGTCGTCTTCCTATCGCTGGCAGCCGTAGATCATCTGGAATATTTACGTCCCCGTAAGAAAAGGGAGGCGATCCGAAGCCGCCTCACCTGGGTGGTGCTGGACCTGCTGGATGTTGTGGATGTTCAGGCCAGCCTGTGGGAGCTTCAGAGGAAGGGGCTCCCCTTGTGGGTGGAGGGGCTGATGTTCTTCTACTGCTACATCCTCCTCCTGGTGCTGCCCTGCGTTTCCCTCAGTGAGATCAGCATGCAGGGGGTGAACATCGTCCCCCATAAAATGATGCTCTACCCCATTCTCAGCCTGGCCACCGTCAACATCGTCACCCTCCTGATCCGCGGAGGAAACCTGCTGGTTTACAGCGACGCCCGGGTCTCCGGAGCTTTGATGGGGAAGAACGTGATCGCCGTTGTGGTGAAGAGCTGCAGCCTGGTGCAGTACAGGAAACACCGGCTGGATTCTCCTTCAGACCGATCCAACGAAACACCGCAGAGCTCTCTGGATGTGCCTGTTTCCAAGGCTCAGCCTCTGGTGCTGCCCACGGTGGTGATCCAGGACTTCACCACCATACACCAGGAAGGAGGAGGAGGAGGAGGAGGAGGAGGAGGAGAAGGAGAAGGAGGAGGAGGAGGAAAAAGAGGAGGAAGGTGAAAGACTGGCCTGCTAGATTCACAGCTCCCTCCTCCGGCCACAGAATAACGTGCACGAGCCACTCCGGTGTTCAGCAGACAGCAGCTACAGATTCTCCATCATGTCACAAACGCAAGTAAACAGATGTCGTTGTCTGAACGTTGCTAGCTACGAGCAGAATGATGTTAGCGACCTGCTGTAAACATCAGACGAGTGAGCGCAGCTTCCGGGACGCAGTATTACTTTTGCCAATAAAGCACTCTCATTTATCAATCCGCCTATTACCTGCTGAACTGACCATCAATCATTCTTACTACGGTAGTAAAAGTGATTGATTAGCCACTAGACAAATGAAAAATGTAAGTAATGTAGAGATGATTGGCGGATGTATTTTCAGCCCTGTTCCTTTTACTGCTGATGTATAACAATATTTATGTATTTAAAGCTTTTAATTGATCATAGTGTATGGGGTAGTGAACCCAATTTTACTGTATATTGAAAAAATTGTTGAAAGAAACATCTTCTATAATGCCTTTAAATCATATTTTAATGATCAATAAAGGTGGATGCATACCCAAATTGAACAAAATAATTGGGATTTTGAGAGGGACCCAACTGCAGTCACAATGGCTGACAGGGGCGTTGCCATATATCCAGTCCCAGGCAGAAGTTTCATCTTCATGTAACTTACTAAAATCTAACCTTAACCCTAACCACCTGACTACACATCAAACGCATCTGGGCTGCAAGCCGCAGATACAGCTGTATGAAAATGTTTTTCCTTCCTAATTTCTTACTTTTTTGCATGTTTGTCACATTTAAATGTTTCAGATCATCAAACAAATTTAAATGTGACACAAAGATAACACAAGATAACACAAAATGCAGTTTTTAAATGAAGGTTTTTACTATTAAGGGGGGAAAATCCAAACCTCCATGTCCCTGTGTGAAAAGTGATCTTCCCCTAAACCTAATAACTGGTTGTTCCACCTTAGCAGCAACAACCGCATCAAGCGTTTGTGATAACTGGCAGTGAGTCTTCTACAGCGCTGTGGAGGAATTTTGTTCCACTCATCTTTGCAGAATTGTTGTAATTCAGCCACATTGGAGGCTTTTCCAGCATGAACCGCCTTTTTAAGGTCATGCCACAGCATCTCAATGGGATTCAGGTGGGGGCTTTGACTAGGCCACTCCAAAGTCTTCATGTTGTTGCTCTTAAGCCATTCAGAGGTGGACTTGCTGGTGTGTTCTGGATCATTGTTCTGCTGCAGAACCCAAGTGCGCTTCAGCTTGAGGTCACCAACAGATGGCCGGACGTTCTCCTTCAGGATTTTTTGGTAGAAGCAGAATTCATGGTTCCATTTACCACAGCAAGTCTTCCAGGTCCTGAAGCAGCAAAACAGCCCCAGACCATCACTCTACCACCACCATATTTTACTGTTGCTATGATGTTCCTTTTCTGAAATGCCGTGTTACTTTTACGCCAGATGTAATGGGACCTCCACCTTCCAGAAAGTTCCACTTTTGTCTCGTCAGTCCACAGAGTATTTTCCCAAAAGTCTTGGGGATCATCAAGATGCTTTCTGGCTAAACTGAGACGAGCCTTTATGTTCTTTTTGCTCAGCAGTGGTTTTGGTCTTGGAACTCTGCCATGCAGCCATTTTTGCCCCCCAGTCTCTTTCTGATGGGGGAGTCATGAACACTGACCTTCATTGAGGCAAGTGAGGCCTGCAGTTCTTGGATGTTGTTCTGGGGTCTTTTGTGACCTCTTGGATGAGTCGTCGCTGTGCTCTTGGGGTCATTTTGGTCGGCCGGCCCCTCCTGGGAAGGTTCACCACTGTTCCATGTTTTCACCATTTGTGGATAATGGTTCTCACTGTGGTTCTCTGGAGTCCCAAAGCTTTAGAAATGGCTTTGGAACCTTTTCCAGACTGATAGATCTCAATGACTTTGTTTCTCATTTGTTCCTGAATTTCTTTGGATGGCAGCATGATGTCTAGCTTTGGAGGATCTTTTGGTCTACTTCACTTTGTCAGGCAGGTCCTATTTAAGGGATTTCTGATGGAGAACAGGTGTGGCAGTAATCAGGCCTGGATGTGGATAGAGAAACTGAACTCAGCTTTCCAAAGATGATAAACCACAGTTAATTTATGTTTTAACAGGGGGGGCAATCACTTTTTCACACAGGACCATGGAGATTTGAATCCCCCCCCCCTCACAAATAGAAATCTCAATTCAAAAACTGCATTTTCTGTTTACTTGTGTTATCTTTGACTCACATTAAAATTTGTTTGATAATCTGAAACATTTAAGTGTGACAAACATGCAAAAAAAGTAAGAAATCAGGAATGGGCAAAAACTTTTTCACACAGTTGTAGATACTCTTGGCGGTGTTTAACTAACTTCCGCTTGAGACTTCCGGTATGGACTGGATATATGGCGGTGCCCATAGTAACTGCAGGAAGGTACTCTTCGTCACTGTCGGGTACAAACCTCCTATCTCCATTTGAAAAATGGAGATAGGATCAAGCTACTTCCCGTGAGCTTGATTTGGTAAAAAAATTTAAAAAGTAAATAAATAAATAAATACAATCAAATATCTGACTCGAATGTACAAAACTCAATCCGGCGTTTGATGTGTCCAGGTTTTACAAAATCACGTTTTCGTCAGTTCCTGAAAAATAACTGGAGGTTTGCACACGACAGCAGCTTCTTGTGGATTTCACCCAAGTTTAAAAGACAATGACATCACATCCGCAAAAGTTCTTGTTGATTTGTGCTGCGTTAGTGCAGCAAAGCAGCACAAATTGTGATTTTTGCAGCACAAACCAACGTCACCATTTTCATGTAATGTGGACATAAGGGTGGAGTTACGTCATTGTTTTATAATAAACTTGTCATATTTTTAAAAACCAAACCAGCACAAACTAAATTAATTTCGGCACAAACCAGCATACAAACTTTTGAGACTGTTTTCACAAGTTTTGCGTGGGGTGGGGAGGGTCAACATCACCCCCCTGGCTGGTTCAGCTGCACTACCTGAAAAGGCCACCAGGGAGCAGCAGAGGTTTCCTTTCTGAGGAACAGTCGCTCTTTGTTCATTTGCTAATTCATAAAAATCTGTACAAAATCACCATTGAGCTCATCAGGGGAGCATGAGATTAAAACAAAAAGGTTCTTTGTGGATGATCATAATCAGAATTTACATTGAGGTTACATTTTCAGAAAGTGTCCCAGTTTACCCATAATCAACCCAATTTGTTAGATTTTAAGCTTTGTTTATCTCCGGAGTGAAGATTCATCTTATGTTCAGTAAAAATCTCCAGATTCAGATGTTTGAAAGGGAAACTGGTGAACATTTCACAGAAAATAGAGTTATTCCTGATGTGACATCAGCGCGTGCAGCGCTGTGTTCAGTTCTGAGTCTGCAGAAAGTTTCAAGATTCAGGCATAAAACCATCCTCACAACTTTGTTTGAAACACGAACCGAGCCGAACCTGCAGCTTTCTGTTGGTCCTGGCTGGATCAGATCTTCCTGATCCACCCATCCATCCATCCATCCATCCATCCATCCATCCATCCATCCATCCTCAGCCCCGCCCCGCCCCGCTCCTTGCCGGCGGCTCGGAGATCAGCTGCAGGCGGCAACAGGCGGCGATGGCGGCGGCGGCTGCGGACAGAGGACTCCGGGGACCCGGTCTGGGTTCGGCGGCGGACCCGTCCGCGGGGTCCGGTGCTGATGGACATGCAGACGACCACGTCCCGGTGCCGATGAACCTGTACGCGACCTGGGAGGTGGACCGGTCCTCCCCGAGCTGCGTCCCCAGGTAAGAAGATTACCGCTGGGTCAGAGAGGGGGCAGTGGAGGCTGTGAGCGGGGGGGGGGGGGGGGGGGGGGGGGGGGACGACTCCTGATATGATTTTATTTTTGTTTTATCGGAGCTGCTGCACGAGCTTCACAGGGGCGCATCCAGGATTTTATAACAGGGGGGGGCTGTAAATAGTGCTGCACCTTTAATCCACATCCACACATTATGCTCCTGGACAGCCTCAGTTGTCAGATTATGAGGCTAAAATGATGTAAAAGTGAATATATAAATGGCACCAGACAAAAACAAGAAAACAGGATTTTTTTCTAACAGTACTTTGTAGAAATAACAGACGGATCATGAAGCCTTTTCTCATCTGCATCACTCTCTCAGGTCTGCTTTCAGGGAAAAAACTAAGACAGAAATTATTTACATATTTATTCTTTTTGCAGCAGCTGTTTCTTTCCCTGTTAACCGAACGAGGATTATATCAGAGGAGCTGGTGTGAATGCACCCTGGAAGGTGTCAGATCAGGTGTTAGGTAACCTCCACCCCTCAGCTCGGCCTCCTTACCTTTGTTTATAAAACTGTGTCTAACGAATCAGACTGTAGTTGTGTAAAATGTTCGGCTCGCAGTCTGATGTGATGAACTTTTTAGGAGTTCTGATAGAAATGTGAGCAACCCGAGATCGCGAGGATGTGATGCAGCTCCCGTTTTACTCGCATGTCCTACTTTAACCGATGAACCAGTTTCCGTCTCGTCTTATTCATCAGTAATTCTTCACGCAGTGAGGAGGGAAATGAGTGTTTCACACCAGACTGGATCGAGTCCAGCGGGCTACTCTGGGTTTAATTTATTCTGAGCAGCATAGAAACCAAACATCTGACATTCGTGTGAAAGTTGATGGAGTTTTTCTTAGAAAATAAAGAAACCAAGAAGAAAATGAGCTGTTACGGATGATTGATGACTTAAAAAATATAAGGAAAGTTTATTTAAATGAATAAATTGTTTATTTAAATGTTTTGATTTATTTAGGCTATTTATTTTACAGTGTTCTTTTTTTATGGTAATTCATTACATCCAATATTAAGCAACTACAGCCCAGAAACATTTAACAACAACCCCAAAAAAGAAAAGGAAAAACACAGTGAAATAAAGAACAGGAGTAGGAAGAAGGTTAAACTCTTCTAAGCTCTTACCCCAATCTTATCATGAAATAAACAAAACATACCTCACATCAGTGCTTTAAAACTAAAAAAGAAAAAAACAAAAAACTAGAGACCCAAAATGAATATATTTAAATTATTTTGATATTCCTTTCCCAGGGTTCCCACGCGTCCTGGAAAACCCGAAAAGAGAAAAAGTCAGTTGTCCTGAAAAAATATTCCTCCTCTATTTTCGTCGCTTAGTCGCTGCTATGTTGAGATTTTATCCCAGCTTCATCACAGCTTCGTCATCGCTTTTTCACAGCTTCATCGCTGTTTCATTGCTGCTTCATCATAGTTTAGTCGCCACTTCGTCACCACTTCGTCGCCACTTCGTCGCCACTTCGTCGCCACTTCGTCGCCACTTCGTCGCCACTTCGTCGCCACTTCGTCGCCACTTCGTCGCCACTTCGTCGCCACGCCGTCGCCACTTCGTCGCCACCGCCGTCGCCCACTTCGTCGCCACTTCGTCGCCACTTCGTCGCCACTTCGTCGCCACTTCGTCGCCACTTCGTCGCCACTTCGTCGCCACTTCGTCGCCACTTCGTCGCCACTTCGTCGCCACTTCGTCGCCCACTTCGTCGCCACTTCGTCGCCACTTCGTCGCCCACTTCGTCGCCCACTTCGTCGCCCACTTCGTCGCCACTTCGTCGCCACTTCGTCGCCACTTCGTCGCCACTTCGTCGCCACTTCGTCTCCACTTCGTCGCCCGCCGTCGCCGCTTCGTCGCCACTTCGTCGCCACTTCGTCGCCGCCCGTCTCCGCCGTCGCCACTTCGTCGCCAGCCGTCGCCCACTTCGTCGCCACCTCGTCGCCCACTTCGTCGCCCACTTCGTCGCTACTTCGCCCTCCGTCGCCCACTTCGTCTCCACTTCGTCGCCCACTTCGTCGCCCACTTGGTCGCCACTTCGTCGCCACTTTGTCTCCACTTCGTCTCCACTTCGTCGCCACTTCGTCGCCCACTTCGTCGCCCACTTCGTCGCCCACTTCGTCGCCACTTCGTCGCCACTTCGTCGCCACTTCGTCGCCACTTCGTCGCCACTTTGTGGCGTCCAGAATTTACAGGAAATGACGTCATTTAATAGATTTTAATAGACTAAACAGTAGAACATTGTTGTTCCTACGCGCATCCATGAGAGTTCATGACACTACGGAAGCTGCGGCAGACCAAACCAGATGAGATCGCTTTTCTTTCTTTCTTTCTTTCTTTCTTTCTTTCTTTCTTTCTTTCTTTCTTTCTTTCTTTCTTTCTTTCTTTCTTTCTTTCTTTCTAATCAATATCAAACCCCTCTTGTGTTTGTCTGCAGCTCGTTCGCTCTTAGCACAATGTAAACAGCGAATTTTTCTTCTATGCTTGCATTATCGGCAGAGTAGGCGACGAACGCTGCCCCTTCTGGGATCAGGGAAATAAAATGTTCTATTTAGGCTCTAAAAATCTACTAAATGATGCGGTTTTCAGTAAATTCTGGACGCTACCCACTCAGGACACTTGGATTACATTGGACGATCAGTATGGAGGAATATTGACAATTTTTGTGGACTTTTATGAACCTTTCTGTTTTCGAGTCACCGCCATTACCCCCCGGATCTCTGACTGCATTTACGATATTTGAAGGGACTAGAGGCAGGAATTTAAAAAACAAACAAACATGCATGTCCATTTTTTTAATACTAATGGGTGATGAAGCGCTAAATACCAAAAATAACGTTTCCACCACGTTTCTCTCCATTGCCTTGAGCAGGCTGTGTGCTGCATAAAGCTGCAATTCGGTGTCCGAATTTCCCGCCCTGCCATGCAGACGTGACGTCAAATGACGCTACATCCCCAGTTTTGATACAGGAAGAAGACGGTCACGGTAAATTCAAACACTGTAAGCGATAGTTATGGATTCTTCTGCCGTCAGCAAACAATCCAGATCAACTGAAAGACACTAAAAAGTGGAACGACGGAGAAAAAGGTTAGAAAACAACATTATAGCTTCAGTTTGTGCTCCTGTGACGGCTTGGCTCGTGGCTGCAGGTACCTGAAGCACCAGCCGCGAGTTTCGTTTCATAATCTTGCCCCTAGGTCCTTTAAAAAAGTGCTCCAGAGTCTTGCTCAGCATGAGGATGAGGAGAAGATGAAGGACCAGCTGAACTTTAAGTTTGGTTTCTAAACTTGGTCCTCGGACAGGACAAGGTAAACAACAACAAAAGGGTTGTTTTTAAAATAATGATTTCTGAACATTACTTCTTCAAATCAAGAAACATTTTCTTGAACTTTATTCTAATTCACAATCATGTACCGTAAATAATCATCCATGTCTCTGGGTATTGACCCAAATATGCCTAATGTGCCAAAGCAAACTGCTGAGAAGTTCGATGCTCCAGTCCGACCGGTAAAAACTTTCTTTCTTTCTTTGAAGCTGTTCTGACTTCTCAGCCTGAGAGTCACATGATGTGATCTCTGCCTTCATGCAGGTTGAGTTCAGATAGTGAATTGAAGCTGATTTGACACAAAAAAACCCTCCCAGATCAGGAATGACATCACTGTACACCAGCCAATGAAAAGCAGGAAGAAGAACGGAGGCGTTCAGATGATGATTAGTGGGGGTTAATGAGGCCAACTAATCCTCTGAAACAGGTCATGTTGACTCGGGAGGCAGCGCAGATTAAAGCTGAGTGATTCCTTACCTGGTTTAACCTGGATAATCATCTGTCAGATTAGTCTGACTCAGCTGAACTGGTTCTGATTCTGGGTGATTCCAGTGGAAGTTCAGGTTCCTGTAAGATTTTCTGGCTTCACCAGAAATCCTGAGGAGGACTTGTTAGTTTGTAGCAGCAGAGAGCTGAAGGAGTTTATTCTAGTTTAACCCGGAAAGCTCAAAACCATTTTTATTTCTATTTTGGTCCACCTGATTATTTTTTACTGTACACCTGAAGCTTTAATCCCCGTCAGCATCCACACATTATGTTTAAGGACAGCTCCAGTTGTCAGATTATGAGGCTAAAATGGTGAAAAATGAATGTATTGATACATGTAGCTCCGTGAAGGTAGAGATTCATGATATGAAAACTTTGACTTTTTATCCGATGTGAAAATTGCTGTTATGGCCGATAACTGAGAATCGGACATCGGTCACCCCACCGATATTTAACCGATCAGCCCGCTGTTTCTGAAGTCTTAAAAAAAAAGTCCTCTTTAAAACTTCTGAAGATGAGAGGTGGGAAAAAATATCGATACACTGAAATATCGCCATATTTTCATAAGCTAATATCATATTGACATTTAAAAATGTGGTATCAATCTATTTCACTAACGAAATCTCGCGATATTTCATCGTTCTGTTACAAAATCTCGCAAGAATTCACAAAAATGTCGTAATCTTTTTATATGCTGATATCATATTGACATTTAAAAACGTAGTATCGACCTATTTCACTAACGAAATCTTGTGATATTTCATCGTTCCGTTATGAAAACTCGCAAGAATTCCCCCAAATTTTGCGATCTTTTTATATGCTATCATATTGACATTTAGAAACGTGGTATCGACCTATTTCACTAACGAAATCTTGCGATATTTCATCGTTCTGTTACGAAAACTTGCAAGAATTCCCCAAAATTTCGCAATCTTTTTATATGCTATCATATTGACATTTAAAATCGTGGTATCGACCTATTTCACTAACGAAATCTTGCGATATTTCATCGTTCTGTTATGAAATCTCATAAGAGTTCACAAAACTTTTGCGATCTTTTTATATGCTGATATCATATTGACATTTAAAAACGTGGTATCAATCTGTTTCACTAACGAAATCTTGCGATATTTCATCATTTTGTTACAAAATCTTGCAAGAATTCACAAAAATTTCCTGATCTTTTTACATGTTGATATCATATTTACATTTAAATATGTGGTATTGATTTATTTTACTTACGAAATCTTGCGATATTTCATCATTCTGTTACGAAAACTCGCAAGAATTCCCCCAAATTTTGCGATCTTTTTATATGCAATCATATTGACATTTAGAAACGTGGTATCGACCTATTTCACTAACGAAATCTTGCGATATTTCATCGTTTTGTTACAAAATCTTGCAAGAATTCACAAAAATTTCCTGATCTTTTTACATGCTGATATCATATTTACATTTAAATATGTGGTATTGATTTATTTTACTTACAAAATCTCGCGATATTTCATCGTTCTGTTACGAAATCTCGCAAGAATTCACAAAAATGTCGCAATCTTTTTATATGCTGTTCATATTGACATTCAAAAACGTGGTATTGATCTATTTCACTAACAAAATCTCGTAATATTTCATTATTCGGTTACGAAATCTCGCAAGAATTCACAAAAATTTCGGGATCTTTTCATATGCTATCATATTGACATTTAAAAATGTGGTATCGATCTATTTTACTTTGGAAATCTCGGGATATTTCATCATTCTGTTACAACATCTCGCGAGAATTCACGAAATACTGTGAGATTTTGTAATGGAATGATGAAACCTCGCAGGATTTTGTAAGTGAAATAAATTGATCCCACGTTTTTAAATATTAATTTGATATCAGCATGTGAAAATATTGTGATATTTCAGTGTTTCGCTACTTTTCAAAGTGTTGGAAACTGATAATAAAACTGCTAATTGCAATGACTGCTTACAGTAGTTTGTTCAGCTTTAATATCGGTATTGGTTATCGGCCACATGAGTTTTAAAATATCGGCATATCAGATATCGGCCAAAATTTCAACATCGGGCATTCCTAGAAACTACAATTTGGTGCCACGTACATCAAAACTGTCTTCTTGTCTTTATTTCAGCCGTAGAACATCGTTTTTGTTCATTTCAGACACACATAGAACTTTCTGCTTACTTGCTGATCTAGAACCAAGAATGTCCTGAAAAATAATGTCAGCATGGAGACTGATTAAAGGTTCAGCTTCTACAGGCTGGTTTACAGAAAAAAATAATCAGGTGGACCAAAAATAGTAAAAATGTCTTGTAATACTAATTAAGGGTTAAATGTGCCAAACAAATAAAAAACAGCTTTTGATAATTTCTTTCAGTTAAAAAAAATTAATTAAAAGTATGAAACAAAGGACAAACAACTAAAAATCGGAAATCAGCTTCAGGCTGAAACATCAGCTGTGTTTAAACTGTCAGGGAAGATGAGCCGATTCATGATCTTCATCACGGTGCTTAGTGGAGCCAGCAGGACTCCTCCTCCTCCTCCTCCTCCTCCCCTTGATGAAGTGCGATCTGAGTCAGGTCAGGTAGCGCTGGGAGCAGGATTAGCAGGATTAGCTGCTGCTGGATGCTGTTGAGTTGCTGTGCAGGACGAGTCGCAGCAGTAATGAGGTCTCTGGAGGACTGGGTCACCGTGCAGCTCCCCCCGGATCAACCTCACAACAGTTATTCATACAACAAGAAACTAAAACAAAAGTCATGACAAATAAAAAGATTTAATTATATTTTACTGAAATAAAATGCTGCATTTGAATTGTGGTTGGAGAATATTTTAAAAACAAACAAACAAAACTGTCCCAGACACATAACAGCATCTTTCCCATGAACATGGACCAACATACATGTCAACAGGTGCGGACGTCTGATTGGACGTTACAGAAAACACCTGATAGGGGATTATCACGCTTTCCGGAAGTTTCCGGAATCTAGGCGTTTCCTCTTCCGGGCCATTTTAACAATAGCTGTCCCTGCTCTGTTACACTTTGTAAATCGGATAAACGCCAAACGTACTTAAGTTTTCATTGATTCCCGACTGAAGTGATGCTAAAGAAGAAGCGTATCAAAGCGATCGATTCGTCGCGGTGAAGGGCCGAACTTTATAATAAAACAATGCACCACGTTTGTTTGTAGCCGGCAGTCTACACAGCTGGTGTTAGCAGGTTAGCATTAGCCAGCTTGATAATGTGCCTAACTTTGTGCGGCTGAAAACACACAAGCATCTAAAAAAGGTCTCCTTTCTTGGCAGTCCCCAGTTGTTCCACTGGAAACGGGGGGGTACAGACCCGATTTTCAGATGTTTGTGTTTTAAAACGTACAAAGTTAGGCACGTCAGTTAACGCTAGCCTGCTAATGCTAATGCTAGCTGTGAAGTGCCGGTGTTGTGCCGCACCGGCTGCAAACAAACATGCTACGTTGTTTTATTATAAAGTTCGGCCCTTCACTCTATCGAATCGCTTTGATCCACTTCTTCCTTAGTATCACTTCAGTCTGGAATCCGTGAAAATTTAAGTAGGGTTGGCGTTTATTCAATTTACGAAGTAGAACAGAGCAGGGACATTGAACTGGACCGGAAGTGGACCGTCTAAGTGTTTCAAGTTCCGGAAACTGGAACACGGAAGCGTGATAATCCCCTATTGCAGTGATTGTCTGAAATTGTTGCTCAACATTTTAGTTTGGGAGCCCCGTTATGCTTGTTTACTTGTTTGTTTTTAATATTTCTTTTGAACCACAATTCAGGATCAGGATTTGCACATGCAGCTTGGGATAGGATTAGCCACGAAGGATACATTGGACCGTCCTTAAAATCTGGGGAAAATAAGGCCACAGTTGTGGGCTGCATTTGAAGGAGCCTTCGACTCTGGACAGCCTCGGTCGCATCGCTGTGACGTAAGCGGCCTTCTAACCCGGCCTTGGACGGATGCAGGCATGAAGTTCAGTGGAACAAACTCAGAAACCACGAAGGCTGAAACCAAGATCAAAAACTTTTCTATTTGCTGTTTTCTTTTCCTTCTTTTTTAAAAACCAGAACAGCTCTTAAAGGGATAGTACACCCACAGAATGATGGTCCTTCAACTTCTCCTCACCCTTGTGCTGAGCAAGACTCTGGAGCACTTTTTTAATATCTCAAATGCAGCCAAAGTGCTGGGGGGGGGGTTGTTATCAGCCGACTTTCATATAATGGAGGTGACCGTGCCCGAAAACATAAAGGTCCATAAAAACTTGTCAATTTTCCTCCAAACTGCTCGTCCAACGTAATCCAAGTGTCCTGAGTGGGTAGCGTCCAGAATTCACTCGAAACGACGTCATTTAGTATATTTTTATATTTTAACAACATAAACAGTAGAACATAGCAGTTCTCCGATGCGCGTTCATGTGAGTTCACGACACTATGGAAGCTTTGGCGCCTACTCTGCTGATAATGCAAGCATAGAAGAAGAAATTCACTGTTTACGCTGTGCCAAGAGCGACCGAGCTTTGGACAAACACAAGAGGGGTTGGCTATTGATTTAAAGGATAACTTTCTTTTTTTTTTTCAACCTGGACTTTATTTTCTAGTGGTTCATACTCACCGGTAAAGTTTCTGCATCACTTTGACTCCTTTGGAAGATGTTACGTTGAGTCGCCCTTTGGCGTGCATCCATATAACTGGAGAGACTGTGACGCCTCTCTATAAAACATTATCTGCAGCAAAGCTCTTTTATTTCACCAATACTTTAAGTAGAACGAATGAAAGAAAGAGTGCTATTGTCCTGTGAGTTCGGAGGTCCAAAGTTTTCAGTTTTATTTTGTGTCTGGGTAGCGAGCTGCCGTTCCAGCTGTGGCTGTTGGGGGCGTTGAGAAAACTAACGGAGAGTGAATTTTGAACTCACAGGACAATAATGCTCATTCGTTCGTTCATGCTTAAAGGATTGATGAAATGAAGGAGTTTTGCTGCAGATGATGTCTTATTGTGGCTGCCCCGTCTCTCCCATTACATGTACGATGGAGGGCGACTCAACGTAATATCTTTGGAAGGAGTCAAAGTGATACAGAAATTTTTCCGGTGAGTAAATGCAGGTATTAAACTCCTAGAAATAAAGTCCAGGTTGAGAGAAAGAGAAAGTTATCCTTAAGGCCTTTTCACACCAGGACCGATGCGAATAAACGGCACGAATTATTTCGGAGGAGGAATATCAACGCATTTGTCTATATGCACCTGCTCCAGCGCAAAATTATGAAGATGCAAAAACAAACTGGCATTTATTGTTCCAGAGTAACATGAGCACATGCAGCAGTGACGGAGGGAGAGGCGGCGTGCAGGGAAACCCCCCGGATGCTGAAAACAGCTGATCTCACCGTGGAGATGCCAAATGGGGATTTTAAATATAGCACATGTAGCTATTAACCTCAAATTGCTGTAAAATGTAGGGAAAGCACGGCTACTTCAGCTGTGACACCCCCCCACCGCCCCGTTTGCGAAACAAGAGTGCTGCGACACGAAGGTGATAACACCTGAGCCATAATGATGCAGTAACAGCGCCACCTCTCTCTTTCCTTTCTCTTTTTGCTTGCGACCAGCTCTGTGACGGTCAGAGCGCCTTCTCTGATTGGTGGATTGTGTTTCTGTCGGATGTGAATATTAAGAAAATGGACCTCAGTTCGAAAAAATAAACGTCGCAAAATTGCAAGTTGGAATTTTGTCACTGATGTGAACGCTCCCGTTGACTTGATACTAATTTGATTAAAGCTTTTGCCGTGCGAATCTTTCGGACGAAATATTCGGAGTAGGTGTTTAAAGACCTTTAGAAAGAAAGAAAGAAAGAAAGAAAGAAAGAAAGAAAGAAAGAAAGAAAGAAAGAAAGAAAGACAGAAAGAAAGAAAGAAAGAAAGAAAGAAAGAAAGAAAGAAGGAAAAAGAAAGAAAGAAAACGCGCATGAACGTGCATTGGAGAAGTACGACTGTTCCGGCTGCATTTGAGATATTTAAAAAGTGCTCCAGAGTCTTGCTCAGCATGAGGGGAAGTGGAAGATGAAGGACCATCATTCTGTGGGTGTACTATCCCTTTAATTCTTCACTGGAACTTTGATTGTGGGCTTTAAACTTGATGTTTTACGTAAAACACTTTGAATGGTCTTGAACATGAAACGTGATGCAGCGATGACCCTGCCGTGCTGAAGCTCTGGTGTGTCCTGTGTGGTCTTCAGGCTCTGCAGTCTGACTCTGAAGAAGCTGATGGTCCTCAGGGAGCTGGACAGAGAGCTTAGCTCCGTCATCATCGCTGTGAAAATCCAGGTGAGTCTGCAGCTGTTCCTGCTGGACAGAGAGCTTAGCTCCGTCATCATCGCTGTGAAAATCCAGGTGAGTCTGCAGCTGTTCCTGCTGGAGCTCTTCAGCTGGATGTTTATATCTGCTAGAACAAAATCTGTGGCTGTTGATAAAAACTAAACCATGTATGAACAAGTTCAGGTTTAAAAGATGCAGCTCACAGCAAACGCACTGTCTCCATAGCAACAGGATGAGGAACTGCTTCATTACCTTGCAGTCCTCACCATGCTATCTTACAGTAATCCAGCCGTTACCTGATCTGATCTGGGATCTGTCCCTCAGGGTTCGAAGCGTACTCTGAGATCTAACGAGTACCTCCTTCCTCCGGACGGCCTGATGGAGACCGACCTGGAGCTCACCTTCTCTCTGCAGGTCACACACCTGATCAGTTAGGATGTTTTTCCAACTTCACTGAGGAAAATTTCCGCCCCGACGTAACGTCACGTTTGCCCTCGTCTTTCAGTATCCTCACTTCCTGAAGCGAGACGCAAACCACCTGCATGTGATGCTGCAGAGGAGGAAGAGGTACAAGAACCGAACCATCCTAGGCTACAAAACGCTGGCGGTGGGGGTCATTGACATGTCTGAGGTACAACAGCACGCAGGTCCATGGACCACGAGTCATGTGACCAGTTCATTTTCTTTAATTCAAGCTTCAGCTCCGCACATTTACTTTATTTAGGGTGCAGTTTGGTCCGGTCCGGTCCGAACGGACCCCGGTCCAGTTCCACAGTCTGGCTCGTTTAGAGCGGTGTGAACGCTCAGTGTCACTCTGGTGTGGACCAAAGAAGGGAACTAACAAGTGCTACTTTACTAATTACTGGTACTATTACACTAATCCTGACGACTACTTTTCTCATCCCTACAGATGCTTTACTAACTCCTACGAATACTTAAGTAATTATTATGGATACTTTACTTACTTCTAGGACTACTTTACTAATTCCTATGGATACTTTACTAACTCCTAGGAATACTTTACTAATTCCTATGGATACTTTACTAACTTCTAGGACTACTTTACTCATTCATACACATGCTTTACTAATTCCAATGCTTTACTAACTCCTAGGAATACTTTAGTAATTATTATGGATACTTTACTAACTCCTAGGAATACATTACTTATTCCTATGGATACTTTACTAACTCCTAGGAATACTTCTTTACTAATTCCTAAGGATACTTTACTAACTTCTAGGACTACTTTACTCATTCATACACATGCTTTACTAATTCCAATACTTTACTAACTCCTAGGAATACTTTACTTATTCCTATGGATACTTTACTAACTCCTAGGAATACTTTACTAATTCCTATGGATACTTTACTAACTTCTAGAATTAATTTAATAATTAATAAAAATACTTAAAATTCCAAATATTTATTAATTCTATAGGAATTTTTCTAATTCCTGTGGATACTTTACTAACTCCTAGGAATACTTTACTTATTCCTATGGATACTTTACTAACTCCTAGGAATACTTTACTAATTCCTATGGATACTTTACTAACTCCTAGGAATTCTTTACTAATTCCTATGGATACTTTACTAACTCCTAGGAATACTTTACTCATTCATACACATGCTTTACTAATTCCAATACTTTACTAACTCCTAGAAATTCTTTTCTAATTCCTATGGATACTTTACTAACTCCTAGGAATACTTTACTTATTCCTATGGACACTTTACTAACTCCTAGGAATACTTTACTAATTCCTATGGATACTTTACTAACTCCTAGGAATACTTTACTAATTCCTATGGATACTTTACTAACTCCTAGGACTACTTTACTCATTCATACACATGCTTTACTATCCAATGCTTTACTAACTCCTACGAATACTTTAGTAATTATTATGGATACTTTACTAACTCCTAGGCAATACATTACTTATTCCTATGGATACTTTACTAACTCCTAGGAATTCTTTACTAATTCCTAAGGATACTTTACTAACTTCTGAGGACTACTTTACTCATTCATACACATGCTTTACTTATTCCGACTACTTTACTAACTCCTAGGATTACTTTACTTACTCCTATGGACTACTTTACTAATTCCTAGTAATACTTTCACTAATTCCTATGGACTACTTTACTAACTCCTAGGACCAGTTTACCAAAACACTATGTTCACTGTTCTCTCCTAGGACTACTTTTCTTATTCCTATGGATACTTTACTAACTCTTAGGACAACTTTACTTATTCCTAGTACTATTTTACTAACTCCTAGAACTGTTTTACTAATTCCAAGGATTACTTTTCTTATTCCTATGGATACATTTCACGAACTTCTAAGGACTAATTTACTCATTCCTGTGGATACTTTACTAACTCCTAGGACTACCTTACTCAGTCTTAGTACTATTTCAATATTTCCTAGGACTACTTTTCTTATTCCTATGAATACTTTACTAACTCTTAGGACAACTTTACTTATTCCTAGTACTATTTTACTAACTCCTATGACTACCTTACTAACTCCGAGTATTATTTCACAAAGTCTTAGAACTACTTTACTAACTCCTAGGACTAGTTTACCAAATACACTATTCACTACACACTATTTCCTAGGACTACTTTGGTCATTCCAATGGATACTTTACTAATTCCTGGTACAATTTTACTAACTCGTAGGACTACTTTTCTAATTCCAAGTACTATTTTACTAACTCCAAGGACTAGTTTACTAGTGTCTACATCTTTACTAGTTCTTAGATGAACTGGGCGGCCATCCGCTGGTTTCCACTGAAAACCGTGTGGTTTTCTTTTAGGAAGTAACCCTTTTTACAGTTTCTACTGTATTCCAGTAGAAACTCAGACACAGTAACACATGTCTTGATTCTGGCCCTTCTGTGGTTTCTTCACGTCTCAGATTTCCGTAGATACCAAGATTAAACCTGCAGCCCTGTAGGTGTGAAAATGTACTTTATTTATTTTTTGGTTTGCCATTTCAGAAAGGAGGCATTTGTTTTTAGATCCAGGTTCATCTTTTAACTTTTCCTGTTATTTTTATTTTCTTTCAGAGGATTCTATAATGATTTTGTCATGATTTAAACAACCTTTTAACTATGTCTTCATATTATTTAGTGTCTCTTTATGTACTTTTCGTGCTTCTTTTGCGCCGCACTGTTATGCTTTTCATGATTTATGTAAAGCACTGAACTGTTTTGCTCATGAAATTTGATGTGCAAGTAAACTTGCCTCGTGATGGGGGGGGGGGGGGGGGGGGGGGGTTAAAGATGTTGTTAGAGGAACATAAACAACAATAATGAAAAATCACGTGAAGCTGCAGTTTTGTTTTTAGTTGATTTTAACTGTTCAGAACCAAATAACCAATAAACCGTGTGTGTGTGTGTGTGTGTGTGTGTGTGTGGTTTTGCATGCACGCACACGTGCGTGGGCGGCTGTCTTTGTGTGTTTTCCCAGGTGATGCAGCATCCGACAGATGGAGCCCACGTCCTTGGTCTCCATAGCAACCTCAAGGATGCCTCAGTTCGAGCGGCAGAGCTAAGTGTCCATTCTCTCTCCAGCCAGCCAATTGAACAGGAGGACACAAGTGGTCACCATGGCAACAAGACCAAGGCCTCAGGTAGGTAAAAAAGAGAGTCTGAATGATGGTCGGAGATACTGGCTGCTGATTGGCCACGTTGAAAGGACTGAATGTGTGTACGGGGCAGATGTACAGACAGAGATGGAAAAACAACACGTACATAAACAAAGAGAGTAAACAAACACGTCAGGACCGGAGACACGAACTCCCCTGAACACGCTCGTGTTAATGTTCGTGTGTTTGTTTGTGCAGATCGGTCTCCTGACACGGAGCATTACTGGGAAGATGATGATGATGATGACAGCTTCTCCTCCGAACAGGACGGCAGTGATGATGCACCGCCTCAGGTGATAACGGGTCGGACTGGTTCTGCTCCCAGTATCAGCAGACCGGTTCTGTTCTGGTTCCTAGACTGGGATTAAAGGTTCAGTGAATGATTAATCTGCAGCTTTAGTTGTTTGTTTCTCACGCCTCCTTCCTGTTTGTGTTTATCAGGACATGTATGATTATGATGAGGACGTCCAGAGAAAGACAAAGACGTCTCACAGGAAAATGATGCGGACAGCGTCCCTGGCTCAGGTGCGGACCAATCACGTCTGCTCTGAGCTGATGACATCACTGACCACATGTTCAACCCTCTGTTTCCTGTCGTCCACCAGCCGAACTTCAAGCAGAAATTTGTGGCTCTGTTGAAGAGATTCAAAGTCACAGACGAGGTTTGTGCTGCATGAAAGTCCAGATTAAAGGGACAGTACACCCACAGAATGATGTGCCTTCATCTTCTCCTCACCCTCACGCTGAGCAAGACTCTGGAGCACTTTTTTAATATCTCAAATGCAGCCGGAGATCCGGGGGGGTTTCATTTTCCTCCCAACTTTCATATAATGGAGTTCACTGGCTCCTGAAACAAAAAGATCCATAAAAGTCCACAAAAACTTGTCAATATTCCTCCATACTGCTCGTCCAATGTAATCCAAGTGTCCTGAGTGGGTAGCGTCCAGAATTTACTCAAAACTGCATCATTTAGTAGATTTTTAGAGCCCAAATAGTACTACATCTTATGTACTTCTGCGATGCGCGCCAATGCAAATTCACGACACTACGGAAGCCCCGACGTTCAGCGCCTACTCCGCCGATAATGCAAGCGTAGAAGAAGAAATTCGCGGTTTGCATTGTCCTAAGAGCAAACGAGTTGCAGACAAACACAAGAGGGGTTGGATATTTATTTAAAAGAAAGAAAGAACGTGTGATCTCGTCTGTAATGGCTTCTGTGGGGTTGTGAACTCGCATCTCATGCGTTGCAGAAGTACAATGTTCTACTGTTTAGGCTCTAAAAATCTACTAAATGATGGTTTCCAGTAAATTCTGGACGCTACCCACTCAGGACACTTGGATTACATTGGACGACCAAAATGGAGAAATATTGACAAGTTTTTGTGGACTATTATGGACCTTTTTGGTTTCAATCACCAGTGAACTCCATTATAAGAAAGCTGGGGGATAATCAGGAAGTAGTAGAGCGGTGCTTAGGGTCCATGACCTCCGCCAAGGAGGTTTTGTTTTTGGTAGAGTTGGTTTGTCTGTCAGCAACTTTACAGAAAAAGTTCTGGACGGATTCACCTGAGATCTTCACCAGCCGTACGCCTCAGCCCAAGGATGAACACATTAAATGTTGGTGGTGATCCGGATCACCTTCTGGATCCAGGATTTTTTTTTGAAGGATTCTTTATCATTGTGAGATCAGCCAAATTTAGGAATTTTTACTTATAACTCCACACAAATGTTGTTATATCCAGAGAAAATTCTGGATACTAAGATCCGGAACAAATGAAGATACAGACATGCAACTAACACCAAACCGTAGCCAAGACTCTCAATCAGGAGTTTGTCAATGGAATTGATGCATCTTCAATATCAACGGAGCTAGATCCAGAAGAAAACCGCCATTATGGAAATATGGATTTCTGGAAATAACTGTTTAAGTAATAGTGATACAAGCATGATTCCAGATGCTGCTGGTATGTTTTCATGGTCAAGGAATCCAATGATGGAGATCAAATGAATGCAGGAGCGGAAGTTTTTGTTGTGAATCACTATATGAGGGGGCAATGGCGTAATTTCCACGGGGGATAGGGGGGTTTTGACCCCCCAATAATCAGAGCCAGGTGATATAACCTCCCTAAAAAATAACACAACTCGGATTTAATAATAACATTACTGATCTTTTATGAACATATTGTTAATTCTTTTTATTAGCTACAATATTTTCTAGCAAAACAACAGCACCTTAAATCATCTGGTATTGTAACGCATCCCCCTCCCTCTTCCCCCGCCGTGTATTTGGTATTACCCATACCAGCCGCTTTCTATCTTATTGCTGTGTTTGATGGATGGAGGGAAACAGAAGACCAACAGTAATGTAAAGAAGAAAAGGTGGACAGACGACATGATTCATTGATGATCGCCATCAACCTTCATAAAAAAGAAAACTGATTGGCCAAAGAGAGGTAAATACACGCACATGAGGAGTAAATACACGCACATGTGCGTCTTCATCTGTGCACGTCGGAAAACACAGTAACCACTTAAAAGCAGACACACACACGTGTTAGGCTTTTCTCTACCAGAGACCAGGATGTGGTCAGGTGTATTTTAGAAGAACTGAAGCTCCCCAAAGTTTATTTGGAATATTGATTTCATTATTGACTTTCTAACAAAGCCCACATGGTAGTTATCCCTGTTAGGCTGATGCTAAGACTGTTATTTCCCAGCTGTCTCCGAACGCAGCACAACCGAAGTTGCAAGTTTCACCGTTTTGATCGCCTTCCTCTCCTGGTCACGTGCTCATGGATGTAAACTGGATCAGTACATGATCCATGCTGAAGTTTAGAAATGCAGAGCAAAAAGCTCCCAAAGTTGTTGTTTGCTTGTTTGTTTGTTTGTTTTTTAATGCTGTGACGTTTCGGCCGTTCTTCACTGTATCCTATATTTCACTTTCATCCAGCACCAGTCCTCCTCACTATCTGGGATGCGCGTGATTTACTTCTGTATGAACTTTAGAAATGCGACGTGACTTCACAGCGTTCAGTTGTCATATGATTATATAGTTTATTAATTATAATAATTAATTAGTTATTATATCATGTGTCAGTAATGGGGAGGTTACCTGTTACAGGTGCATGAACACTCTGCACTTTAAGGTTGTTCATGCATTCTGAGCTTGTTTTGAAATTAAATGTATTAATGAATATTAGATTATTATAGGCTACTTGTAGCTACAGTACATTTGATGCCACGTTACCACATCTCTATTTCAGCACAAAGGGGGTCACTGGCCGTCATTCTCACACCCCCAAAAGACATGTTGGCACTTGAAAATTTAGCCCTTTAAGATCCCATGATGTAAAGGACAGCTCAATGGATTATTATCATTACTTTTTTTATTATTTTGACTTCACAACATGAACATAATTTGGGTCTCAGTGAGAACTAATCATGGAACCTTGTATCATATTTATATATTTAATAAATGTTAAAAGATAAGTAATGCAAAACATATTTGTTTTAGAAGCTGTTTAATGCTCTTCTGCATGGATGTCTTTGATGTCTTTTGACTTCATAGGAAAGTTTCACAGATTTTACAATTCAAGTTTTAATTGCATAAAAGTAAGAAACTACATCGGCCAGCAGTATGTATAATATATCTCTGTTCACTGTCCTGTAATGGGGCTGATTATAGCGGTGAAAAGTAAATAACTAAGTTTACTATTTATCCAAAAGAAAAAAAGGAAAAGTATCACAATATACTGTATCGCTTATACAGACACCAAATTACACTGACTTGTTTTACAAATGCAAATAATTAAATAACTAAATAAACAGGCAAAGAATCCGACCCCCCCAATGATGGACCCAAAGTTACGCCCTTGTGAGGGGGGCACGAGCTGCTTGGTGGAGGTCTGCGCTCTCCAAGTTCATATCTGAAATGATCTCAACAGCAACCAGTTGTGATGATTTGAAATTTGATTGAATCCATCCAAATAAAATGTTTTGCATCCGGCTGAATGTTAAATGTTTACCTGCAGAGTGGCCAGGTGGATCAGAGTCGGGAGGCTGAGGAAGACCTGGATCTGCTGTATGACAGTCTGGATGTGGACAACCTAAGCGACAGCGGCCCCGATCTGGACGAGAACGACAGCATCCAGAGCACACCCAAACCCAAACTCAGGTGAGCCCGAACCTCTCGTTCACACTCGGCTGCCCTCGGCTGCCTGAACCAAACAGAGGCTCCTGGTCTGCAGCAGCTGGTGGAACTGGGCTCATTCTGGACCGCTGCGTTCAGGATCTGGTCCAGTCTCAGTTTTGACTCATGTAATTGCTGCCAGAGCAGGTCGTCCCTCTCTGAAGACCTCTAACACCTGAACTGCTCTGGACTGCTTCTCCCTGGACTCTTTAAATAAAAGGTCATTTAAAAAAAAAAACTTTCTCACACGAGTCTCATTTGTTTTCTGCTTCGGTGTTGGTGGTAGATTTCTGTAATTCACTCAACTTCACACTTACATTGAGCCTGTTTTCACCGATAATCTGATTATTAACTGACAACTGAAAAATCAGATTAACACCTAGATTACTCCCCAACACTTCAGTGTATTCCTGCACTCCAGCACGTTTTGCTGAAGGACCAAAATAAATCTAATAAATCTGTTGATCCCTGATGGGATTTTCTGTCTGGCAGGCCGTTCTTCGATGGCGTTTCTCAGTCGAGCTCTCAGACTGAGATCAGAAGTCTCAGCAGTCAGAGGAGCCAGCAGAAAGAGCAGACGGTGAGTAAACGGATCAGAACCGAACACACCTGAAGAACCACATCGTAGATCAGAGACTACGAACATTCAGCAGATATGTTCCATAAAACTCACCTCAGCTGGATAATCTGGCTGATCTGCAGCACCGTTCAAACGTACAACATTGCAGATGTTCAAGTTCAGACGGACAAATCTCCAAAATCTGGTTCCTGTCCTGACTGAGGCGGATTTCTGCCTGAGAATATCTGCGGCACAAAGAGAAGCTGAATAAAACACAAAGTCTAAATTCCATTTTGATTATGAAATAATCCAGGATCTGGATGTAAGAAAGAAAGAAATCATAATGTCTTCAGTTTCTGCCTCAAAAACTAAAAGTTATTAAAGCTGAATGTCAGAAAATACAATCTGAACACAACATACATGTTGATGATCTGCTGCCTCCTGCAGGTCACTCTGTGTAATTGTTTTTATTCAATTATGAATTCATTATTATTATTTATTTATTTATTGTAATTAATTTATTTAAATGTAATTACATTATGTTCCATTTTTGTTTTTGTTTTTTTTCCCCCTATTTATTATCTGATTAAACTGATTAAATTAAACTGATTTGTTGTCATCAGCTCCTTTCTGATGGGTCCAGAGTACCTGAGGAGCCCAGAAGAGACAATGTCGGCCCTGGGGTGAGTCTGGAGACTAACATGCACACACCCACGCACACACACACACACATATTTGTTTTTCTATCCCCCTGGGGTACATCCATTGACATAATGCATTCCCTAAACCCAGTGGAGTCCAAAGTCGGTCCTCAAGGGCCGCTGTCCCCACGGTTTTCCACGCCTCCGTGCTCCAGCACAGCTGATTCAAATTAAATGAATCTAAAAGCCGATGAATTTGAGTCAGGTGTGTTTTGGAGAAAGGAGACATGGCAAACCTGCAGGATTGTGGCCCTGGAGGACCGGAGCTGGACACCCCTGCCCTAGCTCATTACCCTAAACCTAACGCCCATAACTGATTGCCTAAGCCTAACCCTTGCCCTAACCCTAACCAAAACCTGATTGTAACCTAAACTCTAAAACCAAATCTTTACCCTCAAAAATGGGGTTTTCTTTGACTTTTTTTTAGTGAGGACTGACCAAAATGTCCTCACTTTGCTGGTTAAAAGCACAAAATGGTCCTCACAATGTAGCAAGTACAAGTACACACACACACACACACACACACACACCGGTTTTCTGTTGCATCTTGTTCCTGTTCTTAAACTCCTCAGGAAGTGGATGATGAAGTTGCCATGGGAACAGATGCAGGACCTGCTGCCAAACTCTGTAAGACCGAGTCCCAGACGCACATGTCACCAAGGTACACACACACACACACACATTCTTGCCCATCTGTCTTTGTGAGGACATCCATGGACATAAGCATTTCCTACCTCCTCACCCTAAAACTTGGTCCAGACTCCACGAGAAGCAAGAACTTTTTTCTTGCTCGTAAGAGCTGCAAGAACAAGAAAAGTTATTTTTCCTCAAGTCATCTCATACTTCACAAGAAGTGGGGGCAGGGGGGGGGGGGGCACACACGACTGTGTTCACCCAGTGATTATACATTTACAATAAACTTGGTCCGTGGCAGGACGGAGTTGCGCACGCGGTGGTGTGCGTCTATTTAAATGCCACGTGTGTAATTTACATTTTCATACTTTCTCACCTCCTCGATCAGCTGTTTATTAAAACTCTCTGTTTAACGTCGCATCAGGGGAAATGAGGAGGTGACAACTCTCTGCTTCAAGCGTCTGTGTAAACCCCGCCCACCTCAAATGTCCGACCAATCACACAATACTTCATGGAGTTCTCCGAGAAGTTTAGTTTAGTTTATTATGGATCCACATTAGCCTTCACCAGTAAAGATTCTTCCTGGGGTCCAGATTAACATAAAATCTGAACATACAATCAACAAAAACGCAGATTAACTAAATTAAACTACAATACTAAGCAAACATCTTAAAAGAAAAAGTAAAAACTAGATAAGTATACAATACCAAAGCATCTAGATTTACAATAAAATTAAGAATAGAATATTCTTCCGTGAGCCTTACAACTCATACGATTAATACCGGTCTCAGTTCCCAATACAATTCAAAGAACTTATTTATTATCCACCGACTTTCATATAATGGAGGTGACCGGTGACTGAACCAAAAAGGTCCATAAACGTCCACCAAACTGCTCGTCCAAAGTAATCCAAGTGTCCTGAGTGGGTAGCGTCCAGAATTTACTAGAAACAGCATCATTTAGTAGATTTTTAGAGCCCTAAACTGCAGCACATCTAGCGGCCGCAAAGCGCGTCTGTGCGAGTTCACGACACTACAGAAGCTGCTGTCGTTCGCCGCCTATTCTGCCGATAATGCAAGCGTAGAAGAAGAAATTCACCGTTTACATTTTGCTTAGAGCAAACGAGCTGCGGACAAACACCAGAGGGGTTAGATATTGATTTAAAACAAAGAAAGAAAGAAAAAGAACGTGCAATCTCGTCTGCTGCTTGTCCTTTAAGAACGGAAAAAATCCCCCGAGCTTTCATGCTGCACCTTCCGCCATGTTTTCAGAGGCAAACATGCAAACTGTGTCTGAGGGACTGACGCTGCTTCTCCTGGTTATGAGCAGCATCACTGGGAGTTTTTCTAAGTACGATAATCACAATTTTACAATGATTACAATCTGAAACGGAAACACATATTGTCAGGGAACTATATCCCGATATTTTTATTGTTTATTGTTACATCCCTTGTCCTCACTTTCCAAAAATGTCCTCACTTTGTTGGTTAAACAGACAAAACGGTCCTCACGTTGATGGCTGAACAAGTACACACACACACACACACATTTTGATGACACGCGTTGGAATCTTCTTTTGATCAAATTAACTTAAACTCAGTCGTCTCGTGTCTCTGCAGTAAGACGGGAAGTCAGTTGTCTCGCCACCCGTGGAGCATCTCCATGAAGGACAGACAGAACTCCAGAGGGACAGACAGGACTAGCAGCGTGGACAGTGAGACATCATATGACTACAGGACACCTGCCCCACAGGTGAGACTCGGTCAGGTTCTGGGTCTAGTCTCAGTTCCAGGTCAACACCCATGTCGGGGTCCATATCCTAGTCCAGGTTTATGTCCAGGTCTGGGTTCATGTCCAGGTTCAGGTTCAGGTTGAGGTCCAGGTCTAGTTCCAGGTAGACACCCATATCCTGATCCATTTTCCAAGTCCATGTTCAGGTCCAGGTCTTGGTCTTGGTCTAGTTCCAGTTCCAGTTCAACACCCGTATCCTGATCCACATCCAAGTCCAGGTTCAGGTCCAGGTCTAGTTCCAGGTAGACACCCATATCCTGATCCATTTTCCAAGTCCATGTTCAGGTCCAGGTCTTGGTCTTGGTCTAGTTCCAGTTCCAGTTCAACACCCGTATCCTGATCCACATCCAAGTCCAGGTTCAGGTCCAGGCTGCAGTCCGTTCGGTCGTCCCGGGGCTCCCTTCTCCAGTTCCAGTTCAACATCCATATCCTGGTCCATATCCAAGTCCAGCTTTATGTCCATGTCCAGGCCCAGGTTCAGGTCAAGGTTCAGATCCAAATTCAGGTACGGGTACAGGTCCAGGTCCAGGTTCCGGTCCAGGTCCAGGTTCAGATCCAAGTCCAGGTTCAGGTCCAGGTCCAGGTCCAGGTCCAGGTCCAGGTCCAGGTTCAGATCCAAGTCCAGGTTCAGGTACAGGTTCAGATCCAGGTTGAGATCCAGGTCCAGGTTCAGGTCTAGGTTCCGGTCCAGGTTCAGGTCCAGGTCCAGGTTCAGGTCCATGTTCAGATCCAGGTCCAGGTCCAGGTCCAGGTTCAGATCCAAGTCCAGGTTCAGGTACAGGTTCAGGTACGGGTCCAGGTTCAGGTCCAGGTTCAGATCCAGGTTCAGGTCCAGGTCCAGGTTCAGGTCCAGGTTCAGATCCAGGTCCAGGTCCAGGTTCAGATCCAAGTCCAGGTCCAGGTACAGGTTCCGGTCCAGGTTCAGGTCCAGGTCCAGGTTCAGGTCCAGGTTCAGATCCAGGTTCAGGTCCAGGTCCAGGTTCAGGTCCAGGTCCAGGTCCAGGTCCAGGTTCAGATCCAGGTCCAGGTCCAGGTCCAGGTCCAGGTTCAGATCCAGGTCCAGGTCTAGGTCCAGGTCCAGGTCCAGATCCAGGTCCAGGTCCAGGTCCAGGTCCAGGTCCAGGTCCAGGTCCAGGTCCAGGTCCAGGTCCAGGTCCAGGTCCAGGTTCAGATCCAAGTCCAGGTTCAGGTTCCGGTCCAGGTTCAGGTTCCGGTCCAGGTTCAGGTCCAGGTCCAGGTCCAGGTCCAGGTCCAGGTCCAGGTCCAGGTTCAGATCCAGGTACAGGTCCAGGTCCAGGTTCATATCCAGGTCCAGGTTCCGGTCCAGGTTCAGATCCAGGTACAGGTCCAGGTCCAGGTCCAGGTCCAGGTCCAGGTTCAGATCCAGGTTGAGATCCAGGTCCAGGTTCCTGTCCAGGTTCAGGTTCAGGTCCAGGTCCAGTTCCAGGTCCAGGTCCAGGTCCAGGTCCAGGTCCAGGTTCCGGTCCAGGTTCAGATCCAGGTACGGGTCCAGGTCCAGGTCCAGGTCCAGGTCCAGGTTCAGATCCAGGTTGAGATCCAGGTCCATGTTCCAGTCCAGGTTCAGGTTCAGGTCCAGATCCAGATCCAGGTCCAGATCCAGGTCCAGGTCCAGGTCCAGGTCATCGTCTTGTGAGTATTTTCCGTTTATTTTTTCTCAGGTTGCACGGAAGGCCGTTCTGGATCAGCTGAACCACATCCTGTTCTCTGAGGACCACATTCCAGAGTCCATAATCCTGATCAGCACCACAGACTGGCAGGGACAGGTCCGTCTCAGTCAGGTTTAGTTTCAGATTCTGCGTCTTCGGTGACCCGGGTCCAGGTAAACCAGCATGTCCTCTCTGTCCTCAGTACCTGGCGGAGTGTCTCTTCGATCAGCCAATCGTCTGCACCGTCTCCACCGCCGACGTCCAGGCCGCCTTCAGCGCCATCATCGCCCGCATCCAGAGATTGTAGGAGTCCTCTGATCAGCTGACTGATGTCCGTCATCTGTCTGTGGGTGTGAGCTCTGACCCGACTTTGTTTTGCAGCTGTAACTGTAACTCCCAGACTCCGCCCACGGTGAAGGTGGTGGTGGGCGGAGACCAGAGTTACCTCAGCACCGTGCTTTGCTGCTTTGTTGAGCAGCTCGCCAGCAAGACGCCCGATTGGCTGAGCTACATCCGCTTTCTCATCGTCCCACTTGGTACGTACATTACATTACATTATATTACATTAGCAACAATGGTTTTGGAAAAAGCATCTCGGCTGATCACACTACTAGAGCAGGTCTGTCTCCTGAAACTCTCTGCTGGTTTAAAAACTACCTCGCAGACAGAATGCAGTGTGTACAAGCTGAGGGTTTTACTTCTGAGCATCTCCAAGTCACAAAAGGAGTGCCTCAAGGGTCAGTGTTAGGGCCGCTTCTTTTCATTCTTTTTATTAATAACATTCACCAAAATGTGCCTAGAGCAAAATTTCACTTATATGCTGATGACACTGTGATGTACTGTACAGCCCCCACCCCAAATCAGGCACTTACAGACTTGCAATTGGCTTTTAATGAAGTTCAGAAAAACTTTTATGATTTAAAGCTCCTGCTGAATGCAGACAAAACTAAAGTCATGCTTTTTTCAACCATGAAGGTGAAGCCACTGAACCTGCCCCCAATCGTCACTTTGCAGGGTTCTCACATTGAATTTGTGTCATCCTACAAATATCTTGGTTTTCTTATTGATGAGTCTCTTTCTTTTAATCTACATATTCAGCAGCTGGTAAAAAGGCTGAAGCTGAAGCTGGGTTTTTATTTTCGGATAAAATCCTGTCTTTCATTTGAGTCCAAAAAACGTCTGGTTGCCGCCACCTTCTTGTCAGTTTTAGATTATGGAGATGTTTTGTACATGCACGCCTCGTCTCAGAGTCTTCATGCCCTGGATGCTGTTTACCACGGGGCTTTGAGGTTCATCTCTAACTCCAGATCACTGACTCATCATTGCTTGTTGTATGAACGTGTTGGTTGGTCCTCACTGTCCTTACGCAGGATGAAACACTGGTATGTTATCATCTACAAAGCTGTCACTGGTCTGCTTCCCTCGTACCTGACAACTCTTCTCCAGCTGAAGAGTTCAGGTTCTTACAGTCTTCGTTCTCAGGAGTTCTTATTACTTTCAGTCCCGAGGACGAGAACTGAAATGGGAAAAAGGGCTTTTTCATATGCAGCGCCGTGTGCCTGGAACCAGCTGCAGAAAGACCTGAAACTGCGTGATTTGGTCTCATTTGATGTTTTTAAGAAAATGCTGGATGACTTGGACGTATTTGAATCTGTCTGTAAATGCTTTGCCTGGTTTGTGGACTTTGCATAGTAATTTATTGGTAATTTATTTTAGTTGCATTTTTTTTTTTTTTAAACTTGTTTTATGATTTTTATTGTGTTTGGAATGCCTGTTTTGTAACTTTACTTCTCTGCTGCTGTCTTGGCCAGGACACTTGGAAAAGAGATTTTCAATCTCAATGAGGTTTTCCTGGTAAAATAAAGGGTAAATAAAAAAAAAAACAAACTACAACCGAAGACGGTAATTAAAACAAAAGGGTTGATCATAAAATCATCACTGATGTAATTAAACCTTGCTGTTTAATTAAAGATCTAAGTAGGCTAGCTATATTAGCCAAGATGCACAACTGTGCTACACAGTTAAGTCATTTTTCAAAAAGAAATGCTGTAATTTCAACATGTTCAAGCATCCAGAATTAAAGCCACGTTGTAAATCCGTCAAGATTTCAGTGAAATAAGATTATTTACATTTGTGGAGAAACCAGATGCTGATCAGCAAGCCACCATTAGAGATCTAGCAATTATATAGATGTATATGATAGAAACCAGCTGGGCATAACCTTCCCATGATGCACCTGTGTTTGTGTCCTCACCAGGACTCCATCCACTGGCCAAGTACCTGTCATCTCTGGACGGGAAGTTCGGCAGCTTGTTTATGGACGCCAGTTGGAGGGAGTTGTTTGGACGAGCCGAGCCACCGAGTCTCGGTACCTTCACCAGAAAACAAAGTTGTACATATATATATGTACATATACATATATGTATATGTATATACATGTATATATATGTAAAATTCAGTGTGTTGGGATGAACTCTGACTCTCTGTTGGACAGATCCTGTTGGTGTCTCTGGACGGGTGTCTCAGTATTTGGCCGGAGCTGCCACATCTCACCTGTGTCCAATCTCAGAGGCCATGCTGACCTGCAAACACAGGAGGTAACTTCTTGTTTCCACGATGTTGCCGTCAGGATTGGACGTGTTTGGTGTAAATTCAGAAAAGTTCCACCAACAGAACAGGAAAGAACAGCAGGTCCAGAATCTCAGCTACAACACTCTACCAAGCATTGGCATCCAAACCAAACACAGCTCAAAGACCAGGCAGTTATACGGGAACTTCTGAAAAACTATGGAACGGCACTGTCCGCTTAGAGGTTCTGCTGATTTCTCTACTTTAAGCAAACCACAGAAACAAGGAAAGCAGAGACTCTATTGAATGCTGAGATGTCTATCTCATCACTGTGGGGCAAAAACTCTGACTTTGTTTGAAATCAAGAAGGTCCTGCTCGTTTCCATGGAGATGAAGGGGGTTTTATAGGACGGGATTCACTCTTCCATATCATACACTGGGTATGGAAAGTATTCAGACCCCTTTAAACTTTTCACTCTTAGTTTCATTGCATTTGCCAAAATCAAAAAAGTTCATTTTATTTCTCATTAATGTCACTCAGCGCCCCATAATGGCAGAATTACAAAAGAAAATGTGAAATATCACATGGTCATAAGTATTCAGAGCCTTTGCAGCGACTCATATTTAACTCATATGTTGTCCATTTCTTCTTATCCTCCTTGAGATGGTTCTACTCCTTCATTGGAGTCCAGCTGTGTTTAATTAAACTGATTGGACGTGATTAGGAAAGACACACACCTGTCTATATAAGAGCTTCCAGCTCACAGTGCATGTCAGAGCAAATGAGGATCATGAGGTGGAAGGAACTGTCCAAGGAGCTCAGAGACAGAATTGTGGCGAGACACAGATCTGGACAAGGTTACAAAAGAGTTTCTGCAGCACTAAAGGTTCCTAAGAGCACGGTGGCCTCCATAGTCCTTACATGGAAGAAGTTTGGGACGACCAGAACTCTTCCTAGACCCGGCCGTCCAGCCAAACTGAGCAATGGTGGGAGAAGAGCCTTGGTGAGAGAGTAAAGAAGAAGCCAAAGATCACTGTGGCTGAGCTCCAGAGATGCAGCAGGGAGATGGAGAAAGTTCTACAAAGTCAGTATCACTGCAGCCTCCACCAGTCGGGGCTTTATGGCAGAGCGGCCCGATGGAAGCCTCTCCTCAGTAGGGATGGGCGATATGGACTAAAAAATGTATCACGATAATTTCTCTTATTTATCACGGTAACGATAAATGGCGATAAAAGCTATCAGCAAAATATTTTGTATTATAAATCTGTCACTAAATTCTGTCTTGAAAGCCCTACAAAATACCAGAAGCCACTATATCAATTAAGTTCAAGTAGTGCACCTGTATTGCAAAACTGTAGTGACACCAATCGAACAAGTCTGAAATATGAGAGTCCAAATGCCACATTTATTCAAACGATGCAAACAGCAAAACTAACTTGGCTTATTAAAAAAACCAAAGTAAAACACAACCTGGTAAATTGTCATCTCACGATAAAAACGATAAATTCAAATTGTTATTGTGGGGAATTTCTTTGACGATATGTCGCACACGATAAAATATCGCCCATCCCTACTCCTCAGTGCAGACATATGAAAGCCCGCATAGAGTTTGCCAAAAACACATGAAGGACTCCCAGACTGAGAGAAATAAGATTCTCTGGTCTGATGAGACCAAGATTGAACTTTTTGGAGTTCATTCTAAGCGGTATGTGTGGAGAAAACCAGGCACTGCTCATCACCTGCCCAATATGATCCCAACAGTGAAGCACGGTGGTGGCAGCATCATGCTATGGGGTGTTTTTCAGCTGCAGGAACAGGACGACTGGATGCAGTTGAAGGAAAGATGAATGCAGCCAAGTACAGAGATCCTGGAAGAAAAGCTCTTCCAGAGTTCAGGAGCTCAGACTGGGCCGAAGGTTCACCTTCCAACAAGACAATGACCCTCACACACAGCTGAAATAACAAAGGAGTGGATCAGAACCACTCTGGACCATTCTGGACCGGCCCAGCCAGAACCCTGACTTAAACCCAACTGAGCATCTCTGAGAGACCTGAAAATGGCTGAACACCACCGTTCACCATCCAACCTGACAGAACTGGAGAGGATCTGCAAGAAGAACCAGAAGATCCCAAATCCAGGTGTGGAACACGTGTTGCATCATTCCCAAGAAGAATCATGGCTGTACCAGCTCAGAAGTACTTCTACTCAGTACTGAGCAAAGTACTCAATACTTATCACCATGTCATATTTCAGGTTTTCTTTTTTAATAAATTTGCAAAAGTTTCTACATTTCTGTTTTTTTTTCTGTCAGGATGGAGAGCTGAGTGACATTAATGAGAAATAAAACGAACTTTTTTGATTTTGGCAAATGGCTGCAATGAAACAAAGAGTGAAAAGTTTAAAGGGGTCTGAATACTTTCCGTACCTATTGTATACTATCTTAGGCATCACTTCTTCCTGGATCCTCATGGTGTTTCTACCCTCATGTGGGGGCTATCCCTGGATTCTCCTGACTGACCACTGACAGACGTGTCCATCACCAACATCAGCTGATGGCTTCCTGAGACATTTACCTGCGTCACACCTCTATAGAGAACGTGCACTGACATTATGAATGCACAGAACTGTGGGGGTTGTTTGCCATGTTGGTAGCATCTGTACACCGGTTCAGCACTGGCTCTCGCATTTTTAATTTCCGTCTTATTCAGTGTTCCTGACATGTGTTACATCTCATCATTTTCCCAGAGTCGTGTCCTCGGGCAGCAGCAGCTTCATGATCAGCGCGCAAACAGGAAACTAAGCAGCAGATTATTATCCTCCATCTGAATCTTGGAGGCAGAGAACAGAAGCTTCTCCAGGAGGTGTGCTTCTGCCTGGCTTAGCGTACTTGGTATTTAGTGAGTTTAATGAAGTGAATAAACATTTGTCAGTAAATGTTTACTCTGTGGGATCATGGTATAAGCAGATTAAACCACTCAGATCCGTGCATTATATAGTTTTAATGCATTTTGCTGCATTTAAAGCATTGCACATTAAAACTGTGTAATGCACAGCTCCTCGTTGTTTATCCTTACATATCGGAAAATCGGATCTCATTGTTCTGTGACAAAATCTTGTGAGATCTTGTTCCATCAGCGTCGGTCCAGCATGTAGAAAAGTCCCTGTTATCCTGGAAGAACGTCATTTCCCAGCATTCCTTTCAGAGTCATGTGACTGCGGTGCAGCTGCTGCTGCTACAGACTGACTTACTTTAAAGCTGCTGATAATATGAAATGAAAAATAATTTTTTTTTTATCCCAGAAGGGAAATTCAACATTGTAAAAAGCTCACTCTCTCTTTCTTTCTTTCTTTCTTTCTTTCTTTCTTTCTTTCTTTCTTTCTTTCTTTCTTTCTTTCTTTCTTTCTTTCTTTCTTTCTTTCTTTCTTTCTTTCTTTCTTTCTTTCTTTCTTTCTTTCTTTCTTTCTTTCTTTCTTTCTTTCTTTCTTTTCTTCTTTCTTTCTTTCTTTTCTTCTTTCTTTCTTTCTTTTCTTCTTTCTTTCTTTCTTTCTTTCTTTCTTTTTTCTTTCTTTCTTTCTTTCTTTCTTTCTTTCTTTCTTTCTTTCTTTCTTTTCTTCTTTCTTTCTTTCTTTCTTTCTTTCTTTCTTTCTTTCTTTCTTTCTTTCTTTCTTTCTTTCTTTCTTTCTTTCTTTCTTTCTACAATATTACATATATATGAATTAGTAATACAACAATAATATTAATCAGGCTGCTGGCAGGAATGAATTTCTGTACTTTCGTTTTTTTTCAACCTGGACCTTATTTCTAGGAGTTTATACGTGTATTTACTCACTGGTAAAATTTCTGCATCACTTTGAGTCCTTCGGAAGATATTATGTTGAGTTGCCCTTCGGTGTACATCCAGTAATAATGGCGGAGATGGGGCAGCTTCAAGACATTATCTGCATCAAAACTCTGTGATTTTCGCCAATGCTTTCAGTAGAATGAACGAATGAACGACTACTATTGTCCCGTGTGTCCAGATTTATCTTTCCGTTAGTAATCAGGGCGTTCTACACACTTTTTGGGGCCGCATGTTCAGCTGCTACCCAGGCAACAACAAAAACACAGTTTGCGAAACTCTGAACTCACCGGACAATCGTACTCATTCGTTCGTTTATTCTACTGAAAGCATTGATGAAATGAAGGAGTTTTGCTGCAGATGATGTCTTATAGAGAGGCTGCCCCGTCTCCTCCATTATAGACCTTTTCCAGGTAACAGACCGGCCTGCGAGCAGGTATGCTGAAGAAAATCTTCCCCTTAAGATTCAAGAGGCTAATGTGACGAAACTGATTATACAGTATTGATGAAGATATACTTCATTTATTGTGGGTATGTTGTTTCAGACAGGAATAACAGATTTCATCAATCATTGATCCGGCTGAGCCAAACCACGGATCTGTTGGATTTAATAACGGTTGTAGAACTGGAAATCATTTGTATTCTGGTCCAAGTCCACTTTCTAAACTGGACTTCCAACATAAGAACAGGATGAAGTTGGAGTTTTGAACCAAACTGAAAGACATCCAAACACGCCGAGCCCCCCATCAGAGTGCTGCTCCCCCAGCTCGGTGTCAGAACCAGCGCAACCTCATGTTCTGCTCTGTGCTTCATCTGCAGCCCTGAGGATGACTCCTGTCAGAAGTTTGTCCCCTTCATCGGGGTAAGACGATCTGCTGCGATCAGATGAGTTAGACTCGGCTGTTTGGGTCAACGTGTTCTGTTTGTTCTCCTCAGCTGGTGAACGTCGGCATCGTGGAGCAGAACTTCCGCTCGACCTCAGGTACACCTCCCTCACCCGTCCCCTCCCCCTCCTCGTGTCTCCTGAACCTGGACTGACGTTTGTCCCTCCCCCGCAGTGGACTCTGATGACATCATACTGGGATCTCCTCCCTCCCAATCAGGAGCTCCGATCAGCATCACCTCCACACCCCCACCCTCCCCCTCCATAAGGTACTTCCTTTCTACATCTTCCTCTTCATCCTCTTCTTCCTCCTAACCTCCATCGTCCCTACAGCTGTCCGGCGGAGGTGATGGGTCTGCAGGTGGACTACTGGAGCAGTCAGGGAGGAGGAGGAGGAGGAGGAGGAGGAGAGAGGAGGAAGGAGGTGGGGATGAAGAACACTCTGAAGAGCAACTTCCGCTGCCTTCAGGTGTCTCGGCTGAACGCAGGAGAACTGATGAGCATGACAGTGGTGACGAAGGAGAAGAACAAGAAAGGTGAGGAGATGCTGGGACGAGTCCAGACGGTGATGTTCAGTCTTCACTGTCCAACTTAGTAAGACAACTAAAAACGAACCCCAGGGTTCCCACTCTTTTCTAAAAGTTGTTTTCCAGGACTTTTCCAGGACATTTTCAGGACTTTTCCGGCTGCTACAGTGCAAGTCAAGTTATCACAACATAGACTAATAACTTCCACCACAAACTTTTGGAGACGTGTTCTACAATTGTAGCTTATTTCTGTACAGTGATGAAGTAAAGACGAAAAAGACATAGCAGCGACGAAACGGAGAGGAAACGGCGACGTAGTGGCGACAAAGCAGCGACAAAGTGGTGATGATACAGCAACGTAGCGGCAACAAAGAGGAGACAAAACGGTAACGTAGCGGAGACGAAGCGGGGACGAAGCGGGGACGAAGCGGGGACAAAGAGGAGACAAAACGGTAACGTAGCAGAGACGAAGCGGCACGAAGCTGCGACGAAATAGTGACAAAGACGGCAACGTAGCGGCGACCTAGCGCCGACAAAACAGCAAAGTTGTGGCGACAAAACTGCGACAAAATAGTAACGAAACGGCGATGAAGCAGCAAGATTGTGCTCCTGGGTGGCTAACCTAACCTGTCAAAAACAATCTTATCCATTCCACAGAACATCTGAGGCAAATCACTTATAAAGCAAGACTGTCCATGTAAATGCCCGTGTTTATATACTGTATACATGAGTATCTAGATATACAGTAGGGAAAAAAGTATTGAACGCGTCAACATTTTTGTCAGAAAATATATTTCTGGTAGAGCTACTGACATGAAATTTTCACCAGATGTCGGCAACAACCCAAGTACTGCACACATACAAAGAAATCCTAACATTTATGTCCATAAATGAATTTATGTGTAATATAGGGAAATGACACAGGGAATAAGTATTGAATACACTTACTGAAATTTATTTAATACTTAAAGGGACTTAAAGATTAAGAAATGAAACTCGCGACTGGCGCTTCAGGTAACTGCAGCCACGAGCCAAGCCGTCACGGGAGCACAAACTGAAGCTATAACGTTGTTTACTCACCTTTTTCTTCGTAGTTCCACTTTTTAGTGTCTTTCAGTTGATCTGGATCGTATTCTGACGGCAGAATAATCCATAACTATCGCTTACAGTGTTTTAATTTAACGCTACCGTCTTCTTCCTGTATCAAAACTGCAGATGTAGCGTCATTTGACGTCACGTCCGCATGGCAGCGCGGGAAATTCAGACACTGAATTGCAGCTTTATGCAGCACACAGCCTGTTCAAGGCAACGGAGAGAAACATGGGTGGAAACGTTATTTTTGGTATTTAGCGCTTCGTCACCCATTAGTATTAAAAAAATGGACATGCTTGTTTGTTTGTTTTTTAATTCCTGCCTCAAGTCCCTTTAATGCAAAAACCTTTGTTGGTGGTTCCAGCCTCCAGACGCTCCTGTATGGAGAAACCAGTGGAAAACGTTGCTCAGGTGTGATTTTGGTCCATTCTTCCACACAAACTGCCTTCAGATTTAAAGTCTCTTCTGTCAACTCGGATCTTCAGTTCTTTCAAAAGATTTTCAATTGGATTCAAGTGGGATGAGTATCTGGTCCGTTCTAGCAGCTTTATCTTCTTCTTCTTAAAGCAGGTCAGTGTTTCTTGGCTGTGTGGTGGGACGGTCGTCTTGCTGAAAGATCCAGCCTCTTTTCATCTTCAGCAGATTCTGGTCCAGAATGTCTCTCTACTTTCCTCCATTCATTCTTCCTTCAATGATATGAAGTCTGCCAGTACCACATGCTGAAAAACAGCCCCCACCATGATGCTCCCACCTCCAAACTTCACTGTTGCTATGGTGTTTTTGGTGCCATTTCTCCTCCAAACATGTTGTGTCTTATGACATCTGCAGAGTTCAGTTCTGGTCTCATCTGACCAGACTATGTTTCCCAGAATGTCATGGGTTTGTCCAGATGTTGTGTTGCAAACTTCAAACCAGCATCAACCTGCTTCTTCTTCAGAAATGGAGTCTTGCGTGGTGTGCGTGCATGAAGGCCATGGCGGCTGAGTGCATTCCTTCTTGTTTTCTCTGAAACAACTGTAGCTGCTGGTTCCAGGTCTTTCTGAAGCTCTCCACGAGTGGTCCTGGGCTGTTGGAGAACCTTTCTGATGATTGTTCTGACTCCTCGGTCTGAAATCTTGTGAGGAGCACCTGGCCGTGGCCGCTTTATGACCATGCCGTGTTCTTTCCACTTCCGGATGATGGTCCCAATGGTGCTCACTGGAACTTTCACAAGTTTACAAATGCACCTGGAACCAATGCCTTCAGTGTGTTTGCAATAATAAGGTTGTGTAGGTCTTTAGACAGCTCTTTGCTTTTACCCATCATGCAATGCTTCTTGTCTGACACCTTGGTGATGAGAAACCTTTTTAAAGGCATCAATCAGGACTAAACCAGCTGATATTACTTTGCACTGATAAGAGGACAGGATTACTTTCTAAATACTGACAGACTCCAGCTGCTTTCTTGGCTTTCACATCTTTTTTTTCTCCGTTTCTTCATGTATTCAAAACTTATTCCTTGTGTCATTTCACTATATTACACATAACTTCATTTATGGCCATAAATGTTAGGATTTCTTTGTATGTGTGCATTATTTGGGTTGTTGCCGACATCTCGTAAACATTTCATGTCAATATCTCTACTAGAAATATGTTGTCAAAAAATGTTGATACTTTTTCCCCCCGCTGTATATAATATATGTATACATATAATAAAGTCAGAGTTTATAGTGAAAGTTGTGGACTATGCAGCTGCCAACCTATGATGCCACAATATGAAATTAGATGTTATTTTACTCCCATCAAAACGTATCAAAATGATGAATAAATGTTTATATTCAACTTTTGTAACCTTTTCTTTTCAGCTTTGATTTTCCTGATTACAAGATATGACTACAGACTTCATGGCAAACATAAGTATCTCATTTATGAATTTGTTCGTCTGTCCCTCTTGCAGTTATAATGGCCCAGTTGTCCTCCAGGGATCAGTGAAGCCTCCTGATTTTAAATTTGGTGAAAGTTTATTGCTGCTTCAGCAGGTTTCTGGTTTTTACCATGAAGTTGGTCAGAGAAGAAGCTGGAGATCATTTCCATCAAAGATTCTTGTGGTAGAAAAGTTCCCAACTTCTCTTTAAACATGGTGTGATGATTGTGATTTTTTTGTGTTAGTGATGTTCCTCAGTAAGAAGGCGAAGGAGAAGGAGGCAGAGTCGAGGAGTCAAGTGATCGAAGGAATCAGCAGGTTGATCTGTACCTCCAAACACCAACATACACTCAGAGGTAAACACACACCGGTGCGTTAAATCGGAGCCTCCCATTGGAGGATGCATGAATGCATGGATTCCTGCGAGGATGATGATGTTTGGGGAAGTTTTACCAAACTATGATGAAAAATCCTAAAATAGCCTTATTTCAGTGAGATGCTTTCACATGCAGACATTGTGGACGTTCGTGTTGCATTAGTAACGTGTGGCTACATTTTTTGGGGGGGGGGGGGGTTCTGTTTTTTTGTTATTTTATACTCTGGTGTAGCGGTTTTGGTACTCCTCGTCGCGTTGTGTGGTTGAACATATGAGGCAGACCTTCATCTTTGGCGACCTCGCCGTTTATTACCCAGCTGGACCGACCTGGCAGAGGTATTAACATTACAGTCAGTCCAGTTCGTCTTCTCTCACACACAGACACGGCTGAAACCAGTAAAATGAAAAGAAAGTGCAGGTTAGCTAGCACGTGTGGCCATTCTGTTAACAAATAAAAAGAGAAAACTACTGTCAACTGCTTATAAAACAGGGCGTGCTCGACCATTTGGGAGCTATATGCTTTAAAAAATATACTTAAACCACCTCTTAGTGTTAAAATTTAAATAATTAATATAAAACAATGACGGAGCATTCAGCGAGACTGCAAGGTCCGACTGCTGCTCTCCCCCGGGGTGCACGACCCTAACTCACAGGGGTGCTGCGTTTATTAACGTAGGACAACCGTGTTGTGTGGTGAGTTTTAATGGCAAGTGGGATCAAATTAACCCTTAACTCTGTTACACTGGCATAGCCATTTCAGCATAATCAAGACTCATAAATAGAAATGACAGATTAACAAACTCAGTCCCTCTCAAAATTCTTGGGAGCAGCTCGAGCCACTCCGATGATGTCATGAGGCTTTGGTTGGTGTGGTCACGTGCTCGAAACAATGCCGGCAAAACTCACGTTTCATAAGAACAAGGTGGAGTAGAGCAAACGGGCTCGAGCATGGTGTAGTTTTAAATAGTGAGTGGAGATCTCCGGTGAGCTGCTCCCCCATGTGGCCCTTTTTCACAGTGGGAAAATGGTTCCTCAAAATATTCAAGTCGTCGCTGTAAACTTTAGCTGATAGCTACAAACAGCCGCGTTGCTGATGGACCGACGACATTCAGACATGAGACAAGCTAGTCGCGGTTATTGATATAGAATAATATTGAATAAAATGGCAGCGTTTCCAGCGTCCCCTGTGGATAAAGGACAGATAAAGGATAGATAGATAAAGGACGTCCAACGAGGGTTACAGTCGGGTTTTTGTTTGGACAAGATGTGTATATTTTCTTGTGTACTGAGACCCGGGCTGCAACGATTAAAGGGGGACTCAGTAACTTTTTTACCTCAATAAATGCTTTTCGGAATCCCCGTGGGGCTAAACAAAGTGTTTCGTAGCGATTCAATGTGCCCCCCCCCCTCCCGCCGGGGCCTCTGGCCTGCGAGCAGCTAAATACAACTTTGCCTGCGCCGACCCGAGCAGAACTTGCGACAACAGAAACCGCTGTACGGTACTCAGGTCCCCCATCTACCGAGCTGCTTCCAGCTCTGATTTGAACCAGACTACCAGCGCTAATTCGAAGAAAACATTTCTTTATCTTCCACCACCTAAACACGGCTCCTGGCTCTCATAACCAACTCTTTGCTGGACCAGAGTGATTCACGTAGCTGCGCTGTCTGGGCGCCGGGTGAAGCATCACTGCTTCAGGCTCAATAATCACTTGTCACGTCCGCAAAAAGTAAATAAAAGTTCGTATTCTTACCTGCTACTCGCCAACACCAGTGAAAAATATAATCCACGGCATATTTACCCGCAAATCGCGGGTAAAACGTCCCGTTTCAGAGGATACAGGTCTTTGCTTTGAGCAGAGGGAGACGTGGTGCTGCTACCAACGCAGCAAAGTAGCATCAACAAGCTAGTAAAAGCTTAGAAATATATCCAGGGATCAAAATAGAAGAAAGACAGGTAGAGAAGCCGTCTGTGTGCTGTGGGGGTGTAAGGGGGGGTTGAACACGACAGTGAAAGGACGCCACTAGGGGGAGCCCCGAGCTGAAGTTACTGAGTTCTGCTTTAATTGACTAATAGTCGACAACTAATTTAATAATTGACTGTTTATTTTCTTTAAGCTTTGTTTTTCCTCTCAGAATTGCCTCTGTACCTTCCGCTGCCTTGTAGACCTTTCTGTCCTTGACATAAGTAGTCGTAGCTATCAGGGTCAGCTTTTCTTCAATTGTTTATTGACATAAATACACACAAACTACCAGTCAAAGGTTCAGACTTGTTTTTCCATTAGATTCAATGAGAAGGTGTCCAAAGTTTTGACTGGCATTATAAATATACTACAATTTTCGTATGATCCGATCAGTTGACCAATCGGCAAAATAATCAGTGACTATTCGATTATCAAAATAATTGTTTGCGGCAGCCCAACTGAGACATGCCTTGCTTTCATCCTTCCTCTGTCACATCAGCTCTTTTTTAGAAGCTTTTCTCCTCTTTACTGCCTGATAATGATGTCACACCATCATCTATGTTGGTTGAAACTATTAAAAACACTCTAGGGGGGTGTTTAGCTCGGTGTTTAGCGATTCCCGGTCTTTGGACCCTTTCCTGTCTGTCTGCGGAGGTCACCTGATGGTTCACCTCTTCTTGTTTCAGTGACCGTGGATGGCATGGAGTGGAACGACGTCAAGTTTTTCCAGCTGGCAGCTCAGTGGCCGACACACGTCAAACATTTTCCTGTCGGGATCTTCAGTTACAACAAACCTTGAACCTCTTCCTCTGGTCACATGATCAGGAGACCGCACGACATCCCTGTGGGCATCTCACAGTAACATCCAGTCACGGTTCAGATTACTGTTTTTATCAGATTCAATTAAATGAATATTTCTATCAGACTAGAATAAAAATAACGAGAATAAAATAGAAATAAATGAATGAAGTGACTATTGGAGAAAATTCTTTAGTAAATAAGGTTCTTTTAAAATCTATTTTTAGCCTCATATTGATCAGTTTTTGATTAAAAAAAAAAAAGTTTCACTTTATTAATCCTAATTGGGAAATTCAGCTCTGCTTTGAACTCATGTCTTTATAGATTAGAGGGCAGTTGGCTGCCATACGGCACCCAGAGAGCAGTTGGTGTGTGTTAAAGGTGCTGTAGAAGATGTTTCGGCATTTCTGAAAGCAGAGACTGTTAGCGAGTTTTTGAATAACGCGCATGCGTAAGACCAACCTGGTAGATTCACAGCTCCCTCCTCCGAACACAGATCGTGTACGAGCCACTCCGGCGTTCAGCAGACGGCAGCTACAGATTCTCCATCATGTCACAAACGCAAGTAAAACAGATGCCGTTGTCTGAACGTCGCTAACTGCTAGCCGTATGATTGCTAGCTACCTGCTGGAAACATCAGACGAGTGCGCGCAGCTTCTGGGACGTAGTATTACTCTCGCCAACACTCTTATTGATCAGTCTTTGCCTATTACCCGTTGAATTGACCCTCAGTCACTCTTACTACGGAAGTAAAAGTGATTGAAGAGCCAGTAGACAAATGAAAAATGGAATGCAGAGATGATTGGAGGATGTTTTTCCAGCCCCACAGCTGATGTAGAATAATATTTATATATTTAAAGATTTTGATTAATCATAGTATATGGGGTAGTGAACCCAATGTTACCGAATGTTGCAAAAATTGTTGAAAAAAAACATCGTCTATAACACCCTTTAAGGGGAATTTCACTTTCTTTGAACCTGGGGTGTGTTTTCATATGTCCTGCCATACACACTCAAAAATAGAGATACGAGACAGGTACATCTTTTACAAATGTTCTCTCAAAAGTACAATATTGGTCTTTATGAGGCCAGAAGTACCTATATACTAAGAAAAAGGGTCCAAAGTAATATAAAGTACACATTTGTACCATTCCAACCCTAAGGGTACCTGCAGTACTGGAAAATGTGTGTAGCTTGTACAATAACTAAAATAGCAGTACTTCTAAACAGTAGTATAATTATAGTTATTACAATATGATTTTCATAATAATCATAGTAATAATTATATGTATAATTATATATGTGTTTGGCCTAATATTTATATAATAATTATTCATTTATTATTAGCATCTTTGATTGTTGACATAATCTCTATTTTATTGACTTTTATTCATCATCTTTAATTGGTTTAATTGTACTTTATTAACTCATACAGCTTGATAAGGTACAAAAATGGACCATGTAGGTACAGAAATGTCTTTCAGAAAGGAACCCCCCCCCAGCAACAAGCTTTGGACCCTTTTAAGTACAAATTGGTACCTCTGTTTTTGAGTGTGCATCTGGGACATGTTGTCATGGCGATGTCGTATTATTTCCCTTACCCATGTTTCACCGTCTTTCTCTCGGCTTCTGTGATTAAAATGACATCTGGTTTGTCACCGACGGCCGTCTGCCCGACTGTACATGAACGCAGCATCAGTGTAACACTCAGTTGCTCATTACTTTGACCTGGGCCGACAACTCTGGTGTCTCCCGTGAGTTTCCGTGGTTTCCGACTGTCACGCTTCGACCGAACATAAAAACATGGCAACACAACATGGCCGCCACCAACGAGCCTGCCAGTTCCATGTAGATATGAATGATATGAACGGCAAACGGCAGAGATTGGAATGGAAAAACACTTTTAAACTAAATAATCAATTGAGAACTTACACAATGTCCCTTTAAGGACCTTGATCAAGGGCTCACAGTAGTTTACACTTCATGCCACACCGGGGACTTGAACCCTGGTTTCCCAGATTAAAATCCTTCCCTTAATTTTAATTTTCAACAAGCTTCTTTACCAGAAAATAAACAGCTGGGAAATAAATGTACCATTATGACAAGGTTTTTTTTTTTAATTCCCTGAAATAAAACAAAGTTTTCCTGAAGAACTTCCTTCAGGGGTCTGAATAAAATAAAACGTCTGTTTTTATGGCCACTTCTTTCATTTATTTCAGACCTTTCCATAAACGTATAGCCAAGAAGGAAAAATGCTGAGAATCTGTGAGAAATGGAAATTTAAAAAAAAAAGATCAAAAAAGAAATCAGGTTCAACTGACTTATTTCATTACAGTAACTTTGAAACAAACCAGAATATTAACTTAAATTTAATTATTTAAGTTAATATTCCTCCATTTTTAACATCTTTGACTTGTAAGTTGTCTGGAAAAGAAAATCTCTTCATTTTATTGTTTCCACTGAGGACACCAACGAGGAGTTCAGGTGTCAACCTTACTTTCTATTTTTACATTTCATAGTGCAACATGTTTAAAGGGGAATTTCAGGATTTTTGACATAGGGCCTCATTTTCAAATGAGCCAGAATACTACTTATCACTGAAGACGGTTTCAACATATTTCATCCTTTTATTCTAGTTCCAGTGGGTCACCAGTGCTAATGCTAGTGTAAGTCAACAGGAATCTGCTAGCATGTCATTAATAACAATCTTATCCACTCCACAGAACATTCGAGGAAAATAATTTATAACTTCAGACTATCTGTGTAAATGCCGTGTTAACAGAATAATGTTAACAAATCAAACTAACCTGCATTTCGTTGCATTTTGATTGTTGCTGCTGAGACACTTTCTAAAGTTTTACTTCCTGTATTTGGCAGCAGAGTGATGTCATCTTCTGCTACATGCATGAAGGAATCTGATTACACAAATATAAAGTTTAAAATATGGCCACGTCTGAAAGGAATGAGGATATGTCGGATTTTGAAGATGATGATTTTGAACTTTTTTAATCAAACCAACTGTCACCATGTCTCTATGAACTGAAATACACTGGCAAAGCTAGTAAGCTGGTAAGAAACTAGTTCCTCATTATGCAATGCTAAATTTGTCATACAAGGCTAGTTTTACTTGTTTAACACATGAGTTTACTAGTTTAACACGACATTTCCACAGATAGGCTTGCTGATTTGCCTCGGATGTTCTGTGGAGTGGATGACATTGGTTTTAATGACAGACTAGCAGATTCCTATTGACTCACACTAGCATTAGCATCAGCAACCTCCTAGGACTAGAATAACGGTATGAAATATGTTGAAACTGTCTTCAGTGATAAGTAGTATCGTGGCTCACTTGTAAATAAGGCCCTATGTCAAAAATTCGGAACTTCCCCTTTAAAAAAAAAAGTTGGAATGAGACAGTTTCGAGCCATACAAGAATAAAATACTGATGTTATTTCAGACAGATGATGGTAATGATGATCTGGTCCAACAGCAGCATCCGTGGGAGTCTGAGGAAGATGTTCAGAGACACAAAAGAATCAAACAGTTCAAAAACAAAGTTTCTCAAAAAAGATTGAAGGTTTTCTATATTTCTTGAATATCATTAAAGGCATATGCCCCCCCCCGGGTGAAATTGAGCCTCCCCTCGCAGTCTCCTGAGTTGGACAAGTGGGCAGAAGTGTTTTCTAGCGGCACTGACTTTAGCTTAGCTTAGCATAGTTGCTGTAATCTGGCAGTTCCAACTAGCACCACTTGGCGAAAGTGAACTAATGAACTCGAGATTTTTCCCAATTACGTTTGGTGACCCGCACATTCTGATCGAGTACAAACAAGAAGCCGATTTCACATCAAAGGACTGACTAGGTGGCATTCAGTAGGGCAACTACAGGGGTTAGACAATGAAACTGAAACACTTGGTTTTAGACCACAATCATTTATTAGTATGGTGTGGGGCCTCCTTTTGCGGCCAATACAGCGACAATTCGTCTTGGAAATGACATCTACAAGTCCTGAACTGTGGTCAGAGGGATTTTAAGCCGTACTTCTTGCAGGATAGTGGCCAGGTCACTACGTGATGCTGGTGGAGGAAAACGTTTCCTTGACTCGCTCCTCCAAAACTCCCCAAAGTGGCTCAATAATATTTAGATCTGGTGACTGTGCAGGCCATGGGAGATGTTCAACTTCACTTTCATGTTCATCAAACCAATCTTTCACCAGTCTTGCAGTGTGTATTTGTGCATTGTCATCCTGATACACTGCACCACCTTCAGGATACAATGTTTGAACCTTTGGATGCACATGGTCCTCCAGAATGGTTCAGTAGTCCTTGGCCCATCTAGCACAAGTCCTGGGCCAAGCGAATGCCGTGATTTGGGCAGCTGTGGTTTTACGTTTTTTGGATACAATCCGGGTTAGCACCCGAACATCCCGTTCAGACAGCTTCCTCTTGCGTCCCCAGTTAATCCTGTTGGATGTGGTTCGTCCTTCTTGGTGGTATGCTGACATCACCCTGGATACTGTGGCTCTTCATACATCACAAAGACTTGTCTTGGTCACAGATGCGCCAGCAAGACGTGCACCAACAATTTGTCCTCTTTTGAACTCTGATACAATGTTGTATGCATTGCAATGTTTTGAGCAAAACTGTGCTTTTTACCTGCTGATTGAACCTTCACACTCTGCTCTTACTGGTGCAATGTGCAATTAATGAATATTTGCCACCAGGCTGGTCTAATTTAGCCATGAAACCTCCCACACTAAAATGACAGCTGTTTCAGTTTCATTGTCTAACCCCTGTATATGTACAGGAAGTACAGGCCAATCACAGGGAAGCGCCGTGAACAGTAGCAAAGGCAGCACGCATGCGCAGCATCTGGTAACAAACCTGTTTACGGTAGTTGGGGATGCTGCCCAACTTCCATTCAGAAAGTGCGGGTCATGAAACGTAATTTGGATTAAATTTTGAATTCATTAGTTTACTTTAGCCAAGTGGTTCTAGTTAGAAACACCAGATTACAGCAACTATGTTAAGCTAAGCTAAAGTCACTGCTGTCAGATTCAGAGAACGACTGGGTCACTTTTCCAACTCAGGGGACTGTGGGGGAAGGCTGAATTTCACCCAGGGGTGGCATATGCCTTTAAAATAACCACGACCCTGTACTGGTGAGCACCTTGAAACGTGTTTGCAGGGAGAATGGGATAAAACAAGACCTTTAAACTCTTCATCACTCTTCCTCCTTAATGTTGGAACATCTTGGAAGTGCTAGGAGAAGGGAATGGGAACATTCCAGAATGGGACAATATTTACTGAACCAACTTTTTCTGGTGTTTTTCAGGTCAGATGGAGGAATATTTTTAAGTTGAAACAGAAGAATCCCTGAATCTTCTTCAGACAAAAATAGTCACCACACCACATCATGTTGAAAATGTTGGGACTTTTTTTTTATTTTTCTATTTATGAATTGATGTAAATACTGTACAGTTTCAGATGTGTTTGATGTTGGTGTATTTGTTTATTGTTGGTGATAATCTGAACAAGCTGTTAAAGACCCACAATGGAACTTTTATCAGTTTTCTCAGTGACGCCCCCTATCGACGGCTAAACTTCATCCATCTTCATCGTACCTGTACTGTGATTCACTCCAGCCAATAAAAGTCAGTCTTACTTTGACTCTTGTTCTGTCCCTTCCTCTCTTTCTCTTCCTCCGGTAATGTCCCCTTGCGTTTCTTTGCCGAATCCGACATGATGTGCATTCGAAACACCCGCTGTGTTCATGTCTGGTTCATATCCATTTAATAGTAAGTGACGCGGTGCGCAAGCAATAGTCAGCTGCAATAACAAACCAGAACAAGACACAGATTGATTTTTGAAGACGCGAAGTCCGACCATACGCAGATATTATCGGCAAACAGCCAGGTACCGGTGAGTTGTAAACATGAGCATTAAAGCAACTCTTACTGATGTTGCATTTCAGAAAGCACAGCAAGATTATTTGAATATAAACAGTTCTGCCTCACTCCTAAGACCCACCCCCCATTCCCTCCGCCTCCCAATGCAGAAGCAAAGGTCTGACAGGCAGGTCCCTCGGCCAATCCTAGGGGTGCACCCCACTTCAAGGATTGGTTGGAGTTTTCATTGAATATTTAGAGATTGGAATAGTATTTTATTTTGATTAATGATGGGTCTGACTTGTTTTTCAGAGTTCCATCACCTCATCTATAGCATTTTACCCTGTTAAAAAATAATGTAACAATGCAACATTGGTAAGGGTTGTTTTAACGTTGGAAACGTTGGGAATTTATCCAGTGTCTGTGAACGCCCCGTTGATCTTAAAGGAGTGATGACATAGCAGTTAAAAACTAGTTTATGTTGTTGGCATTACTGCATATGTAAATACTCCAAAGGAAAAAACGGCATTTTTTACAGCGGAGTATTGTTTTGAAACGCCAGACCTCACTTCCTCAGTAATACAGTTGGGTCCGGTGATGATATGGAGCTTTACCCGGAGACCACGTTGACTTCATTTTGATTGGCTACACCTTATTTGGCTATGACCTTATTTGGAGAATCTAGGTCAAGCTGCGGTCGGAGTTTGCTAAAGGCTAACTGCTAGCAACATGCACACTTCAGACAGTGTGAGCTACGTTTATCAGACAAGACAGCATTTAGAAAATAAATAAACTTACAGGTAATGACAAGGTTGTGGCCCCCTCCCTCAGTGTTGCTGCAGAAGTTTGCTTTTAAATCCATTTGTTTGAAAATCCAGCCCTGACTGCACAGAAGTTACTACTAGCTCCATACACGAAGCTGAATCAGACAGGGAGGGGAGGGGGGGGAGCGGACGGTGCATAAACCGTTTGGGAGAGAGAGGAGGGGGGTTACTTGATAGTGTGCTCTTATTGGAACAATTAAATTACGTAGAATGATAGAACTACGTAGAATGATAGCCTGCTGTCTGATTCAACTGTTTCTGAGCAGAGAGACAAAGCTGACAGACCATAAACAGGAACTTTGATTCTCACTCTGGACATTTACATGGCCTCATCAGTGCACAATAGATCATATTATACACCCAAAACCCCAGAAAAGTGAAATTTGATGTCATGGCACCTTTAACATTTGAAATACCTTAGTAGCTAGCAAACACAATATGATACTAAACGTTACAGTTAGGCCGTGTAACCCTGTTATTTGTAGTGTAACACTGTCAATATGAAGGATATCCCAATAGAACAGCATCCTATGGATACCTGTTTAGTTCAAAAAGGTGAAGTATCTGGGATTTAGGTCGAGCTAAAGTTGGTGTGCGTTCACACATCGGTCGCACCGCATTTCAGGTCGACGCAAGCCGCACCGAAACCACCCTGTACAGCCGGTCCGAGAGCGGGCGAGTTACGTAGACTACGAGTGCGAATGGCGTGCTCACACAGACCCAGTCGCACCGTGTTCGGTACCAAAACTCAGGTCGACTTAAATAGGTCCTGTGTGAAAACATCCTTGCATACTGCGGTTTCTGAGCCTCGGGACGCCGCTGAGCAGTGACGGCTCGAAAATGCACATAATGAATGTTGGTGTTCCATCGACAGGAGTCAGAAAACGCAGATTTTTAAGGACTAAAAGTTACGTTGTGGGTCTTTAACACTGTGCTCAGTCCTAAAACTCAAACTCAATTGAAACCAAAGTGTCAGTAATCTAAAGGAGCCTCACACACAAAAACCCCAAATGAAACCTGGAAACAGAGCTGTGGTGAATGGTGTGTTTGGAAAACTACAATACCCACGATCCTCAGCTGCTGGACTTAAACGAACTCCTAATCCAGCAAACTGAGCAAAGATGATTGTTTTACTCCATATCATGTTTCCATCTCGCTGAGTTGCTTTAACCTTTTAAAAATCTCTTTGTTTGGTAAATTATGTGAATGTTTGTAGGATGTTTGTCACAATAAACAACTGTAAAGTTTTCACATTCACCAGCTCTCTGAGTCTTCATCACAGACCCCGTCCAGAAACTATGCAGGTCCATCAACTGTTTCTGGTTCCATCAGCTCTGAGTATCCTCATCCAGAGTTTGAATCTACAACAAAAACCCATTAATGCCTTTGGTGTGTGTATATTTATTGCACCTTGTCTGTTAATTATGATATTGAAGTCCATGGTTATAACTCGCTCCCCTCTGGAATTGTTACTTATAATAATTATGTATTTTCATACCTACATCTGTGACGTTTATAACAAACCAGACCAATTGAAAATTGGTAGAAAACTGAGTTATGGTTATTTAAAAAATACATCACCATTAAAACCTAATGCTGTAAATGAGCGAGCTGGCTGTGGTAAGATGGCCGCCATGTGCAGACGTTTGGCTCCATTGGCCAACAGCGTGGGCGAGTTATCTCACGATTGGTTGGATGTCATATCAGTCAAGAAAACTGACCAATCAGAGTTGCTGCATCCCCTTTACCAGCCTTTTCAGCAGGTTACTGTTTTATCTTGACAACACTGGATATGATGAACAACGTTAGCTCCAAACATTCACATGAAACTAAAATCCTGAATCAAAACTCTAATTATTCATCGGTCCTGGAGAAAGTCCAGACCTTTGATCAATTAAATAGAGCCCAAAACTTCAGCCTGTTGACAACACAAATGTTTGACATCCACTGCTTTTGTGAGCTGATCTTTAGCTCCAGTCGCTGCTGAAGGTTTAACAAACTCTCTGACAACCAATCAGAGGAGAATTTATAAATACTGAGGAGTGAAGTCAACACACCATCACTCATTTTTAATATGTGAAGGAGAACACTGCATTTAAGGAACAGCTTATGTTTACATCATCCAAACAACCAATCACATCACAGAACATCACCTTAGTTTATACCAGTGACAGCCTGGCTGTCCTCCATCTTTACATTAACATTTCCTCAACAGTTCCCAGCATCTGTTTAGCAAAGATCTCCGCTGGCTTCAGCGTCTCCACTTTAACTACAACTCAAACTCAGTGCAAGTTTTCAAGGTGGCTGCTTTCGCCTCTGAACAGCAAAGCGAGTTGCTGGTGGCGTTGCCACAGCTGCTCGCGGCCGCTATGGTGGCGTGAGGTCAAAGTTCATGCATGATAAAGCAAAAGAAACCCAACAGAAGAACCAAGTTTACAATATACATAGAAAAAATTCATGGTGCAGGTATATTTACGTTTGGGAGGTATGTATGATTGAAGATGGTTGAGTGTGGAAGTCAGCACTCATCGGCCTGAGAAACATCCAAAATGGACAGAAGGTTCAGGAGTTTTCAGGGTTCCATCAGGGTTCGTGAGCAGAAAGACAAGATTTAAATCCAAAACTGGAGCTTTTACACATTCAGCATCTGCGGGAGCCTGATGCAACTTTTACAGGTTGATCTAAAGTGTCAAACACATGACAAGAAGTTTGTCTGGAAATGTATAAATCCAGCAGGAGAACATTTAGAAGATACTTTCTACCTGTTTGACGTCAGAAAGAACAACGCAGTTTAAATGTTTTCATATTTGTCCAGTTCCTGCCGCAGAAAGAAGCTCATCCAAACCCAGAGAGCCTGGCACATACTGTGAGAACTGGACTGGACAATCCAGCAACCATCAGGAGAAATACTGATCGAATAACTAATCATAACCAATCACAGGAACTCAGAGGATCCATCTCAGAGTATCCAAACACTTTGTTAAAAAATCTCTGATCAACAAAGATCTGTGAACCATCTAGGAGCCCATCACCTGTCAGACAAGTCAGAACCAAACCTTACACAAATCAAACACTGCAGGAACCTGTGAGGAACCTAAAGCCAGTCCAGTAGAAGGTGTTGAGACTGGTGTGAAGCAGGATTCCTAGAAGCCCTTTATGTGGCAGTAGGCCTCCAGCGAGGAGAAGACGATGTACATTAACCACAGGCTAAAGAACAGGCAGGATGTGAGGATCTTGGGGAGTCTGGGGCCACCGAGCTCCCCGCCAATCATGGGCCGACGGCGGTAGATCAGCACCGCGATACAGATGAAGGCGAAGATGGTGAAGAGTGTGACAGAGAAGGCCAGCGTGCCTGGGTTCACTCTGAACTCTTTGCCATGCCAGCGGTGGTAGATGGCGGCAATGGACCAGGCCACGCCGATTCCCAGGAAGACGTTGACGGCGTTGCTTCCGGTCACGTTGCCGATCGAGGCGTCTGCATATTGATCCTGGATAGCTGCCACTTTACTGGCGAAGGTATCTGACAGAAAGAATGACAACGAAATGTTAGCGATCAAATCTGATGGGTTCACCTGGGCTCAAATTAACTGACCTATGGCTAAACCACGCCCCCAAACGCGATGAGCCAATCACAGTGCGCACAGCTAACCCAATAGGGGATTATCACGCTAACCGGAAGTTCCCGGATTTTGACACTTCCTCTTCTGGGCCATGTTAACGACAGCCGTTCCTGCTCTGTTATACTGTTTAAATCGGATAAACTCCAAACATATTTAAGTTTTCATTCTAGACTGAAGTGATACTGGATCAAAAGCTGGATCAAAGCGATCGATTCGCCGCGGTGAAGGGCCGAACTTTATAATAAAACACACGTTTGTTTGTCGCCGGTGGGGCACAACACCGGCACTTCACAGCATGCTAGCATTAGCCAGCTAACGTTTACTGACGTGCTTAACATTGTGCGTCTTAAAACACACAAACATCTGAAAATCGGGTCTGTACCCCCCCGTTTCCAGTGGAACAACTGGGGTCTGCCAAGAAAGGAGACGCTTTCAGATGCCTGTGTGTTTTCAGCCGCACAAAGTTAGGCACGTCATCAAGCTGGCTAATGCTAGCCTGCTAACAGTAGTCCGCTAGCTACTACTCTGTTAAACTTTGTAAATCGGATAAACGCCAATGCCAAGTTTTCATTCCAGACTGAAGTGATGCTAAGGAAGAAGTGGATAGAAAACGACCAATTCGCCGCGGTGAAGGACCGAACTTTATAATAAAACGACACACGTTTGTTTGTGGCCGGCAGACTGCGCAGTCGTGTGAGCCTGTAAGCATTAGCCAGCTCGATAACGTGCCTAACTTTGTGCGGCTGAAAACACACAAGCATCTGAAAGCGTCTCCTTTCTTGGCAGTCCCCAGTTGTTCCACTGGAAACGGGGGGTACAGACCCGATTTTCAGATGTTTGTGTCTTTTAAGACGCACAATGTTAAGCACGTCAGTAAACGCTAGCTGGCTAATGCTAGCATGCTGTGAAGTGCCGGTGTTGTGCCCCACCGACGACAAACAAACGTGTGTTTTATTATAAAGTTCGGCCCTTCACCGTGGCAAATCGATCGCTTTGATCCAGCTTTTGATCCAGTATCACTTCAGTCTAGAATGAAAACTTAAGTATGTTTGGAGTTTATCAGATTTAAACAGTATAACAGAGCAGGAACGGCTGTCGTTAACATGGCCCGGAAGAGGAAGTGTCCAAAATCCGGGAACTTCCGGTAAGCGTGATAATCCCCTATTGGCCGTGTCCCAAACTGCACACTTGAGCACTTCAAACACTCTTTTTGAGTGTGTAGTGCGTTCATGCTGTCATTTAAGTAAAAATTCAGCGCACTGAAGATACCAGGATGTTGACCCTCCTACTGTGAGGCTGCGATGCTAACCACCACGCCACCGTGCAAACCCCATCCAATGAAACTAATTTCATTGGATGGGGCTGCGAACGGCCCATGCTGATTGATTGAATGATTCTTATGTCCATCAAAATCGACTGCCGTTAGTTGTGTCCGCCTTCCTCGTGCACTCGCAACTCGCTGTGAGCGTCTCACAATGCAGACAAACCGAGACGAACACGGCTGCTCGCTGCTCTTATCTATGCCGCTGTTTGCTCTTAAAAGAAAAAACAGATGTGGATGAAGTCATGGAGGTGTTGGTGTTTGCAGTGAGAATGTTTTTCACCACAGAAGAAGTTGGAGGTCAGATAATTATCACTTTTAGGAAACATGGCTCCTCTGCTGTGTACTGGGAAGCTAATAAGCTAGCCACTCGGCTGTTCTCGGTTATGTTCGCTAACAACAAGTGCTTTCCTGTGCTCAGAAGGCGTTTCGGGGGGGGGGGGGGCGTATATATTTTTTTAAATTTAGCTTGCTGGAACCGTTTTTCCCGGATCCCCGTCCCTGCCTTTAAATGTGATCGTCTGCCAAAAAACTGATTAAACGGCCGTGTTTTGTGTTGTGTAGTGGGTGGGTCGTGGTGACGGGACAGGTAAGGGTCAGGGTTGGATTTTACCGTGTTCTCATGTGTGTAGTGGCGGTGTCTTGTAGTAACGTGTCACTGAAATGTTTTTCTGTAACTAATTTTGTCTTATTTTGAGTGTGATGAGATATTTTGACCAGGAATGAGAAAATTATACTTGGTAAGATTTGAGTTTTTGCAGTGCAACAAGACATCATTTTTCAGGGCAGCCTCAATTGCCAGATTATGAGGCTAAAATGAATGTATGGATATAGAACTATATAGATGGGTTTCCCGTTTACAAACATTGGCAGTTGCTAGAGGGCAAAAAGTCTGTTTGTACTGCAGTCTACGGCCAAAGACTCATGTTGTTCATAAAAATTGTTGTATTTTAAATTATATTGTATAAATCTGTATTTTGATGACATATAAAAAAGATACAGACGCAGAGTTGCTGTTTTATGTTTCTATTACCATCACACTAACTTGGCAAGGGAGTCATCACTGGAAACGGCATTTTTCTGGTTAAAACATGGATATTATTCGTGTTGGACCTCATTTGAAATTTGCCTGAAAAATTTGAGTTAGAAAGCGGCTTAAACTTTCGTTTAGACTCTTTGTTCAAACCAAAATGGTCCCATCAGTCTGCTGTCTGCAGCAGGTTCTGCTCTGTGTCGTCTTCACCACCTCCATACAGGAGCAACTTTCACTAACTGCTAACAAGCTAACGCTAGAAACTCAAACGCCATCTGATTTACGACCCCGTACTTCGTATTAAATCTCCGGGATGCGTTGTTATGCAGCGTGAATGTCTGTAAACGGCTCCACCATCAGTTTTTTCTTCTTTTTATTTTCCGTGTGTGAGCAGAGGACGTAGATGGACCAGTAAATCGAGAGCTTCGCCTTCTGGCTCAGCTCCTTCTTCACCACGACGGACCGATGCAGAGTCCACATCACTGCAGACGCCCCACCGATCCGTCTGTCCATCTCCCGCTCGATTTACCGGTCCATCTACGTTCCTACCCTCACCTATGGCCATGAGCTGTGGGTCATGACCCAAAGAACGAGATCGCGGGTACAAGCGGCCGAAATGAGTTTCCTCCGCAGGGTGGCCGGGCTCTCCCTTAGAGATAGGGTGAGGAGCTCGGTCATCTGGGAGGGACTCAAAGTAGAGCCGCTGCTCCTCCGTATAGAGAGGAGCCAGATGAGGAGGCTCGGGCATCTGGTCAGGATGCCTCCTGGACGCCTCCCTGGTGAGGTGTTCCAGGCACGTCCCACCGGGACCAGACCCCGGGGGGACCCAGGACACGCTGGAGGGACTACGTCTCCCGGCTGGCCTGGGAACGCCTCGGGATCCCCCCGGATGAGCTGGCGGCTGTGGCCGGGGTGAGGGAAGTCTGGGCTTCCCTGCTTAGGCAGCTGCCCCCGCGACCTGATCCCGGATAAGCGGAAGAAGACGGTACGGTACGGAGCAGAGGACGGCTGTCACACACAGCTACAGTGTTGGGATGCAGCCATGGACCATGAACTCAGCACGGTCGTGATCAGTAATCGTGGTGGTGATACTGGTATTGTTCCAGTACAGTCTCCCGACTACAACACGGGAATCATTTCTGCCACCGCGGTGGTTTATTCTGACATGGTTACCATGGTGAAAGACTGAATAAATCATGTATCTGAACTTGCAGAAGTTATCAGAGGGTTTCTAAAGACAGTCACTCGTGCTGTCCTGTTATCACCATGGTAACTGTTTACATGCATCAACGTTTGGATTTTTGCAACCGAACAAATACCAGGACTCAAACATTATATTTCCCTGACACTTTCACGTCATATCATGACCTCATCTGCATTAAAAGTCGAGTTTTGTATGTAAAACACATCTTCTCATAGTTTAATAATGCTTTTCATGGTTTTCTTGCCCCCTGGTTGCGGCGCATCATATCTGCGACGTTGCTCTGAAACACATCTACAACACCATAAACGCCAAGCAAAACAAGAAAACAGAATTTATTACTAACAGTACTTTGAAGACATACCGCCCAGATCAACAGTGACTAAGCCTTTTCTCATCTGCATATCTTCCCTCAAGTCTTGGCTTTCAGGAGAAAAACATTAGCACTGAAACAAACACAACAGAAACTATTTATCTGAGCTGCTTTTTGGCACCACAATGCATCAAAAACATCTTCTTGGCTTTATTCCTGCCATAGAGGGCCGTTATTTTATGTTCTTTGCAGACATAGATAGAACTTTCTGCTCACTTGTTGAGCTTTGACTGCTTCTGATTGGACATTACCAGCAATTTAAGCTCTCTGATTGGTGGAAAGTTTGCCAGGAAGTGGCTTCATCATCATTTCCATTTCTAAATAGAGGTCTCTTAGCAACATAGTCACGATGATGATCTTTTTTTATGATGACAATGTGATCAATAATAGTGTTATCTGGATTTTGTGGATTTACCATGTTTATAGCAGAATTTTAAGGGTTTTGGAGAACCAGTTCTGTTTTTTGTTGAGTTTAAATTTGAATTTTAGTTTAATTTTAAGTTCCTTTTTTGACATGCTTCTACTAAATCAAATTCATGTTGCAAAGTTCATGAGGAAAGTTTGTGTCTCACCTGGTACTGAAGTACCCAAAGCGACGAAAACCACCGCAGTGACGGAGTCCTTGAGGCCAACGGTGCAGCCGAAATGCGACGCCAGGTCTCCGATCACCGCCGTCAGCAGGCCAATGACGGAGATGGAGACGCAGAAGCAGGCCCAGCCGTTCCAGTACTCGGTCGGAGGAACAAGGGCAAACAGGAGCTTCCAGAATACAGTGAGGAAATGCATGACGTAGTCAAAACAGGAGGGAAGCTTTTCCTCCCCACATTCATCATCATCATCATCACCTGCGGAGGAGAAAGACTAATAAGCAGGTGGTTGTGGATATCAGTAATAAAGTCTGTGTTTTAAAGCCCAGAACTCCTTAGATTGGGCTCATACCGGCGCTGACAGTGATGGCGTCCACAAACTGCTCCCTCCAGCTGTTGGTCCCAATCACCAGAGCCAGGTTGGTCTTCTTAATCAGTTTATCCACCGTGCTCTAGGGACAGAAAACACATTTAGTCATCTAATCAGTCCAGTCATCAGATAATTGACTGAAAACGGTAACAGTCAGTGTGTTGTGTTTGAAGTTTTGGAAGAGACCAATGCTCCACTGATTGCTGGGGAACCTGCTGAGCTACAGTTGCTCACTCTCCACTCCATCAGCCACATGTTCAGGTGTGAAGAGGTGGACTGGATATGGTTTGTGATAAATGTCTTGGGGAACATCTCTAGTGGTCATATGGTTGAGCAGCCACACTTCAGCAGCATAACATCAAATATGGGCCAAAACAAAACTGCAGATGTGGGCTGCATTTGAGCCAAACATCTTTGATATCTGAGCATTGTCAAGGCAACTTAGGGCGTATTCACAAAGCTTTTTTGATTCGAATCAGAGTCCGTTTGCTCGGAAACACACGTGTGGGACTGCAGTACTTATAAAGGTGGCTCGTGGTCAGATGTGGAGCTACGAGGAAGTAAAAGTTTTAATCGATATTTGATCTGATGAAAGCATATCCAGCTCCTCATACAAAAATAATGTCGCTTTGTGGAGCGAACAGAAGTTGTGAGAACCTTCGTCTTTTCCTCTCCTACAGTGAATCCGAAAGCAGCACCACCTGAGATTCTCATTCTTGGCTCGTTTGGCAATAGTGCAACGTGAACGCGATCTCGGACCGGAAGACCACCCCCGCCGCCAACAGAACCGAGTCCCCAAACGGACCGAGACTCGCGGACTATGCTTTCTGAATGCATCCTTAGGGTTCATTTACACCAGTTCTGATTCTAATCCTACAGTAGTCTGTTTACTTAGAAAGTCCACTTTGTTTGAGGAGGTGTGAATGTGCAATCAAAGAAGCGATCTCTGGTCCACCTACAATCACAGGAATCAGGTCGCTTCAAGTACTGTAGACCAAATACCAGAGGCAGACTATAATTCAGGCCGTTGTGGGTAAATGCAACCAAACATACATTCCTGTAGGATGCTAGTATGACAGGACAAAGGCCAGGCCAGGAAGGATTAGATCCCTAGGCTCCCGGGTAAAAGTCATGCGCACTTACCAGTCAGCCAAAGGGAGATACCCTTGGCCAAGTAGACAGGGCGCATGATCACTTGGAGGCATAGTGACAGGACCCCACACTGTCACAATAGCCAGGAGAAATATCTTGGGGTCAGATGTGGAAGAACGTGATAAAAGTTGTGATTGAATTCTGATCAACTTAGAGCCAGGAGAAGTGTTGCTTCACTGTTTCTACTCCCCAGAGCCAGAAACACTGTGGGACATGACTGAAGTAAAGATACAGCATGACGGATGGCAGGGCTATCACGTCTAGCAGCTAACTGCTGGTAGCCTCATGTTCACCAGACAGAACAGCCCAAACAAAAGGCTGTCAGAGAGAACGATCAGAAAAGGTTGAATTTGTTGCTCTAATTTTGGCCTCCACACTTGATTGGTTTATTTATCTTTCATGCTGTAACTTAATTACTGTCCAACAGGAAGAGCTTCCACCTTGAACTCGTATGACTCCTCAATGATGACCTCCAGTCGGACCAGTTCACCCAGAGTCGGCCTGCCCAACTCAGCAATCCGCCTCTCCTCTTCCTCCTTCTTTGTCAATGACTCCTCACACGTTCCATCTGAGAGAGAGAAAGAAGAATGGGTTAATAATAGATGTATAAGTGGATGGATGGATGGATGGATGGATGGATGGATGGATTGATGGGTAAATGGATGGATGGATGGATGGATGGATGGATGGATGGATGGATGGATGGATGGATGGATGGATGGATGATGGATGGGTGAATGGATGGATGGATGGATGGACGGACGGGTGGATGGATGAGTAAATGGATGGATGAATGATGGATGGGTAAATGGATGGATGGATGGATGGATGGATGGATGGATGGATGGATGGATGGATGGATGGATGGATGGATGGATGGATGGATGGATGAGTAAATGGATGGATGGATGATGATAAGTAAAGATGGATGGATGATAAGTAAAGATGGATGGATGGATGGATGGGTAAATGGATGGATGATGGTTGGCTGGATGGATGGATTGAAGGAAGGAATGAAGGACAGATGAGTGGATGGATGAATGATGAATGGAAGAAAAGATGAATGGATAGAAGGATGATCGATTTTGCAGGACGGATGGATGAGTAAATGGATCGAGTGGATGGATGGATGAGTAAATGGATGGGTGGATGGATGGATGATGAGTAAAGATGATGGATGGATGGATGGATGGATGGATGAGTAAATGGATAGATAGATGGATGGATGAGTAAATGGATGGATAGATGAATGGATGATGGATGGAAGGAATGAAGGACAGATGAGTCGATGGATAAATGATGGATGAGTAAATGGATGGATTAATGGACAAATGGATGCATGGATGGATGGATGGATTGAACGATAGATGGACGAACGGACGTGTAAAGGGAGGATGCACAAACCTGCGATGCTGATGATGGTGGAGGAGGTGGGACGGTCTCGCTCCCTGGACCTTCCTGTAGATGTCTCTACCTGAACAGGTGAACAAAGATGGATTCTACTGAAAGCAGAACACTTGCTGTGAGACAAACCCTGACCCAGATCCTGAAACAACACTCCATGTTCAAAACACAAATGTTTTGATCAAAAGTTTGAGCAGATTCATCACATGCTGAAATGGATCTGATTCAGTTTGCTTGGATGATGATTGGACAGAATTGGCATCATGGAGAAGCTGCAACAAACTGACACCATCAAGCTTTGGGGGGAATATTTGTAATGAAATTCCCGAGAAGCCATGAAGACATGACAGGAAGGAGTCTTAGGCTGTGAAACAGAGCATGCTCAGTGAGACACATCTGCCATTTTACAGTCTTAATCAATCTGAATGATGGAGGAGTGAGCGAAGAGAGGCGCTATCAGTATCAGTGTGATGCATGCAGTTAGAACCTGACCCATGTTGACTCCTGACCTGCTGGGACCAGTCAAGTTCTTAAAGATAGTGGAGGCTGTGTTCTCGATGAAGACACCCACGAATCTGATGATGACTGAACCGATTCCACCCGTGGGAAATGGGAAAATGATTATGTATTTTCCCAACCCAAAATCCATTGCTTTAGCTCAGACAGCGCCGCATGCTTCGTATGTTTGCTGTGCGAAACGTGCAAGAATATGTGGAACGCACATTTTGCACACGTGAAACACATTTTTGGAGCATTTTTATGGTAGTAAGTAAATTCCCATGTGAAACCCATATCACCATGTGTGAAACATATTTTGTACATGTGAAATGCGAACATTTGTGCAGCAGCAATGGACTGAACTAGATCCGTGTCTCTTAAAGTTGTACTTCCATGGTCATTTCATTAATATTTCTGTGTTCTCCATTATTATTGAATGCATTCTGCATCGTTTCTGTTTAAAAAAACCTTCTGGTATCTTTGTATCCAGCTGTATTTGTATACTAGAAGAGAGGCTTGTGGTCCAACGGCAGCTTTTCCGGGTCCTTCTCATGAATTTCCGTCTGATTGGCTGCCTCCTATGAGTGTATGAAGGAAGCTCCGCCCTCCGCTCTTATTTTGTTACAAACAGGAAATAGAGCCGACAAACAAGTTTGTTCCGCCATGCTAACAAACAGTTAGCTAATTAGCTTCTCAACTGCGAAGCTACAGTCGTGCCGTCTTCACTTCTAGTGTGTAGTGGAGGGTTACCTGCCTTCCAATGGACAGATAGAAACCCCACGTGGGATAAGCTATTTGCAATGTGACGTAGAAGTGCAAGGCTGTTCCCGATTCGCTCTTCTCTTCGTATTGTTTCTCTGATGAGGAAGCGCAGCCGACTGGGGGGAACGCAACGCTAGCAAGTCAGCATGTGTAAGTAAACAAGGGGAAACCCTCCGTATTTCAGAAGGAGCAAGTTAAACGGGTTTTCAGTGGAAGGAGGCCTTTAAGTGCCCTAAGATGACATTATGAACTGGCACTATACAAATAAAGCTGAATTTAATAGAATTGAACTAAATATTATTTGAATGCTCATAATCTGGCAATTTGCATTGCGAGGTCTCGAACCTCGGCATGCGAATGATTAGCCAAGATCAGCAGAGACATACTGTTGGGTTGACGAGTAGCTGACTTCAGCAGTTACGGCCTCCAACAAAAATATCGTCCCAGCTGATTGTTCATTGATGGTGGTGTGATGGTTAGCAACGATAAACAACTGGAAAATGTGTAGACAGAGATGGAGGAATAGTAAGAAGCAGAACGATTTCCACTTTAATCACGGAGTCCGTTTTTCTTCTTCCTGCTTTTTCATCATTGATCAGTGGTTGTATTGGGGAGCGTCGCCCCCTAGAGGGCAGGTGTTTAACTATGGTGGTTTAACCAAGCGGTTTGGTTAGTTAATGCAGTTAATGCAGTTTGAACACAAACCGAAGCAAAGAAAGGTCAGAAATTTTTCAGAAATCCCTGCCCAATCGGACCGAGGTCCTGGACTATCCCGGTGTGAATGCACCCTGAGTAGGACTGGGTGGGATTAAGGGTGCGTTCACACTGACAGTTTGATCCGCTTCAAACGCACCGTGGTCCGATTCCACGGATAGCCTGCTTCATTTGGTGCCGTCTGAACACCAACCGTACTCTGATACGCACCAAAGAAGTGGACTCTGGTCCGCCTGAACGCTGAGGGTCTCGGTTCACTTGCAAACAGACTATCAGACTATCCAGCACAGCTGATGGAAGTGATGCTTGTCGACCGTTACAAAGCAGAAGAAGAAGTAGGAGGAAGTGAGGTAGATTATTGTTTGGGTTGGAGGGAAAACAAAGCAAATGGTGCGTTTTTGAAGAAGCCGAGGTCAAAACAACAACGATAAACAACTAGAGAATGTGTAGACAGAGATGGAGGAATAGTAAGAAGCAGAAAGATTTCCTCTTAAATCATCCTGCTTTTTCATTAGTAGCTGCGTTTACATGGACCCAAATAGACCGATTGCTTTCGGTTTAAAAGCTCTTTCGGAATGAAAATGATCCATGTAAACACCTCTTTCCGAATGAAAAGCGCCGAACCGACTGAATTTTCTTTCGGTTTCACGGGGGTAGAATATTCCTTTCCCCAAACCGAACGGGGTATCATGTAAACGCTGAATCGGAAAGTTGTGAGGTTGCGCTCTTAGGCCTGGGATATACTTGCTGTGGACGCAAACGTTCACGCAAGCGGTCTGCGTCATCTGTGAATATACTTGCTGCAGCACTTCGCGGCCGAAATGCTCAATACCGGAGGCCACCGCTAGGAGGAGTACACAGCACTTCATGAGAATGTAAAAAGGTCAGTCTGCCGGTCAGATTGTTTTTCCGGGGCATACGTGAACGACCCAGGTGTATGTGGAAAATGGACAATGTTATTGCTCTCGAAGAAGAAACGATCATTTTACTTTTGCTACTGCGAAAGAAAAAGAGGTCGCTGTGCAACGGGGAGGAAATATCATATAAGTGTCTGTAGTTTCGGACCAGGTCCGAGAGACGCTCTTCAAAACTACTCGCTGACGCCATTGTGTTCGCCATTGTGTTTACCTCTGACCTCGTGTTCACGCTTTTTGTACGCACGAGCACCTCTAGCGTTCAAGTCAATATTGCACCACGCGCATGCGGCACGTTACCTCGCGTCAACGCGAGCAACCTACGTGCCGTAGGTACGCTGGGAACGCGTGGGCGCCATGATGCGTACGCGGACGCGTCGCCAACAGCAAGTATATCCCAGGCCTTACAGCGCATGCTTCGACGAGATGTCAACGTGAAACAAGTGACGTTTCCTCACTTTGACAGATGGCTGTGAACGACGTAATTCCCTGGACAGCGAGAAAGTTTGTTTTTAACTCAAACTCTGTCTCTACAGCTTTTCCTCTTATTTGTTTCCAGTAGGAGCTCATGAGGATCAGCTGCTGCTTCATTAACGTCCTGCAGAAACCACGACGACTGTGACGATCAGCTGTTTGTAGACCTCCGTCTTTAATAAATAACGTGATTTACATCATTCTGCGCATGTCAGGCAGGATTATTCTGAATCAATATTGGCGCATGTACACGCCAGATCCGAATGTATTAGTTCCCATGGAAACAGCTGCCCTAAAATCCTCAATCAGAATGATTTCAATCCGAAAGGGAAAAAAGTCTCCATGTAAACGTGCCCACTGACCGGTGGTTGTATTGGGGAGTGTTGCCCCCTAGTGTCCAGTTGGCAGTTGCAATCTGGACCTGTCACCATTTTTGTCACCACTTGGTTCTTTAAAAACTTAACAGAGTAGGTGCCAAAAAATATCTACTCGCCCCGGGAAAATCGCAATGGAACAAACAAATGAGGTAGTGTGGTGCTGGACTGGATTAACTAGGTACTAGTGGGAAAGGGGGATGAGTGGGACTGGATGGGACTTCACTCAGAGATGCTGAATAAACTGCACCTTGTGAATGTCATGCTCCCAGCCTGCTACTCACAGTGAACCTAAGTGGATTTTGATGGTGAATTTTACAGTTTGAGTCTTCGTGCCTCCAGATGAGAAGTTTAACTGTGACATTAAAGTGCTGCATCGCTATGATCAGACACGCTGTTGCTTCAAGTGTCAAAGCACTTTCAAAGCAAACATTTTCACCGCTGAGAGGTGTCTTACCACACAGCTGTTTATCTATTAAAAGGTCACAAAGAGAACAAATTAATGCAGATCCAGCAGAAACTTAATCAAATCTTAAAGGGTTCAGGATGTCCTACCTGTCTTCACAAATCCTCCTGTAAGACAGAAAACGGGAAACCAGATGTCAGATTTAAAGTTGTGTTTGAAGATGTACAGAATACATGAAGTTAATGATGATTTAAGAGACAAAACGGTCAGCAGGGGACAGAAGAGACAGGATGACAGCAGCTTACCAGCTTCCTGAAGCAACACAGCTGAAGAGAAGAAACAGACAAAGAGAAACATGAAGCAGAAACAGGTGAAATCAGGCTGCAGAGAGGTGAACTGAGACCATCACAACCCAGCATCTCAGGTCTCAGTGTGTCTTCCACCTCATAGATATCTGTGTTCGCCAGATCTCTTATGGTGGCTTGCCAAACGGCATCACCGGCGGCCATCTTACCACAGGCAGCTCTCTCTCTCTCGGCCTATGGTTTCTGAATGGTGAGTGATCTCCACAAAAACGAATCATCTTATTTTACTAAAATATTGACACATTTACAAACGCTTTGGTTTCTTGCAAACGTTATTAACGTGGCTATAATTCTGGATGCTTCAACATGTTAAAATTGAAGCATTTCTTTGTGAAAAACGACCTAATCGTGTAGTTGTGTATCACGGCTAATACAGCTAGCCTACCTGCGCAAGTAATAAAGGCTGAGACCACAATTAAATTTTTAATTAAATAGCAAGGTTTAATTACATTAGTGACGATTTTATGGTCAAACATTTTGTTTAAATTACCATCTTTGCTTGTAGTGTAATTAGCTGGAGTGTGTTTCCCAAAACCATAGTTGCTAATGTAATTTCCCAAACTATGTTGCTAACAGATTAGCAACTATGGTTTTAGTACATGTGCCATGTCTAGAGCCTCATTTACACCTACAGACGGATCTTTAGTCCAGTCCTCCCGTCCGTCGTTTTTTTTTTGTCTAATAACTAAAAAGATTACATTTGAATTAACCTCCTACAGTCATCCTCAAAATTATTCATACCCTTCAATTAAAGAAAAGGCTACATTCAGAATAGTAATTCAAATAACAAGAAACTAAAGAAACTAATAATAAATAAAAATTTACAAAATTATAATTTACTAAAATAAAATATTGCATTTTAATTGTGGCTGAAATTAATAATAATAAAAACCAACCAAACAAAAATTGTCTCAGACACATTAGAGCACATTTCCTATGAAGAATGGACCAAAACCCCTGTCAACAGGTGCCGAAGTCTTGTTGAACATTACAGAAAACACCTGATTGTCTCAAAGTGTTGGTGAAAAAGATTTTAGCTAAGAAACCCCATGATACTTGTTTATTTGTTTTATTTTTTTGTGCTATTTTTCAGTATTTCTGTGAAACCACAATTCAAAATCAATGTCATGATTTTCAGGAATTTATTTATTCATTATTATTTTGTCAATTTAAACTTATTTCACTGAAAGCTGATTTTTTTCCTTCTTCATTTGGTGGGTATTAATAATTTTGAGGACGACTGTACGTGGCCAAAAAGTAAGTGTAATTCAGGCGAGGGACCATGGTTATAACTCGCTCCACTGTAGTTATAATCATTAAGTATGTATATTCATATCTACACCTCTGACGTTTATAACAAACCAGACCAATTGAAAATCGGTAGAAAATTGAGTAAGTTATGGTTATTTTAAAAAGTACATCACCATGAAAAGGCAATGCTGTAAGTGAGTGTGCTGTCTGTGGTAAGATGGCCGCCATGTGCAAATGTTCGCCTCCCTAGCCAACAGCGCAGTTGAGTTATCTAGCGATTATATATCTATGATTTGGACAGAAATATATGAGATGGACAATCACTTCCGCCCTGATGCTGTTAAAAAGATTTACCACAATCATCCTGGTCAGATTCAAGCAACCAGTCACTAATTTAATTAGATTTTATTTTATTCGAATCTATTCAGTTCATCCTCCATGAGTGTCAATTCACAGCACTTTTATTGGATTGTATCTATTGATATCACCAGGATCTCGTTAAAGTCAAGAAAGCATCTTTAACAGGATCCACTCACAAAACAAGCTGAACATTTTTCAGATGCTATATTAGTAAATTTCCCCCCAAAATCAGTGATCACTTCAAGGCATTCGGGGAGACTTCAAGGATGCTTCTGTTCACATCCAAGATGGCGCATGCAGACCAATGAAAGTCGGGTCCTTAAAGATTTAAATGTAGGTTTGTTTTCGGTGTTTGTTGTGACCGTGAAGTTGTTAGAATCGTGAAAAGCTCCATTAAAAGAGGACAAAGTATTAAAGGCGTATGCCACCCCTGGGTGAAACTGAGCCTCCCCCCGCCCCTGAGTTGGACGAAGTGGGCAGAAGCGCTTTCTAACCGACCCAGTCATTCTCTGAATCTGGCAGCACTGACTTTAGCTTAGCTTAGCGTAGTTGCTGTAATCTGGTGGTTCCAACTAGCACCACTTTGCGAAAGTGAACTAATTAACTTGAGATTTTTTCCATTTACGTTTGGTGACTCGCACATTCTGATCGAGTACAGATGAGAAGCTGATTTCACATCAAAGGACTGACTAGGCGGCATTCAGTAGGGGAACTATATGCCGCAGAAGTACATGCGTGCTGCCTTTGCTACCATCCACAGCGCTTCGCCTGTGATTGGCCTGTACTTCCGCAGCATATAGTTCCCCTATTGAATGCATCAGGATCATACTTAAAGGGATAGTACACCCACAGAATGATGTTTCTTCATCTTCTACTCACTCTCATGCTGAGGAAGACTCTGGAGCACTTTTTTAATATCTCAGCCGAAGATCCGGGGGGTTTTCGTTATTATCGACTTTCTTGGAGTTAACCGGCGACTGAACCAAAAAGCTCCATAAAAGTCCATAAAAAGTTCCCGACATTATGGAAGCCTTGGCAGACCAAACCAGACAAGAGCGCGCTTTCAGCACCTACTCTGCAGATAATGCAAGCGTAGAAGAAGAAATTCCGCTTTTCATCTGTTTACATTCTTCTGTGAGCCAGACGAGGACGATGGCGCAAATGACTAATCAAGCTTTTTCCAACTTGGGGAGATCATTGTTGCCAACTTTACAACTTTGTCGCCATATTTAGCGACTTTTCAGACCCCGCTAGCGGCTTATTTAAAAAAAAAACTAGTGACATATCTAGTGACTTTTCCTGGGTTGTGTCTCAGTATGCACACTTGCACTGTGTGGTACGCTACGTTTGAGTGCAAGTGCTGATGTTGCCCTAAAACCGGTCAAAAATCCAGTGCAGAACGAAGCACATTACTCGCACTAAACGGACGCCATCTTGCTGACTTAGCAGAAGAGGCGGGACTTTCGAACTGCTTTCAGAGCTGAATAATGGCGGTGAACGAAGCAGTGGCGACCCCTGCTGCATCGGAGGCGGTATTGTACTGATTTAAGGAACATTAATGTAACGATTCAGTCATAATTACTAATGTATATGTAGCTACCAAGCTGTTCACTCCCTGATGACAGGTATGATCTGGTCATGTGTTTGAGGCCGCGGTTATACCAGCTCAGAAGAGTTAGCTCACGTTAGCGGCCAATGCTAGTCTCTCACTTCCTGTAAGTGCAGTTCTGTTCGGGTCAGCATTTAGCGACAATAGGGGATTATCACGCTTCCGTGTTCCGAACTTCCGGTTTTAAACAGTTAGACGGCCCACTTCCGGTCCAGTTCAATGTCCCTGCTTTACTTCGTAGATAACGTGAATAACCCTACTAACCCAACCCTACTGAAATTTTCACGGATTCCAGACTGAAGTGATACTAAGGAGGAAGTGGATCAAAGCGATTCTCCAGAGTGAAGGGCCGAACTTTATAATAAAACAACGTAGCATGTTTGTTTGCAGCCGGTGGGGCACAACACCGGCATGCTAGCATTAGCCAGCTAGCGTTTACCGACGTGCTTAACTTTGTGCGTCTTAAAACACACATACATCTGAAAAACGGGTCTGTACCCCCCCGTTTCCAGTGGAACAACTGGGGACTGCCAAGAAAGGAGACGCTTTCAGATGCTTGTGTGTTTTCAGCCGCACAAAGTTAGGCACGTCATCAAGCTGGCTAATGCTAACCTGCTAACAGTAGTCCGCCAGCTACTACTCTGTTAAACTTTGTAAATCGGATAAACGCCAATGCCAAGTTTTCATTCCAGACTGAGTGATGCTGAGGAAGAAGTGGATCAAAACGACCAATTCGCCGCGGTGAAGGACCGAACTTTATAATAAAACGACACACGTTTGTTTGTGGCCGGCAGACTGCGCCTGCGCCTGACAGTAAACGCTAGCTGGCTAATGCTAGCATGCTGTGAAGTGCCGGTGTTGTGCCCCACCGGCGACAAACAAACGTGTGTCTTATTATAAAGTTCGGCCCTTCACCGCAGCGAATCGATCGCTTTAATCCAGCTTTTGATCCAGTATCACTTCAGTCTGGAATGAAAACTTAAATATGTTTGGAGTTTATCCGATTTAAACAGTATAGCAGAGCAGGAACGGCTGTCGTTAACATGGCCCGGAAGAGGAAGTGTCCAAAATCCGGGAACTTCCGGTAAGCGTGATAATCCCCTATAGTGTGCACTACAGACGAAGGTCACAGTGCGCATTACGCGTACTCCCTCCCTGTTTCCCGGCACTCACTCACTGCTCCCGCTGTCCTGGTGTAGCAGCAGCCCTTCCGAGTTGCTGTGAGATGACCACACCTCCTCATCCAGATTATTTCCCATGATTCCTTGTGGAACCACTGGGTCTTCTTTGCACCGTGACTCAAATGTATATGTCACCCCTTCGGTACACTTGTAAATTAGCATTGTAGCATGTTAAACAATAAAAATACAGGATGCCAATATATACTACTGCTCATGCGTGAAAGTGAATATCGTGACGTCACTTAGCAACTTTGACGACTTGTGGACCAGCCAATAGCGACTCCTCTCCCTGAAGAGTTGGCAACAGCGGGGGAGATGCTAACCTCGTCCTCGTCTGCCGTAGCTTCCGTAGAGTTGTGAACTCGCATGGACGCGCATCAGGGAAGTACGATGTTCTACTGTTTAGGCTATAAAAATCTACTAAATGATGTGGTTTCCAGTCAATTTTGGACGCTACCCACTCAGGACACTTGGATTACATTGGACGAGCAGTATGGAGGAATATTGACAAGTTTTTGTGGACTTTTATGGACCTTTTTGTTTTGAGCGCCGGTGAACTCCATTATATGAAAGTCGGTGGAAAACGAAAACCCCCCTGGATCACTAGCTGAATTTGAGATATTAAAAAAGTGCTCCAGAGACTTGCTCAGCATGAGGGTGAGTAGAAAATAAAGGACCATCATTCTGTGGGTGTACTATCCCTTTAAAATGAAAACCAGCCTAGTTCCAAAAGCTGATCTGAATGTTGTCAAACGTAGATCCACTGAAATTTCAATACAGAGCTCATCGTCAGGACACAAGTTGATAAGATAAATGATAATTAGGGATGCACGATATTGGAATTTTGGCCGACATCCGATATGCCGATATTTTAAAACTCATGTGGCCGATAACTGATATCGATACCAATATTAAAGCTGAAAAAAATAAGCAATCATTGCAAATAGCAGTTTTGTTATACACTGAAAAATAGGGGTGGAAAAAAATATCAATACACTGAAATATCGCGAAATTTTTTCAGATGCCAACATCAAATCGATATTTAAAGACGTGGTATTGATCTATTTTACTGCCAAAATCTCGTGAGATTTCATCATTCTGTTACAAAATCTCACGATATTTCATGAATTCTCATGAGATTTCGTTAGCAAAATAGATCGATGCTGCATTTTTTAAATGTCTATAGATATCAGGATCAAGGTTATTATAGTTACACTTACGAAAATACAAAAACTACAATAAAAAAAACATTTTCGTTAACTGAAATAAAAATAAAAATGACAGTTTTAAAAAAAAAAACGATAACTAACTGAAACTGTATTGTGTCTTTAAAAAAACTAACTAAAACTAACTAAAAGTGTTGCAAAAACATCCATAGTTTTAGTTTTTGTAAATTTATTTAATACATTAGCTTTTTGGGTTGATATTAAATCTATTTCTATTTAATCTATTTACTTTGCTTTTATTTTTGAATGTCACGCCAGACAAATACCTATAATTTATGAAAAAAATCCCCCCAAAATAAAACTAAGACTGAAACTAATAAAAACTAAGCATTTTCCAAAAAATAAAAACTAATAGAAACTAGCAAACCTGCTCAAAAAACTAATTAAAACTAACTTAATTGAAAAACAAAAAGTCAAAACTACATTAAAAAACGAAACTAATGAAAAATCCAAAACTATTACAACCTTAATTAGCATGTAAAAATATTGCAAAATTTTTGTGAATTCTTGCAAGAATTCGTAACGGAACAATGAAATATCCCGAGATCTCATCAGTAAAATAGACCGATACTGTACTGCGTTTTTTTATTGGGGTTTTTTTTTTTTTTTTGCGATATTTCAGTATATCAGTATTTTTTCCCGCCCCTAGTCTTTAAAAGTTTTAAAGTCCGTAAAAAATAAGTTTTTGAAGAAGAAGATTTTTAATTTTTTTGTTAGACTTTAGAAAGAGCGGGCTGATCGGTTAAATATCAGTGGGATGGCTGATGTCCAATATTAGTTTTTAAGGCCGATATAGGCCGATACCGATAGGGGGTGATTATATTGTGCATCCCTGATGATAAACTCTGTATTGTTCGATATTTGACACATGGTGCCCACAGTTCGGTACGTTGGAATCAGTCTGATACAGACACATGTACTGTTGCACCCTAACCAACCTGTTTCTACCTTTTTTCTGTATTTGAACATGTTTCAGTGAATAACTGGAGCTGTGTGCCGTTTTCCTGGAAGTATAGAAGGAAATCAGACCAAACCAGCTCTGACAGTCTGTAAGTCGTATCCTCAGACTGTTGTGAGCTCATCTGAACCAGCCCAAACCGGACAGACCTCCTGGAACATGTAGATAAAACAGGAAGTAGGAGAGGAAGAGGAGCAGCAGGAGAAAATGACACGAGAGGTCAGAGGTCAGAGGTCAGAGGACAGCAGACAGGTAAAGGTCACACCTGCCCATCGCCTCCTGTTCCAGTAGGGCTCCTGCAGCTCTATGAAGAAGTTGGCCTTCTTATCGTACTCCTCGTGGTCAATTATTCTAACCACTATGGTCTTCCTGTGGTGGGAGGGAAGGGGAGGGGGGGGGTCATGCATTAGTTCACAAACAGACTGGTGAAGGTCAGCGGATGCAACCTGACGGGATTCCGACATGGTGAGGAGGAGGTGACCCCACCTCATCTGCCTGCAGGGGCAACAGAGCCAGGTATCGTCATGGAAACGATTAATAGGCCTGTCAATTAAGCTAAAATCATCATCTGAATGAAAACATGAAGGATTCAGATCAATGCTGCAGGTTTTCTGATCTCCCTGCAGCTCATTCGGACGGACGGTTTCCCTGCAGGGCGCTGAGGTGAGTCGGGTTAACAAAGGTCAAAGGTTAGCGCTCACGAGGGCGGGGTCAGGGCACAGAGAGGTGACGCCCCACCTTTCCGCTCACTCATCTCCAGCAGCTGAGGCTCGCCGATTTCCAGGAAGAAGTTCTTATTTTTCTCGTACTCTTCATCATCGATTATATTGATGCAAATGGTTTTACTGAAACAGAAAGAAGCAGAGATGCAGAGAGAAAAGAGCTGAGGCGTGATGAGGATGAAGAAGCATGCAGGTGACTGCAAGACCGGTTCATTTACACACAGCATGGCAACCCAATGAAGTAAACCAGTATTATTATTGTTGCTATTATTATCTTCAGTGTCATCATCATATGGATCAGACTCCAGCTTTTTCCAGGACTCTCCAGGTCTGGATCAGACCTCAGGTTTTCTGATGGTAGATACACAGGTACTACCCAAAAAATTAGAATATCTGGAAAAAGTTCTTGTATTTCTGTAATTCAACTTAAAAGGTGCAATTTACATGTTGTATAGATAAATAATATGCAAATTAATATATTTCAAGCTTTTATTTGTTTGAATGTTGATGATTAGGACTTGCAACTTCAGAAAACCTCAAATTCAAAAACTCAAAAGATTAAAATATTGCATGAAATCAATTAAAAAAAGGATTTTAAAAGCAAAAATATCAGGCCAAAAATAAAATCTTGCATATGTACTTAGTTCTTGGTTTGGGCTCTTTTGCATGAATGACTCCTTAACCCAGCGTGGCATGGATGCTAGCAGCTTTAACCCGGCGTGGCACGGATGCTAGCAGCTTTAACCCGGCGTGGCACGGATGCTAGCAGCTTTAACCCGGCGTGGCACGGATGCTAGCAGCTTTAACCCGGCATGGCATGGATGCTAGCAGCTTTAACCCGGCGCAGCATGGATGCTAGCAGCTTTCACCCGGTGCGGCATGGATGCTAGCAGCTTTAACCCGGCGCGGCATGGATGCTAGCAGCTTTAACCCGGTGCAGCATGGATGCTAGCAGCTTTAACCCGGTGCAGCATGGATGCTAGCAGCTTTAACCCGGCGTGGCATGGATGCTAGCAGCTTTAACCCGGCGTGGCACGGATGCTAGCAGCTTTCACCCGGTGCGGCATGGATGCTAGCAGCTTTAACCCGGCGTGGCATGGATGCTAGCAGCTTTAACCCGGCGTGGCACGGATGCTAGCAGCTTTCACCCGGTGCGGCATGGATGCTAGCAGCTTTAACCCGGCGCGGCATGGATGCTAGCAGCTTTAACCCGGTGCAGCATGGATGCTAGCAGCTTTAACCCGGCGTGGCATGGATGCTACCTGCTTTAACCCAGCGCAGCATGGATGCTAGCAGCTTTCACCCGGCGTGGCATGGATGCTAGCAGCTTTCACCCGGCGTGGCATGGATGCTACCTGCTTTAACCCGGCGCAGCATGGATGCTAGCAGCTTTCACCCGGTGCGGCATGGATGCTAGCAGCTTTCACCCGGTGCGGCATGGATGCTAGCAGCTTTAACCCAGCGCGGCATGGATGCTAGCAGCTTTCACCCGGTGCAGCATGGATGCTAGCAGCTTTAACCCGGCGTGGCATGGATGCTAGCAGCTTTAACCCGGCGTGGCACGGATGCTAGCAGCTTTAACCCGGCGTGGCACAGATGCTAGCAGCTTTCACCCGGCATGGCATGAATGCTAGCAGCTTTAACCCGGCGGCGCATGGATGCTAGCAGCTTTATCCTGGCGTGGCATGGATGCTAGCAGCTTTAACCCGGTGTGGCATGGATGTTAGCAGCTTTAACCCGGCGTGGAATGGATGCTAGCAGCTTTAACCCGGTGTGGCATGGATGCTAGCAGCTTTAACCCGGCGCGGCACGGATGCTAGCAGCTTTAACCCGGCGTGGCACGGATGCTAGCTGCTTTAACCCGGTGTGGCATGGATGCTAGCAGCTTTAACCCGGCGTGGCACGGATGCAAGCAGCTTTAACCCGGCGTGGCACGGATGCTAGCAGCTTTAACCCGGCGTGGCATGAATGCTAGCAGCTTTAACCCGGCATGGCATGGATGCTAGCAGCTTTAACCTGGCGTGGCACGGATGCTAGCAGCTTTAACCCGGTATGGCATGGATGTTAGCAGCTTTAACCTGGCGTGGAATGGATGCTAGCAGCTTTAACCCGGTGTGGCACGGATGCTAGCAGCTTTAACCCGGTGTGGCATGGATGCTAGCAGCTATAACCTGGCGAGGCATGGATGCTAGCAGCTTTAACCCGGCGCGGCATGGATGCTGGCAGCTTTAACCCGGTGCGGCATGGATGCTAGCAGCTTTAACCCGGCGTGGCATGGATGCTAGAAGCTTTAACCCTGTGCGGCATGGATGCTAGCAGCTTTAACCCGGCGCGGCATGGATGCTAGCAGCTTTAACCCGGCGTGGCATGGATGCTAGCAGCTTTAACCCGGCGTGGCATGGATGCTAGCAGCTTTAACCCGGCGTGGCATGGATGCTGGCAGCTTTAACCCGGCGTGGCATGGATGCTAGCAGCTTTAACCCGGCGTGGCATGGATGCTAGCAGCTTTAACCCTGCGCGGCATGGATGCTAGCAGCTTTAACCCGGCGTGGCATGGATGCTAGCAGCTTTAACCCGGCGTGGCATGGATGCTAGCAGCTTTAACCCTGCGTGGCATGGATGCTAGCAGCTTTAACCCCGCGTGGCATGGATGCTAGCAGCTTTAACCCCGCGTGGCATGGATGCTACCATCTTTAACTCGGTGTGGCATGGATGCTAGCAGCTTTAACCCCGCGTGGCATGGATGCTACCAGCTTTAACCCCGCGTGGCATGGATGCTAGCAGCTTGTGGCATATCTCAGCTGTTATGGAGACCAACATGCTTCCATCACAGCCTTGAGCTCTTCTTTATCGTTTGCTCTCTTCCCGTTCAGCTTACTCTTGACAATGTCCCACATGTTTTCAATGGGGTTCAGGTCAGGTGAGTTTGCGGGCCAATCCAGCATGGTGATCCATGGTTGTTGAAGCAGGATTTTGTAGTTTTGGCAGTGTGGGCAGGTACCAAGTCCTGCTGGAAGATGAAGTCTGCATCCCCATACAGCTGGTCCACTAAAGCAAGCATGAAGGTCTCCAAAATGTCCTGGTAGACGGCTGCATTGATGCTGGACTTGATGAAGCCCACAGGTCCATTCCTTATGAAGTCCTCCACACGTCTGAAAGGTCCTTTCCTGACCATCTTCTCCAGGCTGCTGTCAGCCCTCCGGCTTCTACACCGTTTTCTTCCACACCTCTTCCTTCCACTTAACTGTCCATTAATGTGCTTTGAGACACTCTGAGAACATCCAGCTTCTTTTCTATCACTTTTTGTGTCTTTCCACCTTGTGCAGGGAGTCAAGATGGTTTTCTGCACAACTGTCAGATCAGCATCTTCCCCATGATTGTGAATTCTTCTAAACCAACACAGAGACTTTTTAAAGGCTCAGGGTACTTATGGAGGTGTTTGGATTACTGACCTGATTAGAATGTGACACTCTGAACCTGCAATACTGGAGCTTTTCACACTATTCTCATTTTTTGAGTTTTTGAATTTGAGGTTTTCTTAAGCTGCAACTTCTAATCAGCAACATCCAAGCAAACAAAAGCTTGAAATATATTGATTCACATATAATTTATCTATACAACATGTAAAATGCAGCTTTTAATTTGAATTACAGAAATACATGAACTTTTTGCAGATATTCAAATTTTTTGGGTCGTACGTAGTTGGCCACTGGAGGTTGCCGCTTGGTTTTAACACAATCAGTTCATGAGACAGATTCATAGTTTCATGCTGACACAGACTTTGTTTGCGTGCTCTGCCCTCAGGTGCTGGAAGCTTCGCCGTGCTGCAGGCGTCCGCAGCCCTGATTGGACGGATCCAGCGTGCATGCCAGCAGCATGGAAAATCGCCTTCATCCATTTTCATGTTTATTTAATGTCAACAGATTGATGGTTTGGCTTTTTTTTTTCGTGTTTGTGGTTCAAGGACGCACCGTTTCCTGCAGGGTTCTCATGTCCAGTCTAAATCATGTTTGTGTTTTTGCTTTTCCTCGGGTCTGATGGACCCACCACCTCCTTCCAGGAGGTTTAAAACGTCCAACGTCAAAGGTCTGTGCAAAAGTCCAAAGTAAGACAAAAAAAACAAGCTGCAGGTTTTAATTTAGGTTTATCCAAAATATATCTGAAAATATTTATCCACAAAATGATCCTCTGTATTAAACAGGAAATAATCTTATTTTCTGTGAAATATACAAACAAACAAATGATGAAACAACAGAACAAAAGTCCAAACATGAAAATAAATCATGCCAGTTTGAATAATTACATGTCATTTCTGTATCAATAAACCGTTTTCTCTTTGGATTTGATGTTGGAGAACAGCCTCTGCAGACGTTTTCACAGTTTCCAGTACTTTGAAATTTAAAATGTTTATGATGACAAAAACTTTTTTTTCTGGCCAGAATATGAACGAACTGATCAAACTGCAGAAAAACAACTAGCTGAGTTAAAAAGTGGTTTGATTATAAGAAGCTGACAGAGTTTATGAGACCAAGTATCATTATAGACAGCAAACTTGGTTGGAAGCCTCACATTGAATATATTAGAAATAAAATAGCGAAAAATTACCGGAATATTGTTTAACATAAAAGATTTAATAAATGTAAAAGGTTTGTAAATTATATTCCGTCTTAGTTGTTCCCTATTTGTCATATTATTTAGAAATTTGGGGAAATGAAAATAAAACAAATATTGACACTCTAGTTAAATTACAAAAAAAGCTGTTAGACTTATTAACTTATTAAACTTATTAAAGTGGGATATTGTGAACATACTAATAACCTTTTTTTCTGAAAGCAATACTTTAAACTTTACAGACATTATATATGAATACTAGAAGTAATGTATAAAGCTACAAATGTCTTCCTTCTGGCATTCAGAAATGATTTAAGTTAAGAGAGAGTAAATATAATTTAAGAGGTTTGTTGGTATTTGAGTACGCTAAAGAAAGAAGTAAAATAAAATCCAGATGTGTTTCTGTTGTTGGTGTGAAACTGTGGAAACTGAATGATTATCTGCTTTTTGGTGAACTTTAAAAGAGCCTTAAAATGTAAAACTATAAAAGATTATTCTGTTGTGTAGCTATATTATGTAACCATGAGAATATGTAGTGTGAATCTGTAAGATTATTTGAATATGAATGTGTATATGTGTACATATATATGTATCTGTGTAAGTGGACATAAGATATTTTTTGTTTTGTAGGCTGCTGAGTCATGAATAGGGTAGGCAAGTATCAGCCTCGGCTTCAGCCTGTACCTTTTTTTGGTAAATTATTGGTTTGTAATGTTCTATTTGTTTCTGGTATTGTAATGTTTTGATTTACCTAATTAAAGCTAATCAATCAATCAATCAGTCAATCAATCAAAAGTGATACCCATTAATTGAAGTACACTCCTTGTCCAGCTCCAGGTATTGGTTATCAGCCAATCACATGTCAGTATATACACTAGTTTTAAAGTTCAGAGGGTTCTCACTTCATTCACATTGTTTTGTCCGTTTCGGGACACCATAGTTAAAATGGTGGAACAAATATGGCAGCCTCCATATGTGCACCACCCTGCAAGTAGATATAAATGGCTCATTCTAAGAAAATAAACATGTTACAGCTTTTTTAGTGCAACATTTACACATCATAGAAAGACAGTTTTGAATTATATATTAAATTTTTTTAAATTGACCTTTAATTTTTTTTACATTCTGTACCTTTAAGTACCAGCTGAGTCTCAGATCAGCTCTAATCGTCCCTCTTGCACCTGGTGTAGTTTTATGAATAAGTTAAAACTGGGACTTATTTAAGTCAAGTCTCTGCAAGAAACTTTGAGTTAAATCCTCAACATGCGTTTTTTTTCTGTGAAACCAGCCTGTGGTTTTTTGCCGAGTCATTTTGGAGCATTTTGAATGCTTCGTTTAAACGTGCAGAAGCTGAAAATAGTCGCTGCTGGAATAACACAGAGCTATCTCAGTGTCAAAATAGCGAGCGGTGATTGGTGGAGCTGCAGGATCAGCATCCAAACAGCGAGTCTGCTTATCATCTCTGCTCTTTTACAACTGCAGCTCTGAGCTGAGGGGAGAGGTGTTTGAAGACGTGGCAGCAGACCAGCGGCGACCCCCCCGTCGTCTCCGCCTGAAGCAGGCTGCAGTCTGTCGGCTTTATGGACGGAGAGCAGGATCCTGACTGCTGGACGCGGGCTGGCCTAATAAGGAAGCGAGCAGCAGCTGTTTATCTGCTCCAGTCAGGAACAGCACCCACGTCTGAACCTCTGCTGGGAACAGCAACTTCAACCCTGAACCAGAACTCCCACTACACCGGCATGTACTGGTCTGTCCCGGTATGTCCCGGTCTGTCCCGGTCTGTCCCAGTCTGTCCCTGTCTGTCCCGGTCTGTCCCGGTCTGTCCCGGTCAGAGAGCCGGCTGACGCGCGGGACGTGCAGGTGTCACAAGTCAGATGATCCACAACAGAACCTGCCCTTTATGGGTTCTCCACGGAACACGCAAGCAGAGAACATGGGACGCATGATGGAGGAAGATGGAGGATGATGGAGGAAGATGGAGGATGATGGAGGAAGATGGAGGATGATGGAGGATGATGGAGGATGATAGAGGAAGATGGAGGATGATGGAGGATGATGGAGGATGATGGAGGATGATGGAGGATAATTGAGGATGATAAAGGAAGATGGAGGATGATGGAGGAAGATGGAGGATGATAAAGGAAGATGGAGGATGATGGTGGATGATGGAGGATGATGTAGGATGATGGAGGATGATAAAGGAAGATGGAGGATGATGGAGGATGATGGAGGATGATGGAGGAAGATGGAGGATGATGGAGGAAGATGGAGGAGGATGGAGAAAGATGAAGGATGATGGAGGAAGATGGAGGATGATGGAGGATGATGGAGGAAGATGGAGGATGATGGAGGAAGATGGAGGAGGATGGAGAAAGATGAAGGATGATGGAGAAAGATGGAGGATGATGGAGGAAGATGGAGGATGATGGAGGAAGATGGAGGAGGATGGAGAAAGATGAAGGATGATGGAGAAAGATGGAGGAAGATGGAGGATGATGGAGAAAGATGAAGGATGATGAAGGATGATGGAGGAAGATGGAGGATGATGGAGGAAGATGGAGGATGATGGAGAAAGATGAAGGATGATGGAGAATGATGGAGGAGGGGGACGAGCTTATAAGCCTTTTTAGTGGCCTCTCAGGGAAAACAAAGAGACTTTTTTATAAAAAGATGCATCTCTGTGTGCTCAGGTGTGATGTGAACGTTTCATATATCTTTCCACATTTACAACTACCTTGTCAAATGACAGTCGGACTTCAAAGCAGCAGAAATAAAAACTTACAACTGTTTATGCATTTGCGATTTGCTGCATTTTAGCAATATATTGTCATAATTTTATAAAGAGAAACATATTCAAACTGATACCAGCTCACTGAAAATATACATGAAAAGTGTAGGAAACATAATTAGCAGGAAACTTCCCCCCGACAAAGTGAATGGTGAAGTGAACTGAGAGGTTTGGTTTGATGAGCAGAGCTCCTCTGCAGGTAGATGAGCTCGTTAGTGAAAACACCTGTTCTAGATCCATAAACATGGCAGCATTTAATCTGTCTTTGTGTAATGAAAAGCTTCTGACTCAAAATGAGACGTAAACTCTGACGGAGTGAATGCAAAAAACCATTATCATCATTATTTTCATCAATACTGAAATCACGATTTTTCAAACGATTATTTTGTATCAACATTTTGCTTTTATTCAGCATTTCTTTCAGTCAAAAGACACTTCATTGATAATTTGCGCAAAATGTTCAAATTCAAAAAAGGGCTACAAATGCGCACCTTACAGCTGTTTTGCAATGTACACAACATCATATGAATGAAAAAGGGGATTATCACGCTTCCGCGTTCCGGTTTCTGGAAGTTGAAACATTTGGCACTTCCTCTTCCGGGCCATGTTAACGACAGCCGTTCCTGCTCTGTTATACTGTTTAAATCGGATAAACTCCAAACATATTTAAGTTTTCATTCCAGACTGAAGTGATACTGGATCAAAAGCTGGATCAAAGGGATCGATTCGCCGCGGTGAAGGGCCGAACTTTATAATAAAACACACGTTTGTTTGTCGCCGGTGGGGCACAACACCGGCACTTCACAGCATGCTAGCATTAGCCAGCTAGCGTTTACTGACGTGCTTAACTTTGTGCGTCTTAAAACACACATACATCTGAAAATCGGGTCTGTACCCCCCCCTTTCCAGTGGAACAACTGGGGACTGCCAAGAAAGGAGACGCTTTCAGATGCTTGTGTGTTTTCAGCCGCACAAAGTTAGGCACGTTATCGAGCTGGCTAATGCTAACCTGCTAACCGTAGTCCGCCAGCTACTACTCTGTTAAACTTTGTAAATCGGATAAACGCCAATGCCAAGTTTTCATTCCAGACTGAAGTGATGCTGAGGAAGAAGTGGATCAAAACGACAGATTCGCCGCGGTGAAGGACCGAACTTTATAATAAAACGACACACGTTTGTTTGTGGCCGGCAGACTGTGCAGTCGTGTTAGCAGGTTAGCATTAGCCAGCTCGATAAAGTGCCTAACTTTGTGCGGCTGAAAACACACAAGCATCTGAAAGCGTCTCCTTTCTTGGCAGTCCCCAGTTGTTCCACTGGAAACGGGGGGGTACAGCCCCGATTTTCAGATGTTTGTGTGTTTTAAGACGCACAATGTTAAGCACGTCGGTAAACGCTAGCTGGCTAATGCTAGCATGCTGTGAAGTGCCGGTGTTGTTCCCCACCGGCGACAAACAAACGTGTGTTTTATTATAAAGTTCGGCCCTTCACCGCGGCAAATCGATCGCTTTGATCCACTTCTTCCTTAGTATCATTTCAGTCTAGAATGAAAACTTAAGTATGTTTGGAGTTTATCCGATTTAAACAGTATAACAGAGCAGAAACGGCTGTTGTTAACATGGCCCGGAAGAGGAAGTGTCCAAAATCCGGGAACTTCCGGTAAGCGTGATAATCCCGTATTAATTCACTCTGAACATTAAATAAATGTGAAAAACATAAATGTTTCATAAATAATGTGTCCAACTGTTATGCAATTTCTCTATATTTGAAGAATAAAATAAATATACTTTAAAAATATCCAAAAATAAACTTTAAGCTTTAGTTCAATGCTAGAAAATTCCAAATCGAACATTTTTCTTATTGACACCCAAAAAATCACTTTAAGTTCAGAATTACTTTTAGAAATCACGATCACATTTCGATTATGTACGTCTCAGTATCATATTACTGTTTTGTATGTGTTGTACGTTCTCTAAGAGTTTGTGTTCGTGTGTTGTGTTGTAGTAGGTGTGTATTTTATGTATTGTCACTCATGGAAGTTTGAACACCCCAGGAAGAATAGCTGCTGCTTTGCGGAAGTTAATGGGGATCTACATAAACTAAACTAGAAAATCTGTAAGTCTTTTTATGAAAGGGGGGAAGTCTAACTGAGGTAGACATCAGCGGGTAAAGTATGAGTAAACACTTGGACAGTGAGGCTGCTGGAATCTGTTCAGACTCAAATTCTCCGGTCAACATAAATAGCAGCAGAGTGAAGCTCCCGTCACACAGAGCAGCTCTGTTTGGATGTAAAGATCCTCACGTAAGACGGAGGCCTGGAATTATCTGGAATAAACACGATCCCAAACCTTACTGTGAGAATCCTGATTACACAACCACATAGCCTCAAGGGGTGAATTAAGAATACCCAATGAACCAGTTCAGACTTTGCTTTAGCCATCCTCAAAAAACAGATTTTTGGAAATAATGAAACTATCCTCAAATATTTCTTATCAGCCTGTAAAAAAAACTAAAAGGATGAAATTAAAATGCAAACATACATTCAAAGAGTTAAACCTTCAATATCTGTTTGAAATGACTGATTTATGGACCAAAAATTTATGGACCAAAATGGTCCATAAAAGTCCACAAAAACTTGTCAATAGGGGATTATCACGCTTCCGTGTTCCGAACTTCCGGTTTTAAACAGTTAGACAGCCCACTTCCAGTCCAGTTCAATGTCCCTGCTTTACTTCGTAGATAACGTGAATAAACGCCAACCCTACTGAAATTTTCACGGATTCCAGACTGAAGTGATACTAAGGAGGAAGTGGATCAAAGCGATTCTCCAGAGTGAAGGGCCGAACTTTATAATAAAACAACGTAGCATGTTTGTTTGCAGCCGGTGGGGCACAACACCGGCATGCTAGCATTAGCCAGCTAGCGTTTACCGACGTGCTTAACTTTGTGCGTCTTAAAACACACATACATCTGAAAATCGGGTCTGTACCCCCCCGTTTCCAATGGAGCAACTGGGGACTGCCAAGAAAGGAGACGCTTTCAGATGCTTGTGTGTTTTCAGCCGCACAAAGTTAGGCACGTTATCGAGCTGGCTAATGCTAACCTGCTAACAGTAGTCCGCCAGCTACTACTCTGGCGTTTATCCGATTTACAAAGTTTAACAATGCCAAGTTTTCATTCCAGACTGAAGTGATGCTGAGGAAGAAGTGGATCAAAACGACCGATTCGCCGCAGTGGAGGACCGAACTTTATAATAAAACGACACACGTTTGTTTGTGGCCGGCAGACTACAGTCGTGTTAGCCTGTAAGCATTAGCCAGCTCGATAACGTGCCTAACTTTGTGCGGCTGAAAACACACAAGCATCTGAAAGCGTCTCCTTTCTTGGCAGTCCCCAGTTGTTCCACTGGAAACGGGGGGGTACAGACCCAATTTTCAGATGTTTGTGTGTTTTAAGACGCACAATGTTAAGCACGTCAGTAAACGCTAGCTGGCTAATGCTAGCATGCTGTGAAGTGTCGGTGTTGTGCCCCACCGGCGACAAACAAACGTGTGTTTTATTATAAAGTTCGGCCCTTCACCGCGGCGAATCGATTGCTTTGATCCAGCTTTTGATCCAGTATCATTTCAGTCTGGAATGAAAACTTAAGTATGTTTGGAGTTTATACGATTTAAACAGTATAACAGAGCAGGAACGGCTGTCGTTAACATGGCCCCGAAGAGGAAGTGTCCAAAATCCGGGAACTTCCGGTAAGCGTGATAATCCCCAATATTCCTCCATACTGCTCGTCCAGTGTAATCCAAGTGTCCTGAGTGGGTAGCGTCCAGCATCATTTAGTAGATTTTTATAGCCTAAACAGTACTATACAATACTACGGGAGCTGCAGCGTTCAGGGCCTACTCTGCCGATAATGCAAGCATAGAAGAAGAAATTCGCTGTTGTGCTAAGAGCGACTGAGCTGCAGACAAACACAAGAGGGGTTGGATATTGATTTAAAACAAAGAAAGAACGAATAAGAGAACGCGTGATCTCGTCTGCGACGGCTTCCGTAGTGTCGTGAACTTCGTGGCAGCTACATGTTCAACTGTTTTGGCTCTAAAAATCTACTAAATGATGGTTTCCAGTAAATTCTGGACGCTACCCACTCAGGACACTTGAATTACATTGGACGAGCAGTATGGAGGAATATTAACAAGTTTTTGTGGACTTTTTGCTTCAGTCGCCGCTGAACTCCATTATATGAAAGTCGGCAGATAATGAAACCCCCCACCCCGGATCTCTGGCTGCATTTGAGAAATTAAAAAAGTGCTCCAGAGTCTTGCTCAGCATGTGGGTGAGTAGTGGAGTTGTGCATAAAACCCACTGAAACTGGAATTAAAGGTTCAACTTCTACAGTCTGGGTTATATCCAAACAAAACAGCGGTACCAAAAATTGCTGAGAGTTTTAAAAATTTATTATTTAAAAAAAAAAAAATATTTGAAAAAAAACCCCCCCCCCCCCAAAAACCCCCCTTCTTCCCCCCCCCTAAAAAGAAAAAAGCGCAGGGGGGGTGATAAAGGGCCCCCAAAAGAGTGGGGGATTTAATATAAATAAAATGAAATAATTTTTTTTTTATGGGGGTTTTTGATTTTAACTCCATCCTCATATACATTTTAAGAAAAGAAAGAGAAGAAGATTTAAGAGTTAATGAGCAAAAAACTCAAACTTAGCAAAAACATCTGTGAATGTTAAACAGCTTTTCCCTTCAATAGACTTGTAGTTCTCAAGACCACTTTTTCATGGTCTTGGTCTTGTCAAGGCCTCGGCAGTCTTGGTATTGGTCTTTGTCTCAGTCCCTTGGTCTCACAATACCTGTGTTTACATGGCGCAATTTTGATCCGATCAAACGCCAATCAGAATAAAAATGCACCATGTAAACATGTAAGCTAATCCGATCGGCCTCGATCGGAAAGAATTTCCAATCCGATCGAGAGGGGTGGTTTAAACCTTTTTACGATCCAATCAGCAGAAAAAAATCCCCATGTAAACAGTCATTCCGATCATTTCTAAGGAATTTTCTCTGCGCATGCTTGAACCACGTGGGGGCTGCGTGACGTAGCAGATTTAGGGACGACGGCGGAAGCAAAACACAACAGGACTTTGCTGGGAAACCACAGATAGCAAAGGACAGCGCCGCGGATCTGCGGCAGCTGCGCTGTTCGCCACGGATCCGCCTTCCACAGTCATGTAGGAGTCCGCTTGAACAGTGGAACGGATCCGCTGATGATCCGCGTTCTGACTGGAAACTCTGATGTCAGGCAGAGCAAAGTCAGACCTAAAGCTGCACCTTTGCTCCGGATCCATAGCGGATCTGTCCATGATGATGTGCTTCAGCCGCGGGTCCAGTACGGACCCGTTATATGGCTGTATTTTTATTTAAATCCCCACTGAAAGAGTTAATGATTATTGAGGATTTTGACGGTCAAAAATTATAAATTTAAAAAGAAAACTCCTCTTCTTACGATCTATGAGCCATTGCGCATGTCAAAAGCATTACGAACATATCTGTGCACAAGTAAATACAACCGATCGGATCACTTTTCCCCCTGTCCATGTAAACAGGACAGCTGGAAGCTCCGATCGGAAAGATATCAATCGGATAGATGAATTATTTGTTCATGTAAACGTAGCTAATGTCTCGAACTGGCCGATCGGTCCTGAAGGTATTTGTAACCTATAATTTCCATTCAGGCACTGATTTTTTTTTTTATCAGTATCATTATACGCCCCCTTCAAGTACCAAATAATACAATCTCATTTTTATACGAAGCAGCTGAACCCAGTATGGTGCTAATGTTCGACAATTCAAGAAAAATGGCAAAAAATGTTTCTTCCTTTTGGTCTCGGTCTTGGTCTCGAGCTGAACTAGTCTTGGCTTGACCTGGTCTGTCTTGGTCTTGGTCTTAGGGTACATTCACAAAGCTTTTTTGTTTGGAATCAGAGTCCGTTTGCTTGGAAAGTCCGATTCGTTTGGGGGAGTTGTGAATGTGCAAATAGACTCTGATCCAGAACAAACAACCGGACTCGGTCCACCTACAAACGCAGGTCTCGGTCTGATTCAAGTGAACCAAAGACAGGAAGTGGACTACAAACTGCATTGGCATTGTGGGTCAAACGTTGGACAACGTGGGTAAATGCTACGACAACAAACACACGTGTGGGACTGCAGTACTTGTAAAGATGACTCGTGGTCAAACGTGGAGTTACGAGGAAGTAAAAGCTTTAATCGACATTGGTCTGATGAAAGCAAATCCAGCTCCTCGTACAGAAATAACGTCATTTTGTGGAGAAAACAGAAGCGAGAACCTTCTTGTTCGTTGTCTTGTCCTCACCTACGGTGAATCCGAATGCAGCGCCACCTGAGATTCTCGTCCTGTTTGACTCGTTTGGCTATGGCACAACGTGAACGCGATCTCGGTCGGGAAGACCACCCCCGCCCCCAACCGAACCAAGTCCCCAAACGGACCGAGACTCGCGGACTATGCTTTCTGAATGCGCCCTTAGTCCTGTCTTAGTCTCGATACTCTCTGGTCTTGGCAGTGTCTTGGTCTTGGTTCAGGCGGTCTTGACAAGTCAACCCTTCAAATGTCCTGATGTGGTGGTTGTGGGGAAAATGGTGGACAGTATAATCTGATTGGTGGCCAGTTTGATCTGGTTGGGAAGATCATTCTACAGTTTGGGTCCCAATACTGAAAAAGCTTGATCGCTTCTGGTTTTGAGTCTGGATTTTGGACCAACTTGGAGGATCTGGTCTGCAGACCTCAGAGCCCTTTATGGAGTGTGCAGTTCTCGCAGGTCTGATATGTATGTTGGTCAGTTTAATGATTTACAAACAGGTGTACTGAGGCTGGGACGTGTTTATGCTTAGTAGAGCCTGTTAAAAGAGGCATTTTGGACTAACTGCAGGCGAGATGTGAGATGTAATAAAAGCATAAATCATGAACCACCATTGATAAGTTTGAATCAGCCAATCAGATCATTTAAATGTGTATCTGACATTTCTGAGGACAACAGATTTACTCTGAGAACAGGAGGAATTTGGTCATGGACGCTCTGAGAGGATGGCATCCCCGCCAACACCTTCATCTTCATTGATAAACTGAAGCACAGAATGAGAATGGCACTTTCTCTGGTTCAGACTACGATCTTCCTCTTCTCGTTTGTGGTCTGGAAATAAATATGTTGTCATTTCTTTCCAGCTGCTTGCAGACATGGAAAGAGTCAGCCTGCAGAAACAATGTGAGGAATGTAAACCTGAATTAATCAGTCACATGACAGGATGGGGCGGAGCTACTTATACTTAATCAATGGAAAGATAATTTTTACATAATTATCGTCTAAATTATATTTTTTTCTTTTAATTTTATTTCAGAGAAAACTTCCTAAAATGCAGCTGGTGGAAACATCAACAGCAGAAAAAGAGCTATCTATCTATCTATCTATCTATCTATCTATCTATCTATCTATCTATCTATCTATCTATCTATCTATCTATCTATCTATCTATCTATCTATCTATCTATCTATCTATCCATCCATCCATCCATCCATCCATCCATCCATCCATCCATCCATCCATCCATCCATCCATCCATCCATCTATCTAATCATAACGTATGGAGTAATTAACCCAATTTTGTCAAATATTGCAAAAACTGTTGAAAGAAACATCTTCTATAACGCCTCATAATGAACTACCCTTTTATGAAACATTATGAAGAATCTAAAATTTAAAGAGAAAAATAAATGAAGCTTCAACAATATTTTGCTTCATTTACAGATTTATTCATTTTAATTATATTCTATTAATTATATTTCTGCTCATTTTGTTTATTTTATTTTATGTATTTAATATTCTTACATTTTGTATGAAAATATAGCATAAACATGAAAATATATTTTGATTTTTTTCATACATGTTTTTCATTTATATCAACATGATAGAAATCTATAAAATGAATTTGATAGATTTTTCAAATTTTTAGAATTTGAAAGAGATATAGAATTTTTAAACTTAATTTATAAAAACACATTTTTTTTATTTGTATTTTTTTCCTGTGCTTTTACTCATTTTTATGAGCAAATAAAGTTACAGTTACCTTTACTAGATAACAGTTACTATTAGACTCATACAGTATGCTATAATAATACAATATTGTCTTCTGTTATTTTCATATTTATAGAATCGATCTCGTTGGGCCACCTGGACCTTCTGGCAGGCTGGTTTTGGTCCCAGATCACAGTCGATTTGTTGAAGTGTTTGCTGCTTTTTGTTAAGTGGTAGTGATTTTGAATGAGTGTCTGACTGACATTTCAACAAGCTTTACTCTGATTGGCTGAAGATGTTCTGCTTGCTGTGGATGGACTTGTAGCTGCTCATGATGAACAGGTTGTTCAGTTCTGATCCACTGGATGTCTTCTGCATTATCTATGTTGGTCTAAATCTTTACGCTGAATGATTTTGTTTTGTAAAGGGACTTTAGTGACACAGAACATTTGTTTATGCAAATATAATAAATGTAATATCAGGATGACGTCAATATTTTGTGTCACAATAACTGCAGCACCAATGTACTGGGACATACTATATCTGAAATCATGACGAAATACTTTGAATCAAACAGCTATATCATGTTAAAATCTACGTTTTGACATTAAATATAGTTTTACACCCAAAATGCATCACACAATGTTTAGAAGTGGACACGGTTGTTGTTTTTTGTGATTCTTTATCTCTGAGTGGATATTTGAAGCGAAGATTGTACTCACAAGATTTCATCGTTCTCAAACTCCAGGACTCCATGAGTGTCCTCGAAGTCCTCTCCACCCCCTTTCGCCGTCCCCTCTATGGTTTTGTATGGCACCACCACAACACCACGAGCCCCTGAGGTCCGGACGACCTTCACCTCCATCATCCCGATGCTCTCACTAATGGTCATCACTGGCTCTTCAAACGTAAAGATCCCCGCATGGTCGTCGTCAAAGATGGTGACAGTCGCTGTGCACGGCAACCCTAATCCTGCGAGCGCTTCCACGTGGTTCGCGTTGTGGCCATTCGCGCCCTCTGAGACAACCCTCACATTGGTGAGGTGAACCAAGAAATGCTCGTCCTCCTCAAAGATATCGTCATCGATGATATCAATGCGGATCTCCCTCTCGGTCTCGCCTGGTTTGAACACAATGGTTCCCTCGGTGAACCGGTAGTCCGAGCCAGCGTTCGCTGTACCGTCTTCTGTCCGGTAATCCACGGAGACGGTGCTCGTTAGGTCTCCGCCTTTACGGACTACATTGAGTGCCACACTGCCACAGTTCTCCAGACACTGGTAGGTGCTCGGGTCGAAGAAGACCTTGGAGGAAAAGTCATTCAGTGACACCTCGGAGCAGATGTCATGCTGGGTGGCTCTCTTGGCCTGGTCTGCAGCGTGCTTCTTCAGGATGTTTCCTGCTCCAGTCATGATCCTGGTGGCCTGACAGCGGTAGAAAGCTCGACTCTTCTGTTGTTGGGTTAAAACTTGGTAGTTTGCGAGTTCCATCAACTGCTCCGTCTCCTTCTCTGGATGTTTCTGTTTCAGCTCTTTCAGGATCCGAGCCACCTCTCTGCGGGCCTCCTCCTCATCCAACTCTTTCATCTCACACCCTGTCTCTCCATCCATGGACTCCTCTCTGTGAGAGTTAAGGATTTTACCGTCCATTTCGATGTCAACCTTTGAGGGAAGCTCCGGCTCCCCCTCAGTTTCGATAATCACTCCTTTCCGCTTCCCGGCTCTGTATCGTTTGTACATGTATTTGTAAAAAAGGAGTCTGCGGTCGGCCACATAAGCAAATCCAACACAAAAGGGAAAGAAGAAGAGTGTGAGAAGCCCCTCCCATATCTCGACAACCCCCGGAGAAATGACGGCCAGGATCAGGTAAAGCCAAGTGTATGCAAAGACGCTCCAGGAGGCGGTGACGAAGAACACCCGCAGGTGCTTCACCCTCCTGATCTCTCCATCAGGGATGACAGACACGCAAAGGCCGATGATGACAAACATGTTGAAGGCGGCGCTTCCTACGATGGTGTTGGGACCCAGTTCACCTGCGTCAAAGTTGTGACCACAAACTTCCACAACTGACAAGAGGATCTCAGGGGCAGAAGATCCCAAAGCCATCAAGGTCAGGTTGGACACCGTCTCGTTCCAGATGCGAACCGTTGTGGTGATCTTCTCACCGTTTGGTTTCTTGATGGTGATCCGTCTTTCCTGTGAAGTGATGACCTCGATGGAGGCCATGAAACGATCTGCGATGATGGAGACCCCCAGGAACATGTAGGCCAAACCCACAAAATAAATGGTGGCTCTGGCCAGGCGGTCGGTGAAGGCTGGGTTTTCCGGCTTCCACAGTGGCAGGATAACGCCCTCGATGCATTTGCTGCTGCCGCCACATTTGGTGTTGTTGCTGACAGTGTTGTTGGACTGAAGCGCCAGAGTTGAACCTCCTGCAGCTGAATGCAGAAACTGTGTAGAGATGATGGTCAACAAGAGAAGCAGCTGAGAACTGGAGAGCAGGGAAAAGGTTCCTGCTCGCTTCATGGTGACACTTCAGCTCCCTTCAACCTGCAAGACACAAGAAAAGAGTCCTAAGTTTTCCAGCTTCTGCCCTAACACGTGGATCTGAGCTGGGATGGAGAATATAAACATGCCCCAGACCCAACCCTACCAAGTTCGACAAGCGTTTCTTCAAAAAGATACTCAGTCATGATCCAATGGGCTATATGCACGGTTCCACTACTTCCTGAACTTCAGACAGCACCTTTGCTTCCTGTCTTTCATTATTGGACAAACTGATTAATCCAGGTGTGTCTGATCTCAATAATGGGCCAAACACACCTGGATTAATCAGGGTGTCCAATAATGAAAGACAGGAAGCAAAGGTGCTGTCTGAAGTTCAGGAAGTAGTGGAACCGTGCATATAGCCCATTGGATCAGGTCTACAATGAAACCAGGCACTGTTCCAACCCAAACATGTGAGGCCACCTTTACCGGTCTCAGATGCTGCACTATCAAGCTGAGTCCGGGGTACGGAGATAGGTAGGGAGGGAGTTCCAGAGGTGGGGGGCAGACCAACTGAATGCCCTGTGGCCCATGGTGGTTAGACGGGCTTGAAAGACAGAAAGCTGGCAGCTGTGGAAGGATTCAGAAAGCTTTTTTGGTTCAAATCAGAGTCCGTTTGCTCGGAAAGTCCGCTTCGTTTGGGATAATGCACATTATGAAATGTGTAATCCATTTTGGGTTATTATCTAGGGGCTTCTGGGAACCCATGCATTGGGTTAAACACTAAAAAAATAATGGGTTGTTTTTTCAACCCAATTGTTGGGTATGTTTCTGTGAGAGGGGGCGGGGCTACGTTCAAAACTCAACACATCTGGACCACAAAGGCTCATGGGAAATGCAAATGCAGCAGGAATTTAACCTTTAATGATTGTTATCCTGTAAATTTGAAATATGTGTTGTACTGTCTCAGTTAGCTGTAGAAAAATCTGTTAAGTTTGAATGTTAAAGTTGCACCATGAGTGTGAGACAGGGAGATAAACTCACCACCATAATTGACTGATCACTAACTGATGACAGATTATTAACTACGAAGGCTACCTGCCCCTGACTCTGCATGCTGTTTTGCATAGAGAAATATACTCGCTAGTCAAAGAGATGGTTTAGGTTCAGAAAACTGAACTTCCCACATGGGATTATCTTTGGTTTTAAAGAATAATAATTTTAAGTAACCTGTCCCAGAATTTGGAAAAAGACAATGACAAATATTCATAGTCAAAACAACCCAACATGTCAATTAATTTGACCAGTTGCTATTTGAGTTAAATGTGTAACCCATCTAGCTTGGTGAAAATGCACAATCCACTCTGTTGGGTCGAGTTAACTACTACTGGGTTGGTGCTACAGTATATTGACCCAGGGGTTGGGTTGTAAAATAACTCAAATTGGGTTACTTCTAACCCAGCAGTTTTTAGTGTGTAAGCTGCAGGGATAATCGTTACAGTCTCCAAACAAACAGGATTCATGAGAAGGAAGCAGCTGAGACTGAGAAAAGATCAGAGTTCAGTGATTGTTTCACAGCTGTTTTGCTCTCAAACACGACAGAAACACTTATAATCCTACAGATGTAGAATAAATGCAGCAGCTGTGCTCGTTTTGTTGGTAGCCGGTGCGATTCGTGACGCTGTTTCTGCAGGAGGCAACAGAGGAAGCTGCTGATGAGATAAAGATGCAACATACATATAGTCAGACGTGCTGGTGGTTTTACAGTAGACCAATTTATTTATTCATTTTTATTCAAACAGGACTAATTTCAGAGCAGAAATGAACATATATGTGGACGATGTCCTGTCCTGTTCTGCAAACTGCCCCTTTAGGATAAATAAAATGTTATGAATCGGAAACTTTGATTGTTACTGGAACAGATTTGAACTTTCACATAAAGACAATTCAGATTAAACGGATATAAAAAAAACCTTTTCTAATCAATAACTTGAGTGAATATTCTCCATCTGAAGAGTTCAGGGCCTTAGTCTGGGTTTATGGAGTTTTTATTATCCAAAAAGCAAAATCAAAGAGTTTGGTCATTATTTTGCTGCATATCTCTGTGTTAATTTGATAAAACATTTGATAATAAAAAAAGGAGTTTTTATTATTTTAGTCCTGAGGGAGTGAACTGAGATGTTAGAAGGTTTTTATGTCTGCTACCTGCCCTTTGGCTACGTTAATAAAATAATGATGATTTGGAGGCAGATGCATGTCTTTGTAGATGTTCTGCTTGGTTTGAATAGATTTTCTTTAGTTCTTTGTTATAAAATCTTGGCCGGATCAAATATATATTTATAAAATGTTTAACTTTTCAGAGATATTTTAATCTCAATCAGGCTCTAATTGGCTAAATAACGCTTAAATAAAATTATATTTTGCAGACTTACAGCAGTTTCTTAAGTAACTGAATTTAATTTCAGACTTCATAAATTTTGAAAATCTTTTCTATGAAAACGGTTCAAAAATCGTTTATTATAAAACAATAAACTAGTTTAAGAGTCAGTTTATGTTAACTTGCAGGAATAAATGTCGTTTTCAAACATGGAATCTAATTTTCATCTTCTTTGATTTAAACAGAATAAAACTGATTCTTGTTTTAATTAAACTTGAACCTTCATCTAAAATGTAAGTAATGAAATGAGCACACAGCTCAGGACAGATGACCAGAACTTCACCAGAAACTGATCCTAAAATCTCATCAGGAGTCTGAACTTGGTGTTAAAGAGCGAAGCTGCAGAGGAATCAGAAACCTACCGTCACCGAAACACTTTCACCGTCTGACAAAGACAAAAAGGATCTAAAAACTCAGAATCTCCATGTTTTCATCCGGGATGCAGAAACAGCAAAGAGGAGAACAAACCGTCCACGTCTTCTTCAGCTGGTGAGCAGCAGAAACAACCTGATGAGAGCTCAGAGATAACAAGACTAAGCCCCTCCCCCATCCTCCCTCCTCTTCCTCAGCCCTCCATCCAGCTTCAGCGTGTCAGACTGTTGATAAAGAGGAGATGAATTCATCAACAAATGTTTATGAGCGAAGCGGTCTGCTGTAAACATCCGTCAGCTCTGCAGCACTTTCTCAGGTTTTATTTTCTGCTCCTGATTACATCAGGTCACACTCTCCTTCTTCTCCTTCGTCTTCTCCTCCTCTGCTCTGATGGTCTTTCTCTGACTCATCCCTTCATTTTGACTTTGGGGGCTCAAACAGAAACTCTGAGAGTTCAGGAGGGAGATGCATCCATCAACAAATGGATAACATTTCAGCTTTCACCATCAATGGCACAGGAACTGGGGAGCTGTGGGGCTTCTGCCCCCCCCTGGTGGAGGCTGCAACCCCCACAGCCCCCGCAAGCATGGACAGTAGGCCTACACTTAAAAATAATATACAGTTGTGTGAAAAAGGGTTTGCCCCCTTCCTCATTTCTTATTTTTTTGCATGTTTGTCACACTTCTGTGGGAAAAAAATCAAAGCCTCCATGGTCCTGTGTGAAAAAGTGATTGCCCCCTCTGGAAAAACATAAATTAACTGTGGTTTATCATCTTTGGAAAGCTGAGTTCAGTTTCTCTATCCACATCCAGGCCTGATTACTGCCACACCTGTTCTCCATCCAGAAATCACTTAAATAGGACCTGCCTGATAAAGTGAAGTAGACCAAAAGATCCTCCAAAGTTAGACATCATGCTGCCATCCAAAGAAATTCAGGGAAAAATTAGAAACAAATTAATTGAGATCTATCAGTCTGGAAAAGGTTCAAAGCCATTTCTAAAGCTTTGGGACTCCAGAGAACCACAGTGAGAACCATTATCCACAAATGGTGAAAACATGGAACAGTGGTGAACCTTCCCAGGAGGGGCCGGCCGACCAAAATGACCCCAAGAGCACAGCGACGACTCATCCAAGAGGTCACAAAAGACCCCAGAACAACATCCAAGAACTGCAGGCCTCACTTGCCTCAATGAAGGTCAGTGTTCATGACTCCCCCATCAGAAAGAGACTGGGGGGCAAAAATGGCTGCATGGCAGAGTTCCAAGACCAAAACCACTGCTGAGCAAAAAGAACATAAAGGCTCGTCTCAGTTTAGCCAGAAAGCATCTTGATGATCCCCAAGACTTTTGGGAAAATACTCTGTGGACTGACGAGACAAAAGTGGAACTTTCTGGAAGGTGGAGGTCCCATTACATCTGGCGTAAAAGTAACACGGCATTTCAGAAAAGGAACATCATAGCAACAGTAAAATATGGTGGTGGTAGTGTGATGGTCTGGGGCTGTTTTGCTGCTTCAGGACCTGGAAGACTTGCTGTGGTAAATGGAACCATGAATTCTGCTTCTACCAAAAAATCCTGAAGGAGAACGTCCGGCCATCTGTTGGTGACCTCAAGCTGAAGCGCACTTGGGTTCTGCAGCAGAACAATGATCCAGAACACATCAGCAAGTCCACCTCTGAATGGCTTAAGAACAACAACATGAAGACTTTGGAGTGGCCTAGTCAAAGCCCCCACCTGAATCCCATTGAGATGCTGTGGCATGACCTTAAAAAGGCGGTTCATGCTGGAAAAGCCTCCAATGTGGCTAAATTACAACAATTCTGCAAAGATGAGTGGAACAAAATTCCTCCACAGCGCTGTAGAAGACTCACTGCCAGTTATCACAAACGCTTGATGCAGTTGTTGCTGCTAAGGTGGAACAACCAGGTATTAGGTTTAGGGGAAGATCACTTTTTCACACAGGGACATGGAGGTTTGGATATTTTCTCCCTTATTAATAAAAACCTTCATTTAAAAACTGCATTTTTTTTACTTGTGTTATCTTTTTCTCACATTTAAATTTGTTTGATGATCTGAAACATTTAAGTGTGACAAACATGCAAAAAATAAATAAATCAGGAAGGAGGCAAACACTTTCTCACACAACTGTATGTGAATGGGGGAAAATAATGTCACTCATTCATTCAGTTGGCAGCCCCCCTCGTTAAAAAACCTTCCTGTGCGCATGTTCATCATCATTCTCTTACCTTCTCTCAGGTGGGGTCTCATCATCACTCTGTCCAGAAGGTTTTTAAAAATGTTTCTTCAAACATAAAAAGGCCAAACAGATGATGAAACACATCTTTTGACTTAAACGTGATAAGTGAAGAGGACAGAAACAGGAGTTTCATGTTCGGCTGAGTTTGGGAGACATTTCTGACAGTAGCTGAGACATAAACAGTTATTTGGTGGTCTGATCACATGAACATCTGTCAGATAAAGAACTTGTGTCTGCCTGCAGTACCGTCCCATGTGTTGTGTAACAGCAGCTTTCTTTCTGCATGTCGGGTCAAATTACCCATCAGCCATCTGTGTTGGAGCCAGCGTCTGATTTACAGGCTGCTGGGAGTCCTCTGAAAGAGTCCGCCTGATGAAACTGGCCACAGATCTGTTGCCAGATCAACCTCCATCTCAGCAGCACCGTGCCCTCTGCAGGAGCTCACAGCTTTCACATGGATTCATTCAGGTGACACTTTTATAGAAAATGACTTCCAAATGAGGAACGACTGAAGACCCAATCCATCTGGACCCTGGTGTCAACATTAAAGTTGTTTACAGGACAGAGTCCAGCAGAACCGGTCCAGAAGGAGGAGTTCTCTAAAGCAATGAGTGGATCGAACCGGACCACGTTCCTGAGAGGAACACAGCGGTCCAAAAGGCAGGAGGACCAGAAACTGCTTGACTGAGTCCAACCTTCAGAGATTATGTTTCAGGACAGCCTCAGGAATGGCGCCCTCAAGGGGTGGCCATGCCCCCCTGCAAAAATGATTTTTTTCACTTATATCAACTTTTATGTACTATTATGCATGCTTTGCTTATATTTGAATGTCAAAATCTTTATAAGCTGATAGAAATTAACTGAATATATGATATAACACCTGACCTACCATTTTCTGCCATTTCTTTTTTTGCCGTATTCCCTCGTGGGTCTGTCATGTCTAATAAACTCAGCCTTTTCTTATGTAAATTCATCCAGGAAGGCGCCACCCAGAACTGCCCCAACCATACACTAAAAAGTCCTGGGTCAAACTGCTGGGTTAAAGAAGGACCAACAAATTTCTGGGTAATTTCAACCCAGATATTTGAGTTGTTGCCCCAACTTCTGGGTAAAAATAACCCAACACTGTAGTCAACATAACCCAACTTCTTGGTCAAATATTTAACCCGAAAGTTGGGTCAAAAAAGTTACCCAATTATCCGGTGTTGGTACCAGATCAGCTCGGGTCCTGCGCCTGCTGATGCCGTCGTGCTTTATGATCAGTTTAAAATGGGCAGGATGTCCGGACAAATTACAGAAACGGTTTTTACGGCATGGACAAATTATACGAGGGATATTATTCTATTTGTCATAACAGCTGTATCACCTTCTCTAAATGAAGGGCCGAAATAATGACAGTATCGGACACACACCATAAACACACTACAGATGGAAACGAAGAAAAACAGTGATAAGCTGATAACTTTGCACATCTCCTATAAAATGAGCTCTGAGTGCAGTTTTCTTTTGAATTACAGTACATGAAACACAAATACAGAACATGTACACTGTAGACAGCAAATAAAGTACAGTAGATATTGTTGCAGTGTTACGCATTCCTGATGTCCCTTAATGTTACATGCAGTACCACCCCTTGACAGACGAGGGCGCACACACCACTGAAAGATGACTATGGGTGTGTGAGGAAGAGGCAGAAGGATGAATAATAATGGATGAAGTCGTCAGCTGCCATAGTGTCATGTCATCGCCAAGCGCCGGCCCCCGAGCCGAGGTAACCTGAACACATCTGGTACCCACAATGGAGATTGACCCTTTTTAACCCAGTAGTGGGTTATTTTTAACCCATAATGGAGGGTTAAAAGGAGTTTTTAGTGTGCAGTTTCTAATGCTCCTTTAGCATCAGCACCAACTTAGCCCTGCCCTCATTGGCTGACACCACACTACCACCGTTTAGTTTGTTCACATGACAACTGAAGCGTCTTCAGCTCTGATTTTCAGTGTGGGCGAGGTCGTCATAGTGAAGTTTTGAGAAGTCAAACTTCTGACACACATACACACTGAACAACAGTGGAGGAAGATGAGTTCGTGATTTACCTGCTGTTCGTTTTATCAACACCGTTGACCACGATGTTGTGGGCGTGCAGCTGGTAGACTTGTGGAGAACGCCCCCAATAACGAGAAGGGTCTATCTGCGGCTCGCAAGACAGGGGCGTGTCGTAGTGTGACGTTACTCGACGACACGCCCACCAGGCCAATGAGAGCACGGTAAAATCTAGCCCTACCCCTGACCCTTCCCTTAACCTAACCAGACCCACCCACACTACGACACGCCCACTGGGTTGCAAGCCGCAGATAGATACACTTGCCAATAACTACAGCAGCGAAATCTGAACTCATAGGACAATAATACTTGTCCATTCATTCATTCTACTTGAAGTATTTGTGAAATTAAGGAGTTTTGCTGCAGATAATGTCTCATATAGAGGCCCATTCATTCTGCCCCCTTCACGTCCATTATACAGATACACGCAGATCAATGACGAACCTGAACACAGTAACATGCAAAGGAGTCAGAGTGATGCAGAAATGTTACTGGTAAGTAAATGCACCTATAAATTCCAGAAATAAGGTCCAGGTTGAAAGATACAAACATTATCCTTTAATGACTCTTGGCCACCCCTGAAAACATCTCTGCAGGCGCCCCTCATCAGCTGTCAGATGATGAGGCTAAATTGATGTAAATGAAGATTTCAATAGATATACCACCATAAAGGCTACCTGCATATTATTCTTTCACGTTTTGGTTTTCAGGAGAAAAAATGTTGCCATTTAAGCAAACACACAAAAGAAACTATTTACACTTTTTCCTCATTTCCAGTAATTCATGCCACGATTTAGCTTCTATCCTCACAAAACCAACTCCTACTCAGCTGCTTTTTGGTGCCACCATGCATCAAAAACATCTTGGTTTCATTCCAGCCATAGAGGACAATTATTTTTCTTCTTTTCAGACACGCATAGAACTTTCTGCTCACTTGTTGATCTTCACCTGATTGGACATTACTATCAATGTAAGCTCTCTGATTGGTGGAAAGTTTGATAGGAAGTTGCTTAATCATCATTTCCAGGTCAAACTCGAGGTCTCTTTGCAACATAGTAGTGATAGTGATCTTTTTTATGATGAAAGTGTGATAAATCATGGTGTTGTCATGGGTGTTTACTACAGTATATTAAGTCTCTGAATTAACACTGCATATTGTGGCTGGGTTGTAAACCTCCTGGACAGGAAAACCTCTGTAGATTACCTAAAGGGTTAACTGTCCACCACAAGTTGCCTTACAGAGATACACACTACAGTTCCTGAGAAACTGTTGATAATAGAAGTGATAGTGCTTGGGGATCTGGTAGAGTTTAAAGGGTTAAACAGTTGATGTTCATGTTCCCTGTGAGCTGACTGAGTTTGTCTCCATGGTTACAAGAACATCACAGTTATCGCCCCTACAGCAGAACCATCACATCCTACAGCAGAACCATAACACATGTACAGTAGAACCATCACATCCTGAACCAGAACCATCACATCTTACAGCAGAACCATCACATCTACAGCAGAACCATCACATCTACAGCAGAACCATCACATCTACAGCAGAACCATTAGCAGAACTATAACATCTACAGCAGAACCATCACATCTACAGCAGAACCATCAAATATACAGCAGAACCATTAGCAGAACCATCACATCTACAGCAGAACCATCACATATACAGCAGACCATCACATTAGCAGAACCATCACATCTACAGCAGAACCATCACATCTACAGTAGAATCATCACATCCTGAACCAGAACCGTCACATCCTGTATCAGAACCATCACATCTTACAGAAGAACCATCACATCTACAGCAGAACCATCACATCTACAGAAGAACCATCACATCTACAGCAGAACCATCACATCTACAGCAGAACCATCACATCCTACAGCAGAACCATCACATCCCACAGCAGAACCATCACATCCTACAGTAGAACCATCACATCCTGTAGCAGAACCATCACATCTAAAGCAGAACCATCACATCCTACAGCAGAACCAGCACATCCTACAGCAGAACCATCACATCCTACAGCAGAACCATCACAACCTACAGCAGAACCATCACATCTAAAGCAGAACCATCACAACCTACAGCAGAACCATACCATCTACAGCAGAACCATCACATCTACAGCAGAACCATCACATCCTACAGCAGAACCATCACATCCTACAGCAGAACCATCACATCCTACAGCAGAACCATCACATCCTACAGCAGAACCATCACATCCTACAGCAGAACCATCACATCTACAGCAGAACCATCACATCCTGTAGCAGAACCATCACATCCTGTAACAGAACCATCACATCCTACAGCAGAACCATCACATCCTGTAGCAGAACCATCACATCTACAGCAGAACCATCACATCCTACAGCAGAACCATCACATTCTACAGTAGAACCATCACATCCTACAGCAGAACCATCACATCCTACAGCAGAACCATCACATCTACAGCAGAACCATCACATCTACAGTAGAACCATCACATCCTACAGCAGAACCATCACATCCCCAACCCCGGACACTCAGACTCTACAGTAGAACCATCACATCCTACAGCAGAACCAGCACATCTACAGCAGAACCATCACATCTACAGCAGAACCATCACATTCTACAGTAGAACCATCACATCTACAGCAGAACCATCACATCCTTCAGCAGAACCAGCACATCTACAGTAGAACCATCACATCCTTCAGCAGAACCATCACATCTACAGTAGAACCAGCACATCTACAGTAGAACCATCACATTCTACAGCAGAACCATCACATCCTTCAGCAGAACCAGCACATCTACAGCAGAACCATCACATCTACAGTAGAACCATCACATTCTACAGCAGAACCATCACATCCTTCAGCAGAACCATCACATCTACAGTAGAACCATCACATCTACAGTAGAACCATCACATTCTACAGCAGAACCATCACATCCTTCAGCAGAACCAGCACATCCTACAGCAGAACCAGCACATCTACAGTAGAACCATTACATCTACAGCAGAACCAGCACATCTACAGTAGAACCATCACATCTACAGCAGAACCAGCACATCTACAGTAGAACCATCACATCTACAGTAGAACCATCACATCTACAGCAGAACCAGCACATCTACAGTAGAACCATCACATCTACAGTAGAACCATCACATCTACAGCAGAACCAGCACATCTACAGCAGAACCATCACATCTACAGCAGAACCAGCACATCTACAGTAGAACCATCACATCTACAGTAGAACCATCACATCTACAGCAGAACCAGCACATCTACAGTAGAACCATCACATCTACAGTAGAACCATCACATCTACAGCAGAACCAGCACATCTACAGTAGAACCATCACATCTACAGCAGAACCATCACATCCTTCAGCAGAACTAGCACATCTACAGTAGAACCATCACATCTACAGTAGAACCATCACATCCTTTAGCAGAACCATCACATCCTTCAGCAGAACCATCACATCCTTCAGCAGAACCAGCACATCTACAGTAGAACCATCACATCCTTCAGCAGAACCAGCACATCTACAGCAGAACCATCACATCCTACAGCAGAACCATCACATCTACAGCAGAACCATCACATCCTACAGCAGAACCAGCACATCTACAGCAGAACCATCACATCCTACAGCAGAACCATCACATCTACAGCAGAACCATCACATCCTACAGCAGAACCATCACATTCTCCAGCAGAACCATCACATCCTTCAGCAGAACCAGCACAACTACAGCAGAACCATCACATCCTACAGCAGAACCATCACATTCTCCAGCAGAACCATCACATCTACAGCAGAACCATCACATCCTTCAGCAGAACCATCACATCCTTCAGCAGAACCCATCACATCCTTCAGTAGAACCATCACATCCTTCAGCAGAACCAGCACATCTACAGTAGAACCATCACATCCTTCAGCAGAACCATCACATCCTACAGCAGAACCATCACATTCTCCAGCAGAACCATCACATCCTTCAGCAGAACCAGCACATCTACAGCAGAACCATCACATCCTTCAGCAGAACCATCACATTCTCCAGCAGAACCATCACATCCTTCAGCAGAACCAGCACATCTACAGCAGAACCATCACATCCTTCAGCAGAACCAGCACATCTACAGCAGAACCATCACATTCTCCAGCAGAACCATCACATCCTTCAGCAGAACCAGCACATCTACAGCAGAACCATCACATCCTACAGCAGAACCATCACATCCTACAGCAGAACCATCACATTCTCCAGCAGAACCATCACATGCTTCAGCAGAACCAGCACATCTACAGCAGAACCATCACATCCTACAGCAGAACCATCACATTCTCCAGCAGAACCATCACATCCTTCAGCAGAACCAGCACATCTACAGCAGAACCATCACATCCTACAGCAGAACCAGCACATCTACAGTAGAACCATCACATCCTTCAGCAGAACCAGCACATCCTTCAGCAGAACCAGCACATCTACAGCAGAACCATCACATTCTCCAGCAGAACCATCACATCCTTCAGCAGAACCAGCACATCTACAGCAGAACCATCACATCCTTCAGCAGAACCAGCACATCTACAGTAGAACCATCACATTCTCCAGCAGAACCATCACATCCTTCAGCAGAACCAGCACATCTACAGCAGAACCATCACATCCTTCAGCAGAACCAGCACATCTACAGCAGAACCATCACATCCTTCAGCAGAACCAGCACATCTACAGTAGAACCAGCACATCTACAGTAGAACCAGCACATCTACAGCAGAACCATCACATCCCACAGCAGAACCATCACATTCTCCAGCAGAACCATCACATCCTTCAGCAGAACCAGCACATCTACAGCAGAACCATCACATCTACAGCAGAACCATACCATCTACAGCAGAACCATCACATTCTACAGTAGAACCATCACATCCTTCAGCAGAACCTGGCTGTGTGACATGACTTGTCTCCGTGTCTTCAGCATCTCTCTGCAGTGTAATGAAGACCTCCTCGGCTGACAGAGAACCTGGTCCTGCAGACAGAACCAGGTCTTTGGGCCCATCTAGTCCAGGACTCACCTCGGTCCGGGTGCAGCCGCAGCAGGAGAAGAATAGAGTGTGTTGAGGAGGGAAAGCTGCGTCTGATAACCGCTCTAAATTTAACAGAAACACACAGCGTTGTGCACATAGCTGGATGAGTGCCGCTTATCTTCCCTCGCCCAGCGGGCCATGGCCATACAAGGCTCTGCGGGGCCCGGGGCCATCCAGCAACTCCTCGTCCCCGCCGACATGCGGGGGAGATAACGGCTCGCAGCTAATGGCAGCTCGGTGACGCCAACACTCACGGAGGGGTAGGAATGCTGGGATAAGTGTCCCCCTTCCACCCCAACACGTGACATCCTTCACAGCAGTGATTTTCCACACTGACAAGGTGACATCCAGAAACCTGGAGAACACAACGTCCACACCTGTGGCTGGGTTCAACACTCAGTGACACAACAACTAGCATAAAATTACTCGTTGTGGATCTGGACCGCATCCCTTTTTTTCCTTTTCTCCAAGTCTCAGATTCTTCATTCTGTCCAGGTTTGGCTTTACTCCTAAAAATCTGCAAACTCAGAAAGTGCAGGCTTCAGGCAGCCAGAAGGCCTGCGCCTGCATTAATGACTTATCGGGCAGAATTTCAAAGTCTGTTGGATCCATTTAGTTTGAGTCAGACATGGTAGAGCAGGGAAACATTGAAAACCTGCAGGTCTGCGGCCTTCGAGGACCTTTGGACACCCCTGGACTGGACAGACGAGTCTCAAGGCCTTTACACACCTACTCCGAATATTTCGTCCGAAAGATTCGCACAGCAAAAGCTTGAATCAAATTAATATCAAGTCAACGGGAGCGTTCACAGCAGTGACAAAATTCCGTCATGCGATTTTGCGACGTTTATTCTTTCGAACTGAGGTCGATTTTCTTAATATTCGCATCCGACAGATACGCAATCCACCAATCAGAGAAGGCGCTCTGACCGTCACAGAGCTGGTCGCAAGCAAAAAGAGAAAGGAAAAAGAGAGAGGTGTCGCTTGGTCGCTGTTACTGCATCATTATGGCTCAGGTGTTATCACCTTCGTGTCGCAGCACTCTTGTTTGGCAAACCGGGGTTGGGGGGTGTCACAGCTGAAGTAGCAGTGTTTTACCTACATTTTGTAGCCATTTGAGGTTATTAGCTACAGGTGTTGTATTTAAAATCCGCATTTGGCATCTCCACGGTGAGATCAGCTGTTTTCAGCATCCAGGAGTTTCCCTGCAGCCGCCTCTCCCTCCGTCACTGCTGCATGTGCTCATGTTACTCTGGAACAACAAATGCCAGTTTGTTTTTGCATCTTCGTAACTTCGCGTCGGAGCAGGTGTGTATAGACAAATGTGTCGATATTTCTCCCCCGAATTATTCGCAACTTCGTGCCGTTTATTCGCATCGGTCCCGGTGTGAAGAGGCCTTAAGGCGGTTTTCACACATATGTGGCCGTGAAAAGTTTCAATTTTCAACTGATACGGCTCTGTTTCACATCTGCTTTTTAATCACTGTGGCCAGCAGTCGCTCTACAGACTGGAGCGCTGTGTATCCATGGCAACCAGACGTAAGTGCGCATTCCAGCTGTAAAGTGTGGCTGTGTTGTAAACAAAACACACGTGAATGATGGAGCGTGTTGAAGACGACACACGGTTTTGCGTGGAGAACAATGTCATCATGAGGTTGAGACTGCTGCAGGACGTTCATGATGCACTGGGCTCTTCCTTTCCCATGATGCACTGGGCTCCTCCTTTCCCATGATGCACTGGGCTCCTCCTTTCCCATGATGCACTGGGCTCCTCCTTTCCCATCATCTCTGCGTCTCCATGTAGAAACCTGTGACAGTATTGCATCATTAACGGTGTTTCTCCTCTCTCAGCAGGTCTGGCTGGATAAAAGTTGCAGTATCTGTTGGTCTCTCTTTCTTTTTAACAGGGAGGTTTTTCCTCCCTGTTAAAAGGGTGTTTTCCTTCCCACTGTCGCCACCCCTCCGTGCTTGCTCAGGATGGGGGATTGGACGGGTCAAGTCCAGATCCGATCCGATCTGTTGGTTTCTTTAACTAGGCTGTTATGAATCTGACCTGAACTTTTCTGTCTGTTTAAGCGCCCTGAGATTACACTCCCTTACCAAAATGTAGTATATGCAAGTATGCTTTAAGTATACTCATTTTAAACTTTAAGTAAGACGGTATACTTTCAGTTTACTATTTATGTACTTATCAGAAATATACTTAACAAAGTTAACTTGGCATTTACTAACAAATATGACTTAACTGTCCTCCCCTTCTCTCAGGTTAAGAGTCTGGGTGTCGTCCTCGACAGCACACCTCCCTCCAGTCTCACATTAATAACATCACCTGGTCTGCCTACCTCCACCTGCGTATCATCTCTCGCCCCCCCCTCTCTCTCTCACTCCCCAAACTACCGCCATCTTTGTTCACAGTCTCATCACCTCTCGCATTGACTGCTGCAATTCACTTCTTTTCGGCCTCCCAAAAACGTCCCTCCAGAAACTGCAGCTCCTTCAAAACTCTGCAGCACGCCTGATCACTCGGACCCCCATTTCTCATCATATCACTCCCATCCTGCAACAACTCCGCTGGCTCCCCATCAAACAAAGGATCATCTTCAGACTCCTCCTCACTACTTTCAAGCCCCTCCATAACACGGCTCCATCCTACATCTGATCTCCTTCATGTTAACACCCCTACCCGCTCCCTTCCATCCTCCCACACCTCCCAGCTCTCCGTTCCCCCGGCCCGTCTTGCTTCAATGGGGAGCCGGGCATTTAGTCGCTCTGCTCCCCATCTCTGGAATTCCCTCCCTCCTGATCTCCGTACTCTGGACTCCTTCCCTCTTTTCAAACCCAGACTCAAAACCTTCCTGTTCAGACTTATTCCACCAGAGTCCATGTGCATCACTACAACGTTGTTTCCCCTGTTTTATTTCCTGTAGTTTCGCTTTCTGTGGAACGTCTAACGCTCGTGTTTTTACTGTTTTAGCCTCCTGTTTTTAATGTTTTCTCTGCCTCTACAGTGTCCTTGGGTGTTTTGAGAAGGCGCTTTCAAATAAAATGTATTATTATCATTATTATTTTTCAAGATTCAGTTGCATCAAACTTGGGCAGGGGAAGTTTCCCCACCGTGCAGGTGGTTTCCCAGCCGCTTCCAGCAGGGAGGTGTTGGAGTTTATCTGCTCGCTCATTATCACCACTCACATTCCACCACCCAATTTATTTTTATCCATCTGTGTTGCAGCTTTGCACTCTGATGTGTTTAAATCCCAACATACTTTGCTGGTATAACGCACATGCACACAAACAGCGTTAGGAAATGCTACAGGTCGCAGAAATGCAACAGGTCGCAGAAATGCAACAGGTCGCAGAAATGCTACAGGTCGCAGAAATGCAACAGGTCGCAGAAATGCAACAGGTCGCAGAAATGCTACAGGTCGCAGAAATGCAACAGGTCGCAGAAATGCTACAGGTCGCAGCGCTCAGAGGGAAGGAGGTGATCCAGGTGTCACTCCTGAGACTGGATGTAGGAGCCAAAGAGGAGCTGCAAGTCAATAAACAGCATATCAGCAAATCATCTGTGGTTGAGATTAGATCTTAATTTTCACCTACTCTCTTCAGGTGAAACAGCGTCCAGGTTTCCAAATATTTGTCCAACCTAAAGTGTGCGAAACTGAAGCTCTCAGTCGGACTACTAACATATCCATTTCTGACCTACAGCAGCGGTTCTCAACCTTTTTCATGATGGGCCGAAGTTTTCAGTCCAAACTGGTCCAGGTCCATTTATATTTTACACTGTATTAGTATAATAATCTCATTTTAGGTTTATTTATTTAATAACTAAAGCAAATCCAGCTGCCTTTAACAGACTGAACCTGTAAAATGTGGCTGATAAACATGAATAACATCATATAAAAATATATTATGAGATCGTCACAAACACATTTATATCACACGTATAATTCATGGAATAAAATCAGACTCCTACAAGAACAAATCAGAATTAGGCTATAAACACAAAATCTACAACATTTTACTTCAAAAAGAGGAACAACAGAAAAAAACTGATGGAAACTGATTTATAAAAGAGATAAATTGTACAGTAATAGATCACATTGCAAATAAGAAGGCTCAATATAAATAACCTGTATTTTATTTGTTTAGACGTGCCATTAAAGCACAAAATTTCATCGTACAATTTATTCATTTAAACTTTTCATAGAATTTTTCAAAGAACTTAAAACATAACAGACATTTTCTGCTACGTCGCCGCTACGTCACAGTTTCTATGCCAATTCATCATAGCTTCGTCCCTGTGTTGCCGCCGCTTCTTCGCCACTACGTCACCATTACGTCGCAGCTACGTCGCCGCTACGTCGCAGTTTTGGCACATTCCGTTGCGTTTCATCGCCACTGTTTCATTACCACTTCATAGCCGTTTCATTGCCGCTACGTCTCCGCTTTGTCACCACTACGTCGCTGTTTCATTGCAGCTTTGTTGCTGTTTTGTCGCAGCTTCATTGCCATTTTGTCGCCATTTCATCACAGTTTCGTTGCTGCTTCATCACCACTACGTCGTAGTTTCGTCACTGCTTCGTCGCAAATTCGTCGCAGCTTCGTTGTGTTTCATCACCACTGTTTCATCGCAGCTTCGTTGCTGTTTCATTGCCGCTACATTGTCGTTTCGTTGCAACTTCATAGCGGCTATGTTGCCGTTTTGTCGCCATTTCATCACAGTTTCGTTGCTGCTTCATCGCCACTACGTCGTAGTTTCGTTACCACTTCGTCGCAGCTTCGTTGTGTTTCATCACCACTGTTTCATCGCAGCCTCGTTGCTGCTTCCTCGCCACTACGTTGTAGTTTTGTCACCGCTTCGTTGCAGCCTCGTTGCTGTTTCATTGCCGCTACGTCTCCGCTTTGTCACCACTACGTCGCTGTTTCATTGCAGCTTTGTTGCTGTTTTGTCGCAGCTTCATTGCCATTTTGTCGCCATTTCATCACAGTTTCATTGCTGCTTCATCACCACTACGTCGTAGTTTCGTCACTGCTTCGTCGCAAATTTGTCGCAGCTTCGTTGTATTTCATCACCACTGTTTCATCGCAGCCTCGTTGCTGTTTCATTGCCGCTACATTGTCATTTTGTTGCAACTTCATAGCGGCTATGTTGCCGTTTTGTCGCCATTTCATTACAGTTTCGTTGCTGCTTCATCACCACTACGTCGTAGTTTCGTCACCGCTTCGTCGCAAATTCGTCGCAGCTTTGTTGTGTTTCATCACCACTGTTTCATCGCAGCCTTGTTGCTGTTTCATTGCCGCTACATCGTCGTTTCGTTGCAACTTCATAGTGGCTATGTTGCCGTTTTGTCGCCACTTCTTCTCCGCTTCATCACTGCTTCAACATCACTGCTGAATCTGATTAACACAGCTCTTTTGTCAGGCTGTTATTGAAAACACCTGATCTGAATGTGCAGGCAGATCCGTTAATATGGTAGGATTTTTACTTTCTGGCAGCTGGATTACATATCTCCAGTGCCAGTTAAACCTAAAGTTTCTGACTTTTTCCCTAACTTTGCAGTTGGATGAATAGGTAACATTATGGATATGACATCGCAGCCGAGTTTGAATACATCAAATAAAATGAAAAGTAAGCTGTTCAGCTTACAGGTGGTTCAAGAGTCATTCTTTTTTCATTTAAGGACATTAATATGTTGTGACATGTTTTAGTTCATCCGGTGTACAGCGGAGTGCTTGATACCTGAACGTTGGAGTCATCGAGAACTATGAAATCCTATCATCTCAAATCTAAATTGAAACTACAAATATGAGCTTGTTCAGCTGCTGGTTGTTTCCAGTTAGAGAACAGATACACCAGCAGTTTGTTTCCTCTGAAGGCTGAACACCAGCTAATCCCAGAGCTGTAGGATGATTGACAGACATGAAAAAACAGCACGAACATCAAATATATGAGATTTATTTAAATAAATCTGATGTTATATTTGATCTGAAATGGCAATCACACATACAGGGCTATAATGGTGTTTTTACAACATTTTCTTTTGCTGCAAAACACATCTGTTCTTTTAAAGCACCATTATATGTAACATGTCTTCTTATAAGAACTGGCAGATGGGGCAGAGGTCTTTTTGTATGTACAGAATACATGATGTTGGCTCACTACGACTTTCAGCCTGCAGAGTTGAACCCATCAAAACCACTGAATTTAGCTTGTTGTTGAGCAGCTGGAAGCGACTCAGTTTGTCCTCTGTGTTCTTGCCGTCTTTCCTTTAAATTTGTCACATGCAATTTGGTGTGGAGAGGACAGGAAAGCGGGTCAACCAGCACCGGATCTGTAAGCCAGAATTCCCTCTGAGAAATAAAAAGAGAAACACAAAATCTCAGATATTTCAACATGGAGAGTTAAAGGGGAAGTTTGTGCTTTTTCAACCTGGATCTATTTTCTAGCATGAAATACGTTTCTTTCCTCACCCAGATAGTTTTGGTGCAACTTGAAATCCTTTAGGAGATATTTAGATCCACTCCAGATCAGCATATGTCCAATATAATGGAAGTGATGCGGACAACCTCGCGCAGCCTCTAAATAAGGCATTATCTGCCACAAACTCCTTCATTTCACCAATGTTTTGTCACCAAACATTAGTCTGCCCCCCCCCCTGTGAGCTCGGGGCGGCTTTTTTCTCCTTTTTTACAGACATTTTTACTGCGGCGGCTTCGATGACGTCACTATTATGCGACATCATAGCAAGTAAATGTAAAATAAGCAACTCAAGGCCGCTCAGTGTTTCAGCTGATCTGAGACGTTCTGGGAGTTTGTTCCAGACATGTGGAGCATAGAAGCTGAACGCAGCTCCTCCATGTCTGGTTCTGACTCTGGAACTGATAAAAGACCGGATCCAGATGACCTGGGGTCTAGTAGGTTCATACTGGGTCAGAGGTCACTGATGTATTTTGGGCCTAAACCATTCAGAGCTTTATGGACCAGCAGCAGAACTTTAAAGTCTATTCTCTGATGGACCGGCAGCCAGTGTGAAGACCCCAGAACTGGACTGATGTGGTCCAGGTTTCTGGTCTTTGTGAGAACTCGGGCAGCAGAGTTCTGAATGAGCTGCAGCTGTTTAACTGGTTTTTGGGTAGACCAGTAAAGACGCTGTTACAGTAGTCAAGCCGACTGAAGATGATGATGGACTAGTTGTTCCAGATTTTCCTGAGACATTTAGGTGATCGTAGGACCTTCCAGTGTAAAATAAACCCATTAGTCACATTACAAAAACGAGCAGTGCAGATCACTCATAAAGTTGGATTTCTTGAATATACTCATAATCTGTTCAATCAAAGTTGCTCAAATTTATTGATTAAGTTAAATATGATACAAAGCATTGAACAACTTATTGCCAAATAACCTACAGCAGCTCTTTAAAATGAAAGAAAGAGCTCATAATTTGAGAGAATATGGGAATTTCATTATACCTAAAGTTCGAACTACTTGTAAAAGTTTTTGTCTGTCTGTATGTGGGGCTAAACTTTGGAACAATCTGGAAATGCAACACAATATGTCAAAATATTCATCAATATAAACTGTTATCCAAACATATGGTTTGGTCACAATATATAGAGAGTGGGTTTTGAATCTATATCAGTTCCAGTGTTAATGTACTTTTTTGTTTCATTACCATTATTGGTATATTGTCTGTTACTACTGTGAATTATTGTCTCCTTTTTAATTATTGTTAATATGCCCATTGTGGGTATGGATTATTGCTGCAATGTAATGGTTATTTGTTGCCTGTGGTAATGCCACTATGATCCTCGGCTCGTAGCTTAGTACAATTTCCTGTACTTCTATGTTATGAAGCTCAATGGAAACAGGATATATGGAAGAAGCCAAAGCTTAGAAATGATGTTCAGTTAAAAAATGATTATGCTACAGAACCCTATATTTAGTTCAAATTAAAGAGAAGGCAGAGATCTCTGTGGTCAGTTAAGATCGAGCACCTTGCCTCTGCCAGTTGAAGTGGGGCGTTTTAAAGGCATTCCTGAACACCTGCGTTTATGTGAATTTTGTGATCTCGAGGTTGTGGAACATGAATTTCATTTTGTGTTTTATTGTGCTTTATATTGTGACTTCAGAAATTGTCTTTTTGAATCAGTTCAGTTAAAAAATCCTGATTTATTTTGGAAACATGAAGCGGAGATTCTATGCTGGCTGTTTGAAAATGATGTTTTTGCTCTGGCAAAATTTGTGGAAAAGGCCTGGTATCTGCGGCAAAGTATTTTGATGAACTATTGTCTCCGTATGTGCCCAAATTTTCATAGGTTTTTCTTTAAAGGTGCCATGACATCAAATTTCACTTTTCTGGGGTTTTGGGTGTATAATATGATCTGTTGTGCACTGATGAGGCCATGTGAATGTCCAGAGTGAGAATCAAAGTTCCTGTTTATGGTCTGTCAGCTTTGTCTCTCTGCTCAGAAACAGTTGAATCAGACAGCAGGCTATCATTCTACGTAGTTCCATCATTCTACGTAGTTCTATCATTCTACGTAGTTCTATCATTCTACGTAGTTCTATCATTCTACGCAGTTCCATCATTCTACGTAGTTCTATCATTCTACGTAGTTCTATCATTCTACGTAGTTCCATCATTCTACGTAGTTCTATCATTCTACGTAGTTCTATCATTCTACGTAGTTCCATCATTCTACGTAGTTCTATCATTCTACGTAGTTCCATCATTCTACGTAGTTCTATCATTCTACGTAGTTCCATCATTCTACGTAGTTCCATCATTCTACGTAGTTCCATCATTCTACGTAGTTCTATCATTCTACGTAGTTCTATCATTCTACGTAGTTCCATCATTCTACGCTGTTCCATCATTCTACGTAGTTCTATCATTCTACGTAGTTCTATCATTCTACGTAGTTCTATCATTCTACGTAGTTCCATCAGTCTACGTAGTTCTATCATTCTACGTAGTTCTATCATTCTACGTAGTTCCATCATTCTACGCAGTTCCATCATTCTACGTAGTTCTATCATTCTACGTAGTTCTATCATTCTACGTAGTTCCATCATTCTACGTAGTTCCATCATTCTACGTAGTTCCATCATTCTACGTAGTTCTATCATTCTACGTAGTTCTATCATTCTACGTAGTTCCATCATTCTACGTAGTTCTATCATTCTACGTAGTTCTATCATTCTACGTAGTTCTATCATTCTACGTAGTTCTATCATTCTACGTAGTTCTATCATTCTACGCAGTTCTATCATTCTACGTAGTTCCATCATTCTACGTAGTTCTATCATTCTACGTAGTTCCATCATTCTACGTAATTTAATTGCTCCAATAAGAGCACACTATCAAGTAAACAGCGCCCCCCCCCCCCTCTCTCTCTCTCTCCTAACGGTTTATGCACCGTCCGCTCCCCCCCTCCCCTCCCTGTCTGATTCAGCTTCGTGTATGGAGCTAGTAGTAACTTCTGTGCAGTCAGGTCTGGATTTTCAAACAAATGGATTTAAAAGCAAACTTCTGCAGCAACACTGAGGGAGGGGGCCACAACCTTGTCATTACCTGTAAGTTTATTTATTTTCTAAATGCTGTCTTGTCTGATAATCGTAGTTCACACTGTCTGAAGTGCCCATGTTGCTAGCAGTTAGCCTTTAGCAAACTCCGACCGCAGCTTGACCTAGATTCTCCAAATAAGGTCATAGCCAAATAAGGTGTAGCCAATCAGAATGAAGTCAACGTGGTCTCCGGGTAAAGCTCCATATCATCACCGGACCCAACTGTATGACTGAGGAAGTGAGGTCTGGCGTTTCAAAACAATACTCCGCTGTAAAAAATGCCGTTTTTTTCTTTGGAGTATTTACATATGAAGTAATGCCAACAACATAAACTAGTTTTTAACTGTTATGTCATCACTCCTTTTATGTCATGCTTTGTTCTGTATTTTGCCACGAGGCTATTGTATTGTTATTTGCTAGTGTCTAATAAGCCCATGAGGGCTGGGCACCAACCAAGGTGCTTGACACTTAAATAAACATCAATCAATCAATCAATCTATGGTTTATTGCTCCAATTGTGGTCAATGGTGTGTTTTTCCTATGGGTTTTGAAGGAAGCATGGTTTCTGTTATTTATATGGAGAAATGGGGGTGGGATTTAATAAGTTCGCGTTTCCCCACTCCCTTTCAGGCATGTTGAATATAATTGTTTTGTTGTGATTAGATGACCGGCTATGTAAGAGGTCATCTTCTTGTGTTCTATGAAATATGAAAACATATTGCCTGAAATGAAAAAATGAATGAAAATAAAATGAATGAAAATGTTAAGCCATCCTAGGCCAGTGTTGTGGAAAAAATTAAATAAGAACTTCTGACAATTATCGAGATGAGAAAGTCCATTCAGGTTTATTAAGAACTTATGCATAAGGAGAGCTGTCACACAGATGCACACGGCATCTGCATGAGAACTCTGATTTACAGAAGAGAAGTTTCCCCTTATATAGCTTTACAGGAGATGTGTATTTGTTATAGACGTCATTTGCATGTAAAGAAGAGACAAACAATGGCTCAGACAAAAAGGGAAGTGGATTGGGTGGCTCACAGGAGGTCAGTATCTGCCTTTGGTGACAGACATTTGGTCTCTTGATTAGCTTTAAGATGTGAATTGGTCTTGCAGGAACAATGACTTGATTAGATTTTCTCAGGCACAACTACTTTCTAAGGATGAGTGGATTAAATAATAAAATTTCCCTCCACAATTCCCCTCTTTTGATTATAATAAAATATCAATATATTTTATATTAATCACACAGTAGTAGCCATGAACCAACATCAGACAATCAAATTCACCGGGAATCAATGGGAATCATCATAACACATGACTGAAAACAGGAACAGCTTTCTATGAAGAGCACAGACACTAATACTGAATTCCCAAAAAAATATTTTTTATCACACAATAAAGTCATCGTCAGATTCATCTGAAGAATTCTCATATTGTCCAGGAGAAAGGAAGGGAATGGGATCAGGAGCAGTGGCACCAATGGGGAAAATGGGGCATTACACAGAAACTGGATAGTAATCATCTTGGACAATTTTTTTTTGACCAGGGGACTAATGAAAAGGACATCAACAAGAGTATAATGATGACTGGAGTCGGAATCCATAGGAAAGCGGGAACACCAGCCATTGCTAGTTAGTGATGAAAACCAGTCAAGGGAGGACTTAGGTCTTCAAGCATAAAATCCTCCAGTCCAGTTTGATTTGACCACGCCTGCAAAATGTTCTTCCGTGTGCATTGTTCTGAGGAATCCAGGTGCAACATTCAGAACCAGCCTGGTTCCGAATAAACCAACCCAGACACAGATAACACTGGATGATGTAATGAGGATGTCCAGAACCAGTCTGTTCTGGATAGTCATCAGTCTGAGGGCAGATAACTGTCTGCCATTTTTCAGGGTAACAATAGTGTCTTTGGCAAATACCTCCAGCTGGTAGTTCAGTGTCCAGGCGAAGCAGGACTTTCCCCATTTCTGGGGGGAGGACATTTTATCAGCAGTTCATAAGAACTTTCTGTTGAGTGGAGTGTTTGAGTTAGGAACAAAGTGGCAGTGGCAAGGCATTTCTGAGCTGACACCACATAAAAGTGCTGTGCAGCCAGAACAGGAACACATCTTCTGGACCAATTGGGGGGAGTATAGGGAAGAGATAATGGCCTCACGGCCAAAACACATCTTTCTGAAGGGTTGTGTTCATGGTGTCAGGGATGTGGTAATATGGAAACACTGGTGCCTGTTGAAGCTCAGGAATTATTCAGGAAGTTGTTGGAGCAGAAGGGGGTTCATGGGGAGTAAAACAGCCAAACATGTCCTGGGGGACAGTAGGCAGTCCAGACACCTGAAAGGGGTTGGAATATCAAGGGAACCGTTGTCTTCAAGGTGAACGGCCATGTCATATCTAGTTTGGTACGATGTTTTGGATCCTGATGTAAAAGAGCAGGCTCTGGGACAAGGGTCTAGAACGGGGTCAGCATCAAAGCTGTGATGCATCTGCTCTCAGGGCAGCGACTGCAGTCTTTGTGGTTGGCCATGCTTCCTGGTGGGGGGTGATGGTGGGGTGTTTGTGGCACAGAACAGAGCAAGTCTAGCTACACACGCAACCCAAACACCCTAAAGCTGGCAGTTTGCGGCTCCGAGGGCGGGCACACTCTGTATACCCAATCAGCCCTCTTCCCCACGCCCTGAAGTGTTTGGGAAGGGGTAACCTTCTCACTTCTGTTCTGAAGTCGAAGCAGTTTCCCTCTTAGGGCTCGTTGGCTGGGGTAGATGTCCGTCAGGGAGGAGGTGATTGTTTGGTTCAGGAACCCATCCATTGTGTCTGGCATGAATCCAAGTTACTCTCTGCCATCATCCTTCTGCAGGCGGCCAGTAACTCTTGGAATGGATTCGCCACCTCCTGTTTCCTGAAGCATTCAGTCATCACCCGGTGCCCAGATTTGAGCCAGTAAAGTGAAGTTTCTGCTGGTTTAGGGGATCAGCATCTGCTTTTACCTGTTGTGAATATCAGAAAGCACAGTGGAGAGGGTTTTGGACAACAAAGCGGTCATTTCTGCTTCAGGGGCCCATGCAATAGTTCTGAATGATCTAGACTTTTCGAAAAACAAACAACAACAGATTGAAGACAAGACAAGACAAGACAGATAAGACAAATAAGACTAGAATAGACAAAGGGGTTTTTTTTGGGGGGGGGGGGGGGGGGTAAGGATCTAAAGGGACGTCCCATAATGATGGGATGGCTTCTGCTTGTTCCTCAGACAGGAGACTGTGAGAGGAAGTGGCAGAAGCCATGGAAACCGGTTTCACTTATTTGCATGCATGTTCAGGAGTAAAAAGTTGTCTACTTTTAGGTAGGGGTTAGGGAGAAAAACAAGTTTTATAATCAGGAATGCATCACCAGTCCTGAGTGTCATGACATCAATTTACAAAAGAACTTGGGTTTTCCCACTGTAAATTGTGTGGCTAAGCCAAAGTTGAATAAATCAAAAAGAAAAGGAAGAAAAAAATAAATAAATAAAATCGCTGCGCAGGAGTCAGAGAAATGGCTATGGCAACCATCTCAGAGTTGAGAAAAATAAAAGAAAGAACCAAAAATTGGAGACAAAAGAAAGAAAAGTTTACATGAGGTCAAGCCCAATGAAATTCACTGGACAAAGATAAAAAAAAAAAAAAGAAGAAAGAAAAAAGAAAAAAAAAAAACTAAACAAAAACTAAACAAAACAAAAACAAACAAACAAAAAATATGTTTGCATGTCCAGCAGGTGTGTGTGACACCTTTAGGGTGTGGTGACATTTTGTCTCATATTATTTGGCCTGGTGTAGACAAAATGAATATGATTACGCCCATGTTGGCTTTCATGGGAAATGTTTTAGATTTGACTACAGTTAGTAGAACCAGAATCAATCATAAAAGACACAGTCACTCTTCCTATGTTCGAGTCAAAACAAGGGAACTATTTGTGTGCAGTAGATTAATAATGGGTACCACAAACTGAGAAGGTTTAGCTTTGCTTTTTGTTTCCAAATAAGCAATATTTTGTATCAAGTTATGTGAATCAGTAGTAAGCATTTTCTCCATTGTATGAAGTGTGTGTGCATGTGTGTGTGCTGTGGGTGTGTTACCTCCCTCTTTTCAGATGTCAGCACAAACAGTTGTTCCCCTTTCCTCATGGCTTCCCCATAACGGCTTGCTGGATGTTGCTCATGGTCTGGTTCTCAGGGTGTCCATCTCTCCAGTGTCCAGTTTGGCCATACTTAAAATATGCATCATCTTTGTTTTCTCCTTCTCTCTTGGCATAGATGGAATTCTGACCAATAACCATTGAGTACATTGTCAGAGCTGCTGAATGAATGTCTCTGGATGTCTTATCCTTTCTGCTCTTTTCTCCTGCTGAAGCAGTTGCTGGTAGGGCCGGGCATGGTGTGCATGCTGTTGTACATTGTCCAGTTCAACTTGTTCAGCCCATCATACATATCATTGAGAAGTCCTTTAAAGATGGTATCAGCTGGCTTCCCAAAGTCCCAGGTCTCTCCCAACAAGGCTTGTTGTTCATGTCCACTGTGTGTGTTGAGAACCTGGATAAAACTATGGATGTAGGCATCAATGGTCCATGTAGAATGCCTCAAAAGCTTTGAGGTAACCATATCTGGTAAAAGTCTCTTTCTGCTGGAGTCTTTCCTGCAGCCTGGTGTGTATGAGGAAGGAGTCTTCAGGGTCGTTGACAGCTCATCTCATTGAAGTGAGCTGGGCAGCAACAGCTGGTGTAGAGGAACCAGCCTGTTTCTCTGGGTGGATTCTGGCCCGCTGAAGGAGATGCAGTCAGTGGTGGGGGAAAACCATGGAGGTCGGGGTCCATCCTGAATGTGCTGAGCTCTGAAACAGAATAAACAGAGGGAGTGCCAGTACATCGTGGTGTTCAAAAGTGCATCATCAGTCCTTCCTACAACATCCTTGTCTCTACTCCCAGGGAGTTCTCTCTCTGCTTTTATACCTTCTTTGTGCTTCTGCTTCCCAAGCCTCAAAACATCTTCTGTGTTTTTCACATTCTTCCACATACACTTTCTTTTCTTTCTCACTTCCTTCTCTCTTTCAATTAATTTCTCATTCAACCTTTTCAACTCATTCAAACTCAAAGAACCACCCACTGGAAGCCCATATTTATGGGTCCAGAGGTCCACACACTCAACACTCTCATGGCCATGTCTCTCTCACACACATTTTCCACAATTGATCTCTCAGGAATAGGCAGAGATTTGGATTTACCAGAACCCATGACCGCATGGATCAGTGTGCACACTCTACTAAACTGCAAACGTCTTTACAGAATCTGATTGTCTGCCCCAATCAGAGAGCCTTCCTCTCTGATCACTTTCAGAGAGGGCCTGTCCCTGAATACTGTCAGAAACTCCAGAGTCTCTGGATACTTCCAGAAACTAAAAACCTTCTCCGGTCCGCCGGAGATTGCTGTACCTCCTCAATGCCTTACCTTTGAGATCAAATGTGTTTTTACAGAATGATATTTCTCATCAGATCAGATTCTATAACTTTAAGTTCATTGGAACCCAGCGATGGCAACCCCGAATGCAGTGAGTCAGTCCTCCCATCTCGGTGTAGTGAGGAAAGAGGCTGGAGTCTATTTCCAGGATGATCAATCACCTGTCACTCCATCAGGGGCGGCCAAACGAGGGACCCTACTTGCAGCGCCAAATTGTTGTGGAAAAAATTAAATAAGAACTTCTGACAATTATCGAGATGAGAAAGTCCATTCAGGTTTATTAAGAACTTATGCATAAGGAGAGCTGTCACACAGATGCACACGGCATCTGCATGAGAACTCTGATTTACAGAAGAGAAGTTTCCCCTTATATAGCTTTACAGGAGATGTGTATTTGTTAAAGACGTCATTTGCATGTAAAGAAGAGACAAACAATGGCTCAGACAAAAAGGGAAGTGGATTGGGTGGCTCACAGGAGGTCAGTATCTGCCTTTGGTGACAGACATTTGGTCTCTTGATTAGCTTTAAGATGTGAATTGGTCTTGCAGGAACAATGACTTGATTAGATTTTCTCAGGCACAACTACTTTCTAAGGATGAGTGGATTAAATAATAAAATTTCCTCCACAATAGCTCCTCCCATTATTTATGTTGCTATATCTCAAGAGTCCAGAATGTTTACTCTGTACCTTCCAATGATAGTAATAAGCTTTGAGTCCCAAAGTTTGTGCTGAACTCTGCAAGTACTCCTTTCTGCATTTTGCACCTGCTGCTTGGAATTCATTACAGACTCTGAAGCTGCAGGATCTAGTTTCTGGAACATTCAAAAACCTTGTAAGAGACTTGGAATTAGCATCATATCATTTTTGCTCTTGGTTCACATGATGGTCCCAAATTCCACCGAATTGTTCTGACTGCATTTTGTATATCTTATTTGTTGTTTGATTGGTATTTTATTGTGCAACTCTTATTGGTTTGTTTTATTGTTGAAACTCAATGTTCTAAGCTGCTGTCTTGGGTTCCCTTGGAAAAGAAATTATTACGACTCAATGGGACCAACCTGGTTAAATAAAGGTAAAATAAAATAATTTAAAAAATAAAACGAGTAAACAAAAACGGTGCAGGGCAGGTGCTAAGCAGAGAAAATATGAGAAAATTCAACCCATTTCTTTTGACTGACAGAAAATTTGACGTGCTATAAGTCAGGGATCTGCTACCTTTATAGTCCAAAGAGCCATTTTAGCCAGTTAAAATTAGAGCTGCAACTTAAATTTTGATAAACAAACTTTATAAAATGTGCCGAAGAGAACTTTTAGGTTTTAGAAAAAAAACCACTAGAAGCCAGTGAAAAAAGTAAACTAAAATTCTGAGACGAAAGTCAGAATTTTTACTTTTTTCCAGATAATGTAAATAAAAAAAATTGGGAGAAGTTTTTTTTCTTTTCATTTCAATTTCTGAGTATTTTACTTTCTTCAGATAATGGGAAAAAAATCCCCCAAATTTGTTTTAATGTTCTGGGAAAAAAGTCTGACTTCCGACTTTTTTCAGGAATTAAAAAAAAAAAAATCTCCAGACATTTTCATTTTCCTAATGTTCTAGATAAAAGTCAGAATTCTGACTTTTTCAGAAATTGAAAAACAAAACATCCTGAAAATTTATTTTAATATTCTGGAAAAAAGTCAAAATTCTGACTTTTTTCTTAGAATTTTTTTCTTTAGCGGCTCTATCTTCTTTCGTACAAAAAAAACCCATAAAAACTTCAAGAAAAAGAAAAAAAAAGGATAGTTCCATTTTCCTTGATGGGATTTTGCTCTTTTGAGACTGTGTGATGCAGAAAAAGCCCATAATTTCCAAGCTAATGAGAAGAGAAACAGATGTAGAAAAAAACATTACTGGTACTTTTACTTGCAATTTTTTTTAGCAACTATTCCAATGAAAAACTGCTGAAATCTTCCTCTGTTATCATCAATATCTTTAATATTACTCGGTTCTTGATTATTTTTAGTCGATGTTATTGAGCCATTGCGGACGGTCCAAAGAGCCACATGGCTCTGGAGCTGCAGGTTGCAGACTCCTGCTATAAATGATCATTTTCATGACCTACAATGGGTCATGAATGAGGCGGAGGCCCTCTGTCCTACAGGGAGCATAAGGCGACTGAGGATCCAGATCCACCGAACCAGAACCCAAATCCAGCATAAAGAGGTTCGATGATTGTGGTGTAGAAGGTGTGGAGGTGGATCTGAGAGTCAGAGGAGATGCTGTAGAAGGACAAAGTCCCAGCAGGACAGTCCACATACACTGCTATTCTGTTGGAGATGGAGGAGGTGGAGAGGGGGGCGCTTTCTTTCCGATGATGCCCAAAAGCGTAGCCGCTGTCCGAGCAGCTCAGACTCCAGGACCGATCGTTCCTTCCAAACAGGCAGTCGTCTCTGGTTCCTTTCCTTCTGATTCCTCTGTAACTCACAGCTACGTGAACCACCCCTCCCCACTCCACCTCCCAGTAACAGCGACCAGTCAGACTCTCTGAGCACAGCAGCTGGCTGAAGTGAAATCTCTCTGGATGATCCGGATATGGCTGCGGCTCTCTGACTACCGTTACCTTCCTGTTGCCCTCAGACAGCTTTAACCTTTTCTGAGCCGTGTTTGAGTCCAGAGTGAGTTGGCAGAAATCTGATGGGCACAGGAGGATGTGTTACATGTATGGTATTACAGAAGCAGTTTTTAAGCCGACTTGCATCTTGGTGAATCAAACGGGACACAGACTCACATTTCTTCAGACCAGGTCTCAGCATCTGCTGTCCACCGTGTTCCAACCTGGAAGATGAAGTATGACCAGTCTTTAGGACAACTTAAACTTCAAACGCATCTGTTTCCCTGACCTTAAACACTGGCTGAAGTAGGACATCTTAGCTTGATACTTTATTTTTTATTCTTTTGCTCCATTATTTGTTTAAAGACACACAACGTAACTTTCAGACCTTAAAAAATGTGTGTTTCTGACTCGTTTTGATGGCACACCAACATTCATTATACGCATTTTTGAGCCGTCACTGCCCAGAGGCGTCCCGGGGCTCAGAAACAGCAGTATGTAAGATTCCCATCCGGGACGCGACCGTGACGTTGCAGCCGACTATTGGTTGCAGCAGCACGTCACTCACTAGTAACCGGGTATCAACACGCGGGTGAAGAAACGCAAGGAAACATTACCGGAGAAAGAAAGGAAAAGAAAGAGAGGAAGTGACAGAGTCAAGATAAGACTGTCTTTTACTGGCTGGAGTGAATCACAGTTGGATGCTAGTTTAGCTGCCGGTAGGCAGCGCGTCACTGAGAAAACTGCTAGAAGTTCCGTTGTGTGTCTTTAATTGCTTATTTTATGATACTCTTTTTTTTCTTTATATTGCTAACTTTATTTGTGACTATTTCTAGTAGAGCTATTGACACGACATTTTCACCAGATGTCGGCAACAACCCAAGAAATGCACACATACAAAGAAATCCTAACATTTATGTCCATAAATGAAGTTATGTGTAATATAGTGAGATGACACAGGGAATAAGTATTGAACACATGAAGAAATGGAGGAACAAGAAGATCTGAAAGCCAAGAAAGCAGCTGGAGTCTGTCAGTATTTAGAAAGTAATCCTGTCCTCTATCAGAGCAAAGTAATATCAGCTGGTTTAGTCCTGATTGATGCCTTTAAAAAGGTTTCTGATCACCAAGGTGTCAGACAAGAAGCATTGCATGATGGGTAAGAGCAAAGAGCTGTCTAAAGACCTACGCAGCCTTATCATTGCAAACACACTGAAGGCATTGGTTCCAGGTGCATTTGTAAACTTGTGAAAGTTCCAGTGAGCACCATTGGGACCATCATCCGGAAGTGGAAAGAACACGGCATGGTCATAAAGCGGCCACGGCCAGGTGCTCCTCACAAGATTTCAGACAGAGGAGTCAGAACAATCATCAGAAAGGTTCTCCAACAGCCCAGGACCACTCGTGGAGAGCTTCAGAAAGACCTGGAACCAGCAGCTACAGTTGTTTCAGAGAAAACAAGAAGGAATGCACTCAACCGCCATGGCCTTCATGCACGCACACCACGCAAGACTCCATTTCTGAAGAAGAAGCAGGTTGATGCTGGTTTGAAGTTTGCAACACAACATCTGGACAAACCCATGACGTTCTGGAAAACATAGTCTGGTCAGATGAGACCAGAACTGAACTCTGCAGATGTCATAAGACACAACATGTTTGGAGGAGAAATGGCACCAAAAACACCATAGCAACAGTGAAGTTTGGAGGTGGGAGCATCATGGTGGGGGCTGTTTTTCAGCATGTGGTGCAGACAGACTTCATATCATTAGGCACTTTCAGACTGTAGGAACCTTGTGGAGTTCCTGTAACCTTTTCAGGAACCAGACCGTTTTCTTGCACATTCGGACATATAAGAACTAGGGACCTCGGCCCTCAGTTCCTAAAACCTTTTTAGCTCCTACTCCGAGGCAGGGTCTTTTTGGGGTCCATAGGTACTGAAATACGTAGATGTATGGGGTTTGTAGAACTGGCAAGCCGCGCTCCTTGCGTGATCTCCGCTTCTGCCACTCTGCCATATTTAAAAAGTCCCACAGCTGTTACAACTGTTTACCAAGATAGAAATAACAAGAACTATTACAATAGGAATGTACCAATTCATTATTAAATCAATGCATCACAATGGTACACATCCCAAATCGCTAACTAGTCCATTTTGAAATGTCCAAAAACAATTATTTTCATACTAATTTAATAACCCAAAGACAGCTGCAAAGTGTGGCAGTAGAATCTGCGTCTGCCACTCGGACACTTCAGTTCGTCCACTGAAGTGTCTGGGCGCACTTAAACTACTTAAACTACGGATGCCTCGGTGTTCAGAGCCTACTCTGCCGATAATGCAAGCATAGAAGAAGAAATTCACCGTTTACATTGTTCTAAGAGCGCCAGAGCTGCAGAGCTGCAGATAAACCGGGGAAAACACAAGAGGGTCCAAGAGGGGTTGGATATTGATTTAAAACAAAGAAAGAAAGAGAACGCGTGATCTTGTCTGTCGAGGCTTCCGTAGTTTCGTGAACGCACATTGGCGTGCATGCAGGAGATGCGATGTAGTACTGTTTAGGCTCTAAAAATATACTAAAGTACGTCGTTTTGATTAAATTCTGGACGCTACCCACTCAGGACACTTGGATTACATTGGACGAGCAGTATGGAGGAATATTGACAAGTTTTTGTGGACTTTTATGGACCTTTTGTCTCGGACCCCGGTGAACTCCATTATATGAAAGTTGGGGGGGGGGGGGGGAAGCCTTCCTGATCGCCGGCTGCATTTGAGATATTAAAAAAATGCTCCAGAATCTTGCTCACCATGAGGGGAAGTGGAAAATAAAGTTACATCATTCTGTGGGTGGACTATTCCTTTAAGCTATTAGAATGGTATGATATGATGGGCTAAGATGTTTGGTTCATAATCAGAAACTACGTTGAGGCTACATTTTCAGAAAGTGTCCCAGTTTACCCATATTCACTATAATAATAATAATAACAATAATCATAATCATAATCATAATAATAATAATAATCATAATCATATAAAACAAAGTAGTCTGACTTGAGGGTGTTGAGTCTGAATTGAGGATCCTCCTGGAGCGCAGACAGCAGCTCCACTCCTGAGTCTCCTGGATGGTTGTAGCTCAGGTCCAGCTCTCTCAGGTGGGAGGGGTTGGACCTCAGAGCTGACTCCAGAGAAGCACAGCCTTCCTCTGAGATCATGCAGCCAGACAACCTGCACACACGTATACACTCAAATGTTTGAACTCCCCAACACTCGTTCAAGGAGTTTTATGATTAATTTGACGATTTTCTGTTTTGCAGAACAAAACTGAAGACATGAGTGATCATATTATCATGGTCAGTCATGCATTTTCCATTAGACCACACCGGGTGCCGCTCCTGTCAGCTAAGAACAAGAAACTGAAGCTACAATTCACACAGACTCACCAACATTGGACAATAGAAGATGGAGAAATGTTGCCTTGTCTGATGAGTCTCCATTTCTGCTACCAAATTCAGATGTAGGCTCAGAATTTGGTGTCAGCAACATGAAAGCATGGATCCATCCTGCCTTGTATCAACGGTTCAGGTTGGTGTTGGTAGTGTGATGGTGTGGGACAGATTTTCTTGGCCCACTTTTGGCCCCTTAGTACCAACGTAGCAGTTTAACCACCACAGCCTACCTGAGTATTGTTGCTGACCATGTCCATCCCTTTATGACCACAGTGTAGCATCCTCTGATGCTGCTTCCAGCAGGATAACGCGCCATGTCAAAAGCAGGAATCATCTCAGACTGTTTTTTGAACATGACAATGAGTTCATTGTACTCAAATGGCCTCCACAGTCACCAGATCTCAATCCAACAGAGCAGCTTTGGGATGTGGTGGAACGGGAGGTTCTCATCATGGATGTGGTGGAACGGGAGGTTCTCATCATGGATGTGGTGGAACGGGAGGTTCTCATCATGGATGTGCAGCCGACAAATCTGCAGCAACTGTGTGATGATATCATGTCAATATGGTTACCTCTCTGAGTTTTTTCCCGCCACGTTCCTACCAGGTCTCTTAGGTCATCCTCTTTATCTCTTCTGGAGGTACCAAGACACAGGTGCAATTCCAGGGGTGCTAGGGCGTTCTCTGTAGCTGCCCCGCGCCTCTGGAACGCACTCCCCCTTGAACTCAGGTCAACGCAGTCTATGACGTCTTTTAAAACCATGCTCAGATCCCATCTTTTGGTGCAGGCTTTCCCTTCTTAATCTTTTTTTCTCTCTCTTATTATTGTCTTATTAATTCTTCTCTATTTTATGTGTCTATATGTTTAGATGTTTTTAGCCTTGTTTTCTTATGTCCTGCCATGTAAAGCACTTTGGGCATCCAGCTGGATGTAGAAATACGTGCTATATAAATGAAATAAATGAAATGAAATGAGCAAAATCTCTGAGTAATGTTTCCAGTACCTTATTGAATCTATGCCACCAAGAATAAAGGCAGTTCTGAAGGCAAAAGCGGTCCAACCGGCTACTAGCAAGGTGTACCTAATAAAGTGGCTGATGTGTGTATGTAGTCACCACAGCTCCCCTGGGGTGGACTGGAATCATGCCAGCCCATCAGTGCTGATAGTGCCCATTCAACCACCACCAAAAGCCCCGTTTCCATCGACGGGTCTGGGTTGGTATCCCCCAGACCCGTCAAGGAAGGTTCATATGATCCAAACCGGCCTATTTTACTGGAACCTGTTAGGGTCCCAATTTTGCCAATGTGACCCTTAAGGGCGGAACTTGACTGTGCTGCAATCCACTGATTGGTAAAAGTGATTTAGTAATAAGAACAAAGCAATAATAGCTCCCTGTTTAAATATACAGATGATTTATTTTTGTTCAAAGCCAGAAAACAAGAAGAAAGAGCCTGTGGGACTCCTGAGGCAGCCGACAGGTATCGGCGGGCGAAGCGGAGTGCAGCTCTGGCATTCGCTGAGGCAAAAACGTGGACATGGGAGGAGTTCGGTGAGGCCATGGAAAACGACTTCTGGACGGCTTCGGGGAGATTCTGGACCACCATCCGGCGGCTCAGGAGGGGGAAGCAGTGCATAGTCAACACTGTGTACAGTGGGGATGGTGGGCTGCTGACCTCAAATTGGGACGTTGTAGGTTGGTGGAAAGAATACTTTGAAGTCCTCTTCAGTCCCACCAACATGTCTTCCAAGGATGAAGCAGAGTTTGGAGACTCAGGGGGGACTCTTCTGTCACCGGGGCTGAGGTCGTTAAGGTAGTTAAAAAGCTCTTCAGTGGCCGGGCCCTGGGGGTAGATGAGATCCGTTTCTTAAGGCTCTGGATGCCGTGGGGCTGTTTTGGCTGACGCGCCTCTGCAGCATCGCGTGGACATCGGGGGCAGTACCTCTGGACTGGCAGACTGGGGTGGTGGTCTCCCTCTTCAAACAGGGAGGTCGGAGGGTGTGCTTCAACTTCAGGGGGATCACACTCTTCAGCCTCCCTGGTAAGGTTTATTCGGGGGTCCTGGAGAGGAGGGTCTGTCGGATAGTCGAATCTCAGATTGAGGAGGAGCAGTGTGGTTTTTATCCCGGGCGTGGAACAGTGGACCAGTTCTAAACCCTCCTCAGGGTCCTGGAGGGGGCATGGGAGCTCATCCAACCAGTCTACATGTGCTTTGTGGACGTGGAGAAGGCGTTCCATCGTGCCTCCCGGGGACTCCTGTGGGGGTGAGTATGGAGGTTCGGGCTCCGTTGTGAGGGCCGTCCAGTGCCAGGGCTTGGTCCGCATTTCCGGCTGTAGGTCGAATCCATTTCTGGTGAGAGTTGGACTCCGCCAGGGCTGCCCTTTGTCACCGATTCTGTTCATAACCTTTATGGACAGGATTTCTAGGCGAAGCTGAGGTGCTGAAGGGATCCAGTTTGGTGGCCTCAGGATCGGGTCTCTGCTTTTTGCAGATGATGTGGTTCTATTGGCGTCATCGGGCCGCAACCTCCAACTCTCGCTGAAGCGATTTGCAGCCGAGTGTGAAGCGGCTGGGATGAGAATCAGCACCTCCAAATCCGAGACCATGGTCCTCGCCCGGAAAAGGGGGGAGTGTCCTCTCCGGGTCGAGAGTGAGGTCCTGGTCCAGGTGGAGGAGTTCAAGTATCTCGGGGTCTTGTTCACGAGTGAGGGAAAAAAGGAGCGGAAGATGGACAGACGGATCGGTGCGGCATCTGCAGTGATGTGGACTCTGCATCGGTCTGTCGTTGTGAAGAAAGAACTGAGCCAGAAGGAGAAACTCTTGATTTACCGGTTGATCTACGTTCCTACCCTCACCTATGGCCATGAGCTGTGGGTCATGATTGAAAGAATGAGATCGTGGGTACAAGCGGCCGACATGAGTTTCCTCCGCAGAGTGGCTGGGCTCTCCCTTAGAGATAGGGTGAAGGGAGGGGCTCAAAGTAAAGCCACTGCTCCTCCACATCCAGAGGAGCCAGATGAGGAGGCTCGGGCATCTGGTCAGGATGCCTCCTGGACGCCTCCCTGATGAGGTGTTCCAGGCACGTCACACCAGGACCAGACCCTGGGGGAGACCCAGGACACACTGGACTACGCCTCCCAGCTGGCCTGGAGGGGAGGCGCTGGTGCCAAGCGGGGGACTAAAAACATCAGCCTAACCACAGTTAGTTTCATTTAATGCAAAACTTCAGAGAAAGTAGCAGGGATGGGAAAGAGCATAGAACTGTGAGTTACTATGAAAAAAGTCTCACCTGAGGGCTTCCAGTTTACAGCGAGGACTCTCCAGTCCACGACACAGCTGCTTTAAGCCTGAATCCTGCAGGTCGTTGTTACTCAGGTCCATCTCTCTCAGATTAGAGGACTGTGAGCTCAGAACTGATGAGAAGTCCTGACAGCAGTTATTTGTTAGGCCTGTTTGATTCAGCCTGACAGAAAACAAAAGAAGACCATAAAAGAATAACAAAAACCCCCCAAAACAAGTAGGAGGCAGAGTGGGGTGGGAACAGTTTAGGACTGTGAGTCATGAAAACTGATCTTCGTGGGGTCTCACCTGAGGGTTTCCAGTTTACAGCGGGGACTCTCCAGTCCATGACACAACTGCTTTATGCCTGAATCCTGCAGGTCATTGTTACTCAGGTCCAGTTCTTTCAGCCTGGAGGACTGGGAGCTGAGGACTGAGGACAAAGCTTCACAGCTTCTCTCTGACAGGTTACAGCTGCTCAGCCTGAAAAACAATTTAATGTTTATTAACGACCTTCCTGTGGTCTCTACAGACTGTAATATTCAACTTTATGCAGATGATACAATTATTTACTGCTTAAAACCAAATAGCCCATTATTGATTTTCACCAAACTCTTAAACATGATTTTGATATGGTACAATTATGGCTTCAGGCAAATAAACTTATTCTCAATAGAACAAAATTCTACTCAATGTTATTTCAGAAAAAACACACTACACCTTTCAACGAGCTTAATCTTACATCTTACATGTTTGGATACCACGCCAATTGCACAAGTTGAACAGTATAAATATCTAGGACTTTGGCCCAACTCTTTCTTTTTTTTATCACATACATTCCATCACAAACAAAATTACATATCGCTTAAAGTTACTTTTCCAGTCAATTAACTGCTTTAGTTTTTCAGTAAGAAAAAGGACTGTCACACAACTATTACTGCCAATTCTTGATTACAGTGACATAATTGATCAGAACACTACAGCCACTAATCAGCAGCCACTTAGTGCTATATACGTAACAGAATGTGCAGGTTTGTTCAATGCTGTTATTTCAGAACTCATCATTGTCAGTTGCATCAACAACTGTCCTGGGTCACTCCATCCTCCCGACGACAATTTCATTGGTTATCATTATTTATATGCATTAATCTTAGTTTTCTGGAATACTGAAAACAAATAATTCCTTTTAGCTCTTCTTATAGTTTAAGACATACAACACAAGTGTTTTTTGTTGTGCCTTGAATTCATAAGGATATTGGAAAATTTTCATTTAGATTTAAGGCACCTTCCGACTGGACCAATCTTCCAAGTTCCATCCTCGATCCGTTCCATGACTTCTGCTTATGTGTTTAAAAATAGCCGCAGTCTCCTGAGTTAGGCAAGTGGGCAGAAGCGTTTTCTAGGTGATCCAGTCATTCTCTGAATCTGGCAGCACTGACTTTAGCTTAGCTTAGCATAGTTGCTGTAATCTGGCGGTTCCAATTAGCAACACTTGGTGAAAGTGAACTAATTAACTCGAGATTTTTTCCAATTATGTTTCATGACCCGCACATTCTGATCGAGTACAAATGAGAAGCCGATTTCACATCAAAGAACTGACTAGGCGGCATTTCATAAGGGAACTATGTACATGCCACGGAAATGCAGGCAAATCATTGGCAAAGCATCGCGGATAGTCGCAAAGGCAGCACGCATGCACAGCATCCGGTGGCAACCTTGTTTACAGAAGTTGGGAATGCTGCGCATGCGTGCTGCCTTTGCTGCTATCCACAGTGCGTCGCCTATGATTCGCCTGTACTTCCGCGGCATATAGCTCCCCTATTGAATGCTGCCTAGTCAGTCCTTTGATGTGAAATTAGCTTCTCGTTTGTACTCGATCAGAATGTGCGGGTCACGAAATGTAATTGGAAAAAAAATCTTGAGTTAATTAGCTCACTTTCGACAATAGGTGCTAGTTGGATACGGCAGATTACAGCAACTATGCAAAGCTAAGCTAAAGTCAGTGCTGCCAGATTCAGAGAATGACTGGGTCAGTTGGAAAACGCTTCTGCCCACTTGTCCAACTCAGGGGTCTGTGGGGGGAGGATAAATGTCACCCAGAGGTGGCATGCCTTTAAAGGAACACAGTCCTGATTCTTATTTTCCAACAATCCTGTAAGTAACAAGACATTCAGCGAGTGTGTGAAACTATCTGGTTATCTGAGCACCTACAGAGCTTTGTTGGAGGCTTTAACTACTGGCAGCAGCCTCAGAAGCGCCTCCTCTGAAGCAGAGTATTTCTTCAGGTCAAAGACATCCAGATCTTCTGATGACAGTAAGATGAAAACCAAAGCTGCCCACTGAGCAGGAGACAGTTCATCTGTGGAGAGACGTCCTGATCTCAGGGACTGTTGGATCTCCTCCACCAGAGAAGCATCATTCAGTTCATTCAGACAGTGGAACAGATTGATGCTTCTCTCTGCAGACAGATTCTCACTGAGCTTCTCCTTGATGTACTCAACTGTCTTCTGATTGGTCTGTAAGCAAACGTCTGATTTCATTAGCAGGTCTTTCAGTTTATCCTGATTGGTCTGCAGAGAAAGACCCAGGAGGAAACGGAGGAACAAGTCCAGGTGGCCACTTGGACTCTGTAAGGCCTTGTCGATGGAAATCTTGTGGAGCTTCATCGCAGAGGTTTTACTTAAAAGTGATTGAAGGTTTTTCAGTGACAGTTTTGGGAAAGACATCACATTTCTGTTGCTGTTAATAAGTGACATCCTCACATAAACAGCAGCCAGAAACTCCTGAACGGTCAGATGGACAAAGCTGAACATCTTGTCTCTCTCTTTCCTTCCACGCTCTTCTCTGAAGATCTCCGTGAACACTCCCGAGCACACCGAGGCTTCTCTGAAGTCAATGCCGCTCTCTCTCAGATCTCTCTCGTAGAAGACCAGGTTGCCCTTCTCCAGCTGCTGAAAAGCCAGTTTAGCCAGCGACTGGATGTACTGGATGCACCTCTCTGGACCGTACTTGTCTTTTGTCCGGTCGATGTGAAACACCAGGAACTCTGTGTACATCTCAGTCAGGGTCTTGGGCAGCTCTCCTCCCTCTCTGCTTTCCAGCACGTCCTCCAGAACGGTAGCAGTGATCCAGCAGAAGACCGGGATGTGGCACATGATGTGGAGGCTTCCTGATGTCTTGATGTGGGAGATGATTCTGTTGGCCTGCTCTTCATCTCTGAACCTCTTCCTGAAGTACTCCTCCTTCTGAGGGTCGGTGAAGCCTCTGACTTCAGTCGTACAGCTGACCAACTGTCGAGGGATCTGATTGGCTGCTGCAGGTCGTGTGGTTATCCAGATGCGAGCAGAGCGTAGCAGCTTTCCACTGATGAGGTTCCTCAGCAGGACATCGACTGTAGTTGACTTTGTTACATCAACAGAGCGAATGTGGTCAGCATGAAGGTCCAGATGAAGGCGGCTCTCATCCAGTCCATCGAACACAAACACAAGCTTGAATTTGCTCTTGTCATAGTTGCTGTTTCCTGATGACTGCAGAGTTGTAAAGATGTAATTAAGAGCCTCATCTTTGATGTCTAAAGTTTCTGGGATGCATTCATGAATGAGCTCTGCCAAACTCAACTGTTCTCCTCTCAGTGGGTTCAGCTGTCTGAAGCTAAAGGGGAAAAGAAGATGGACCTCTTGATTGGATCTTTGTTCAGCCCAGTCCAACACAAACTTTTGGACCAGGAATGTTTTTCCAATTCCTGCGATCCCATTGGTCAGAACTGTTTTTATGGGTCTGTACTCTCCAGAAGGATGCTTGAACATGTCACTGGGTTTTACTGGTTTCTCTGCTTCTGCTGGCTTCCTCCCTCTCTCAATCTGTCGGACCTCATGCTGTGTGTTGATGTGTACGTCACACCCAGCTGTGATGTACAGCTCCGTGTAGATATCAACCAGACGTGGCTGATCTTCTGCCCAGCCTTCTTGTGCACACATGAACTTGTCCTGGAAGTTTGACTGAAGCATCTGTTGGTAAAATGTGATTGGTTGTGGCTCAGGAACTGGAACCATCAAACCTGTGTTGAAAAGGAAGAACAACATGTTGGTATGAAATCTACATGTATGAGGTATGTTCTTTTTAGATGTAGTACACATAAGTACAACTTAGTCAGGGTTTCCACTCTTTTCTAGAAGTTGTTTTACAGGACTTTTCCAGCTGCTACAGTACAATTCAAGTTATCACAACATAGACTAATACACTGCCTGGCAAAAAAAAAAGTCGCCACCTGGATTTAACTAAGCAAATAGGTACGAGCCTCCTATTGGATAATTACTGCATGAGCGATTATCTTTCAGCTGCAACAAGTTATTTAACCCCAACTGGTGCAATGAGTTGCTTCTCATTTCCTAAACAACCATGTGGAAAGACACATCCGTGGTCTTGGAAAAGATGTTAGTCTGTCTGAGAAGGGTCAGATCATTGGCATCAAGAGGTGAAAACATCTAAGGAGATGCAGAAACTACTAAAACTGGTTCAGAACAGTCCAACGCATTATGAAAAACTGGAAGGATAGTGGACCATCGTCTTCCAGGAAGAAATGTGGCCGGAAAGGCAGATGAAGTGATGCAGCATCATGCCTAGTGCTACTGTATGAGCCTGTGGGGGCAGTGTGATGATCTGGGGTTGCTGCAGTTGCTCAGGTCCAGGTTCAGCAACAGTATGAGCTCAGATAATGAGGTCAGCTGATACCTGAATATACTGAATGAGCAGGTTATTCCATCAATGGATGTTTCTTTCCTGATGGCACGGCCATATTCCAAGATGACCGTGCCAGAATTTACCGGGCTCAGATTGTGAAAGATGGTTCAGGGATCATCAGACATCATTTTCACACATGGATTGGCCCCCACAGAGTCCAGACCTGAACCCCATTGAGAATCTTTGGGATGTGCTGTGGTCAGACTCTACAATCATCATCAAGATCTTGGTGAAAAATTGATGCAACAGGATGCAAATAAATCTGGTGACATTGCAGAAGCTTCTGGAAACAGCGAATGCTGCCGCAATCAAAGCTAAAGGCTCCAACCAAATGTTAAATGTTTGACCTTTTTTTTGTTGGAGACTTTTTTTTTTGGGCCGGGCAGTGTATCTTCCACCACAAGCTTTTGGAGAAGTGCTCTACAACTGTAGATTGTATTTTTTTCTGCAATGAAGTAAAGACGAAGAAAAGACGAAGCAGAGAAAAAACAGAGGCAAAGTGGAGGCGAAGCAGAGATGAAGCGAAGATGAAACGACAACGAAGCTGCGATGGATCGCAACGAAAGGGCGACGAAACGCCGACGAAGCAGCGATGAAGCAGCAATGTAACACGATGAATTTCTGACAAAACAATGACGAAATTGCAAGTTAGCGGCGACAAAGCAAAGACGAAAGGGTGTCGATGCGGCGATGAAGCAAAGACAAAGGGGTGTTAATGCGGCGACAATGAAACTATGACGTAGCAGCGATGAAATAAAGAAGGGGTGTCAATGCAGCAACAAAACTGCGACGTAGCGGCGATGAAGGAAAGACGAAGTGGCGTTAAAGCAGTGTTGAAGCAGCGACAAAGTGGTGAAGAATTTGTGACGAAGTGGCGATGAAACGGTGACAAAACTGTGATGAAACGGTGACGAAACAGTGACGAAACGGCAACGTAGCGACGAAGGAAAGACGAAATGGCGTCAATGGAAAGACGAAGCAGCGTTGAAGCAGCGTTGAAGTGGCGACGAGAGCAAGGAAAAATCATTTTCCAGGACAACTCAAGCTTTTCCAGGACATTTTACTCTTTTTTTGTCATTTTCCATGTGTTTTCCATGACTGGAAAAATGTTCAATCATTTTCCAGGTTTTCCAGGATGCGTGGGAACCCTGTTAGTTACATAATATTGCTGAACCTGACAAGAGTGATGAGAGAAGATTAAGAAAAGAAAGGATAAGGAGTGGACAAAAAAGAAAAAGACACTATAAAAAGGAAAGAAAGAATGATACACCAAACAGCCAACTGCAGCAGAAACATAACAGAGAACATCCCATAGTCATTGATGGAAAACAAAGCTCATAATTATCAGAAGCACCTACGGGAGACAGAAAAGTTGAGAACAACCAAAGTTATAACAGCAACCATAATGTAGCAAGGTATGCAAGGAGGGCCCGGCCAGGATTGATCCCCAGACTCCTGGGTGAGGGTCACAATCGCTTACCAGTCAGCCAAAGGGACATCTATGTGGCCAAGAAGCCAGGGCGCATGATCAATCAAAAGCATTGTAACAGGACCCACACTGTCACAAGAGCATGAAAATCACACTTAGAACTATGAACAACAAAATAAATTCAAAGCTAGGGTTGGCGCTAGCACTGCAACACACTGCAAAACACTCGCCCAAAACCACGCCTTCAGAGCACAGGTATGTGCGAGCAGGTTGGCGAAGATAACCGATAACAGCTGAGTTAGCTAGCTAGTAAACTGCTAATGAACCCAATACTATCCAGCTGAAGCCCTTGACGTGACAGAAGCCTCTGGCTTGACAGAAGTGATGTACAATCTTTACCGGAAGTTATCATGTCCAAAGTCGGTCCTTAAGGGCCGCTGTCCTGACGGTTTTCCACGCCTCCTTGCACCAGCACAGCTGACTCAAATTCAATTAATCTAAAAGCCTATGAAGATAAGATAAGATAAGAAAATCTTTATTGTCCCCGAGGGGCAATTTGTTTTGCAGCTGTAGTCCATACATACACAAAAATGAGCAAACAACAAGAAAAAAAAAAAAAAAAAAAAAAAAAAAAACATACTAACTTGTGGATTACATTACATCATGGACAGTGAGATACAGATATGTACACATACATATGTATATATATGTACACCTACATATACATACACATTCATGTACATAAAAAGTAAGAATAAATACATTAAACACTATAATTATCTGAGAGTTATTTTAAAAAAAAAGCCCCAACAACACAATATATATAACAGCATCAGCGCCTAAAACCTATTTAAAAAACCAACAGCTGATGGGACGAATGACCTCAAGTATCTATTAGATTTGGCCTTCCTAGCATAAGAAAATCTCCTCCCTGTTGGTAAGAGTCTAAACTCTGCGTGTAGGGGGTGCCGTGGGTCCTCCAGGATAGTTTTTGCCTTCTTAGCGGCTCTTATTTGAAAGACATGGTTAAGATCAATCAATTCTGTGCCAACAATCTTCCTGCAAAGCTTGACGACATTTCCCAGCCTGTTTTTGTTCGCAATGCTAAGGTTACCAAACCAGCAGATCATTGCAAAAGTCAAAATGGACTCAATAAAACATGAATAGAACATTTTTAAAAGAGATTTGTCAACATTAAATCCTCTTAACTTCCTTAGGAAGAACAATCTCTGATTGGCCTTTTTGCAAATCGCATCAGTATTCGCATCAAAGGTCAGTTTCTTATCAAGGATAATTCCTAGATATTTGTACTCCGTCACAGTCTCCACAGCTGTTCCATTGATCAACGTTGGTACAGTGGGAGGTGGATTTCTGCGAAAGTCAATTAGCATTTCTTTCGTCTTGGACACATTGAGATGCAAGTAGGAGTCATTGCACCATTGAACAAATTTGTCCAAGACAGGGCCATGGCCCACCTCATGGTCCTGCAGAAGGCTGACTATAACAGAGTCGTCTGCAAATTTCACAATGACCCTTGACTCAAGTTGGCACTGACAATCATTAGTATAAAGCATAAACAGTAGGGGTGACAACACACACCCTTGAGGTGAACCTGTTGAACACAACAGTGGGCTAGATAAAGTGTCATTAACACGGGTTCTCTGTGCCCTGGCCGTTAAAAAATCGACTAACCAGCACACAGTGCCAGAGTCGAAAACGGACATTTCAAGAAGCCTCTGAGCTAAAATATGAGGCTGCATACAATTGAAGGCTGATGCAAAATCAATAAAGCACAAACGTGCATGAGTTTTTTGGCCCTCCAAATGTCCAACAACAAGATTCAACAGTGTAGCAATGGCATCATCTACCCCCTTCCTCGGCTGATAAGCAAATTGGAAAGGGTCAATTATGGTCTGGGACATATTCAGTATATGACTTTTCACGATACGCTCAAAAGCTTTCATCACTAGCGATGTGAGCGCCACAGGGCGGTAATCATTCAACACCTTTGGGGATTTGACCTTCGCGACTGGCACCACAATGGATTCTTTCCATAATGCAGGAACCCTTTCCTGGGATAAGGAAAGCTGGAAAATAAATGTAAAAATTCCACTCAAAGCTGAGGCACAATTTTTTAATAGCCGACCACTGATACAGTCAGGTCCCTGACATTTCCTAACATTTGTATGCTGGAATATCCTGCAGACTTCCATTTCATTAACATGAATCTGGCTGCCCTCTGATGCAACCCTAAATTTGGCCAATTCATCAGAAAAATCATGAGTATCAAATCTCAAATAAAACTTGTTTAGCTCATCTGCAAGGACTGAGTCAGTTTTATCAAAGTTAGACACACTTTTTTTATTTTCCTGAATGCCCACCATGGTTTTGATTCCACGCCAAGCACAGCGAGAATCACCACTTCTCAGTTCATTCTCTACTTTATCTTTAAATCTAATTTTTGCCTGCTTTACCTCTTTTTTCACCAGCTTTTGGGCATCCCTGTACTGAGTCATGTTTCCCTGGTGAAAGGCAAGCTTCTTCTGATTTAAAGCAGACTTGAGTGATTTACTGACCCAGGGCTTGTTATTAGGGTACAGTGTAATAGTCTTTCGAGGTATGATCATGTTCTCACAGAATGTGATATAGCTTGATACAGTAGAAGTCAGTTCGTCTAAGTCTGCACATGAGTCCTTGAAAACTTCCCAGTCAGTAGAGGAGAAACAGCCATTCAGTTCATGGATAGCACCCTCTGTCCATACAGCAACTTCTTTGCGTTCGACTTTCCCTCTTTTGAGGGCTGGCCGATAGACCGGGGCAAGGAAGACACAATTATGGTCTGAAGAGCCTAACGGCTCAAGTGCATAGGATTTATATGCTGCCTTAATAGTACCATAGCACATGTCCAGTACTTTTCCATGCCTTGTTGGGCATTTTACATACTGGAAATAGTGAGCAAGGGACCTCTTAAGGCAACAAGAGTTAAAATCTCCAAGTAAAAAGTGTGGAGCATCAGGGGAAATGCTTTGCAACTCATGAACAAGATTGACAACAGCAGATGTTGCATTCACCATGTTTGCCCGTGGATGAATATATACCACTGTCATGAATATTTGTGGAATTTCACGGGGCAGGTAGAAGGGGCGAAAAGAAACAGATACAAATTCAATGTCAGGGCTGCAAAGAGCTTTCCTTACAATGATATTCTTGCACCAAAGCGAATTTACATATAAACACACGCCCCCTCCGTGTGATTTGCCAGTCATCTGTGCATCACGGTCCAGCCGGATAGGCTGACCAAAGCCATCAATTGCATAGTCTTGGCTGAGATCACGATCTGTAAGCCAGGTCTCCGTCAACGCGATAACGCACGTGTTTTTGAACTCTGGCGTGTACTTCACGCGAGCTTGCAGCTCGTCTATTTTGTTCCTCAGTGACTGCGTATTCCCGAATACAACAGAGGGAAGTGGCAGGCGGCACAAACCGAGGCTGCGTAACCTCCGTCGCAGTCCTCCTCTCCTGCCTCTTTTCCTTTTACGCACTGCTGTCCCCCAGTCGCTGCTGTTGGGTTTGTGTAGCCGCGCAAGTTCTCCTCCTCTCCGACGCTTCCTCTGTCCTTTCGTCGTCTGCTGCTCCGAGCCAGTCTGTGTCTGCCTACGAATCTCCAGCGGAACGCCGACGGGAGGAGACCCAGCATGTGAATTGCTGCATCGGATAAGGAAGTCCCGACTGTACTGGCGTCTGTGAGGGCTCCCAGTTTGACAGTCCATGACAGTCCCCAGGACTGAGTACATAAGCAGAACTCCCGCAAGATCCATGTCGAATAAATCCACCAGATTAAAAAACAGTTAGTAAAACATTCTCACGACAATGGGTTAAAAAACTGACAAGAGGAGACGTTAAAAAGACCAAACTTCACACTCGCCTACTGCTGCCTGTCGCCACACATGGCAGCGCCATGACCAGGTCTAACCATGTCAGGACTCAACACCGTCCGGGGCAACCTGAATATGAGTCAGGTGTGTGTTTGAAAAGGGAGACATGGAAAACCTGGAAGACTGTGGCCCTCGAGGACCAGAGCTGGACACCCCTGGCTTAATGCAACAATCGTGGAACATAGGGGATTATCACGCTTTCGGTTTCCGGAAGTTGAAACATCTGAAGCTTCCTCTTCCGGGCCAGGAATGGCTCAATGTTGCTGCTCTGTTCCATTGTGTACATCTAATAAACATCGCCAGCCGTACCTAAGTTTTCATGGATTCCCGACTGAAAAGACACTAAGGAAGAAGTGGATGAAAGCGATTTGTCGGAGTGAAGGACCGAAATTTAAAATAAAACAAGGTTGCGCGTATGTCTGTAGTCGGCACTTCAATGATGCAGACTACACTACAGCTAGCGTTAGCAAGCTCGCGTTAGCTGACGTTACCAACTTTTCGCTTGTGAAAACACACAAACATCTGAAAATCGGGTCTGTACCCCCCCCCCCCCCCCCCCCCGTTTCCAGTGGAACAACTGGGGACTGCCAAAATAAGGAGACGCTTTCAGATGCTTGTGTGTTTTCAGCCGCACTAAGTTAGGCACGTCATCGAGCTGGCTAATGCTAGCCTGCCAACACGACTGTGCAGACTGCCGGCTACAAACAAACGTGTGTCGTTTTATTATAAAGTTCGGTCCTTCACCGCGCGAATCGGTCGTTTTAATCCACTTCTTCCTTAGCATCACTTCAGTCTGGAATGAAAACTTGGCATTGGCGTTTATCCGATTAACAAAGTTTAACAGAGTAGTAGCTGACGGACTACTGTTAGCAGGTTAGCATTAGCCAGCTCGATAACGTGCCTAACTTTGTGCGGCTGAAAACACACAATCATCTGAAAGCGTCTCCTTTCTTGGCAGTCCCCAGTTGTTCCACTGGAAACGGGGGGGTACAGACCCGATTTTCAGATGTTTGTGTTTTAAGACGCACAATGTTAAGCACATCAGTAAACGCTAGCTGGCTAATGCTAGCATGCTGTGAAGTGCCGGTGTTGTGCCCCACCGGCGACAAACAAACGTGTGTTTTATTATAAAGTTCGGCCCTTCACCGCGGCGAATCGATCGCTTTGATCCAGCTTTTGATCCAGTATCACTTCAGTCTGGAATGAAAACTTAAGTATGTTTGGAGTTTATCCGATTTAAACAGTATAACAGAGCAGGAACGGCTGTCGTTAACATGGCCCGGAAGAGGAAGTGCCCAAAATACCGGGAACTTCCGGTAAGCATGATAATCCCCTATTCTCCACACTAGGCCACGTTCGCTGAAGGTCGCTGCAACCTCCCATCAACTTTTGAGGAACATTCTCTGGACGTCCCCTAAAGGTTATATGATGTAACCATTAGGGGATGTTTAGGTAACGTTCGCGGAATGTTCCTTTGAAGTCACTCCTGTGGTACCAATAGGGAACGTTCCCGGAACATTGCCTGAAGGTCATTGTTTGTTGAGATTGACCAAACAGGAAATTTGAGTCTAATTCCTCATGAAAATCCAGACTGCAAGATTGCAAGATTTATAAAGTAAAAAGTCACAAAAGGACCTCCGTGCCCATGTATATCATTTCTATATATTAAATGAAAAGAAATGATAATATAGACGATGAAACCAACTGTTTGGTCTACGTCCGCAAGCCAGATTTTTCTGTCACGTCAGAGGCTTCCGCTCCGGGGCTGCAGCTGGATAGTACTCAATGAACCACATTTCTAAAAGCATTAATTCACTCACCTCCAACTACTTCCGCGGCGTCCACACTCCAAACCTTAACCCCGTGTTCGCACCGGACGCGAATAAAATTATTCGCGCGAATGAATTACATGTTAAGTCAATGTACAGGCGCGAATTGACGCGCCTTTGCTTGGCGCGGCGCGTTTGACGCGAATTCGCGGCGCGATGAGCCCAAAACGCGCGTCTAACTCGCGCGAATAAGGCGTTTTACTCGCGCGAATGAGGCATTTTACTCGCGCGAATGAGGCGTCTTATTCGCGCGAATAGAGCGTATTTTGCCTATTCGCTCGAGTTAAAAAAATTGAACTCGAGCGTTTTTGACGCGCGAATGAAGCGTTTTATTCGCGCGTACAATACGCTCCATTCGCGTGAAAAAAATGCCTGAATGAAGCGAGTAAACTTCCAGCATTCGCGCGTTGAAATCTAGGTGCGTACGCGAATGGAGGCGTCCGGTGTGAACACGGGGTAATGCCTCCACGACTTTATCCTTATCCGTTTTGTATGTTTGTTTGTTTGTTTTTGGCAAAGCATCAGTTAGCAGTCTGTTAGCCATGTTTGTTTACACTGAGTGGTGATGCACAGACCGGGGATTGGGGAGTGACAGCGACGAGACGAAACGTAAAGGTATTGATTTGTTCTTTCTATATATGGAAGGGCCATCCAGTATAACAAAAAGTGTTTCTGAACACGATTACCAACTCCGGCTTCAGGAAGCTTTTTGTGTAGACACCCACCAGAGAAGTGACGGTGTCAGCATGCAGAATGAAAGTGTTCTAAGTGCAAATACGACCACATCTAAAGGGTCGGAGGAAGACAACGAGGCCCCGAGGCCCGGGCCACCAGCAGCAACCCCAGGGCATGAATCCCAGCCATCACAACACAGAGACAGACATGCCTCCACCCAGAAGGCGGCAGAGGAAGGCCCATACCAGAGCCCCCCACAGCCATGGGGCACAGGCCCAAGCGGGTCCACACTTTCGTCACAGTGAAGTGGGGGTAACTGAAATTCTGTCTTTTGAGGCTTTCTTACATACCAATAATCTAGAAGTTTTACCTTCAGTTGGAGGAAGATGAGCCGAGGTCAGAGCGGAAGATCTTTTCTCTGAAATCTTTTCATCATCCCTGAAATCTACTGAGAGGGAACATCGGTTTGAACAGCAATGCTTTCTGAGAGCTCTGAGTCTGCAGGAACATCATGGTTTTCTTCCCGTTACTGACCTTCTGCTTCGGAGCTGCAGGCAGATAACCTCTGCAGCAGGTCGTTCCTGTTGATCCTCTCCAGAACCTTCCTGGTCACCTCTACAGCTCCAGAAAGTCTGTAGGTGTGCACCATCAGATCCACGGTGTCCCACCTGTTTGCCGGCTGCAGTTGGCTCCTCTTGATGCTTTGGAGGTTGTGGAAGCTGTCAACCTGCTGCAGGAACCACTTAAATCTAATGAACTCTTCATCTCCCAGATCATCCAGAGTGTTTAAGAGGTCCTCCGCTGTCATCACGACTCCCTGATAAAGTGATAAAAGTCATCCTGTAACCTGTTTAACTGAGTCAAGCACAACTGAATACCTTTGTAAACAACCGTAGAAATGCATTCAGGTTATTTTGGAAGACATATTGACTGGTTTATGAATAAGTGTTGAACAAATAAGTTTTTTTTTATCAGATTCTTGTAATTTCTTTCTATATTTGATTTGACATTTATCCAATTCTTACTCCAAAACTTCCAGCTTAGTGATGTATTCACTTTCTCCAGGTCCGACCGGAGATTTTCTCTAGAAATAAAGACAAAATTTGAGAATACTTCCTGAAAAGTTCTTAAAGAGGGGCCATGCAGTGAGGACTGAAGATCTTTGTACAAGAGAAAGTAATTGTGGCAAGGTACACAACAGAGGGCCCAGGCGGGATTCGATCCCACTGACTCCGGGGTGAGAGTCATGCACTTGCCAGTCAGCCGAAGGGAAATCCCTGTGGCAAAGTAGCCAGGGCGCATGATCAATCGGAGGCATAGTGACAGGATCCTACACTGTCACATAAACAACCACTTAATGAACACGTGGGACAACACAGGTGAGACAGATCAGCAGCCTGTACTACGAAGCCGGATGAACATAGCCAGGATTTCTCTCTGTTACCTGGGTTGACTTAACCAGACATAAACGGTACTACAAAGCTGGTTATCAACTCAGTATCTCAACCCAGGGTTTTCCAATCTTGATAAGTGCACGCTCACATAAAAGGGGTGGAGTTTGAAGCATCTGACCAATCGCAGACATGGAGAAACAGAGTGACATGTTTCACCATGGAGGAGCAGACAATGATACTAAATGCGGCAAGGTACACAACAGAGGACCCAGGCGGGATTCAATCCCCAGCCTCCCGGGTGATAGTCGTGCATGCTAACCATTCAGCCAAAGGGACATCCTCATGGCCAAGTAGCCAGGACTCATGATCACTCGGAAGCGTAGTGACAAGACCGCCAACTGCCACATGAAGAAATATGAAGAATTCAGGAACATCATTCAGGCCACAAGCAACACAGTCGCCGCAGCAACAGAAGGAAGGAATGCTGGCAGAAAATGTCTGACTCTGATAATGCATAAGTCCGTGCAACTGTACAATCATGGAACAGTATCGGACCCTGATCACTTCGGCCCAATTCCAATTCCTCTTTTCATCCCTACCCCGAGCCCTTCCCTTTGGCCCCAGCACATGAAACGGAGTTTCAAGTGTTACGGATTAAATCATCATCAGAAATGGGACAACACTTCGAAATCCTCATGCGTCACCAATAGGGGATTATCACGCTTACCGGAACTTCCCGGATTTTGGACACTTCCTCTTCCGGGCCATGTTAACGACAGCCGTTCCTGCTCTGTTATACTGTTTAAATCGGATAAACTCCAAACATATTTAAGTTTTCATTCTAGACTGAAGTGATACTGGATCAAAAGCTGGATCAAAGCGATCGATTCGCCGCGGTGAAGGGCCGAACTTTATAATAAAACACACGTTTGTTTGTCGCCGGTGGGGCACAACACCGGCACTTCACAGCATGCTAGCATTAGCCAGCTAGCGTTTACTGACGTGCTTAACATTGTGCGTCTTAAAACACACAAACATCTGAAAATCGGGTCTGTACCCCCCGTTTCCAGTGGAACAACTGGGGACTGCCAAGAAAGGAGACGCTTTCAGATGCTTGTGTGTTTTCAGCCGCACAAAGTTAGACACGTCATCAAGCTGGCTAATGCTAACCTGCTAACAGTAGTCTGCCAGCTACTACTCTGTTAAACTTTGTAAATCGATAAACGCCAATGCCAAGTTTTCCTTCCAGACTGAAGTGATACTAAGGAAGAAGTGGATCAAAATGACCGATTCGCCGCGGTTAAGGACTGAACTTTATAATAAAACGACACACGTTTGTTTGTGGCCGGCAGTCTGCACAGTCGTGTTAGCAGGTTAGCATTAGCCAGCTCGATAACGTGCCTAACTTTGTGCGGCTGAAAACACACAAGCATCTGAAAGCGTCTCCTTTCTTGGCAGTCCCCAGTTGTTCCACTGGAAACGGGGGGGTACAGACCCGATTTTCAGATGTTTGTATGTTTTAAGACGCACAATGTTAAGCACGTCAGTAAACGCTAGCTGGCTAATGCTAGCATGCTGTGAAGGGCCGGTGTCGTGCCCCACCGGCGACAAACAAACTTGTGTTTTATCATAAAGTTCGGCCCTTCACCGCGGCGAATCGATCGCTTTGATCCAGCTTTTGATCCAGTATCACTTCGGTCTGGAATGAAAACTTAAGTATGTTTGGAGTTTATCCGATTTAAACAGTATAACAGAGCAGGAACGGCTGTCGTTAACATGGCCTGGAAGAGGAAGTGTCCAAATACCGGGAAGTTCAGGTAAGCGTGATAATCCCCTATAGTCGTCCGTTGGGCTGTAAACTAACATCACGGCTGTTTCCAGAAGAGTTTGCAATGTCGTCTGCAGCATTTAATTGTCAATAAAGTTTTGTTGAAAAAGAAAAAAGCCTCATGCAGCAGCAATAATCCCCCTTTCCTGGGTGACTGGATTATTTCTTTGGCTTTTGGCCGAAAAAATGAAAGGAAAAGAAGACGCCTTCGACCCAAACTTGCTGTTAATGTGACCTTTCAGACATGATCAGTTGCATGTAATTTTATAAAACTAGCAACTTTGTTCATCCAGAATATTCATCTCGTCTTCTGTGTGATACTTCTTGACTTTTTTTTTCTTTTTTAAAGACAAATGGTTTCAGCTTGTTCTTACCTTGACAGTTTCGGCTGTCACTTCAGCCTTCATCAGAAGTGGTCGGACTTCCTGGTGTGACGTGTCTATGTAGACAGCTGACCGGGAATTCCGACGTGACGTGTCAGGAGAACAGCTGACCGGGCACGGCAACTTACAATGAAGTGCTCGTGCCCGGTCTCGTCTGTCCTCCTCCGGCCCCCCGCTGCTGGTGACTGATGATGGAGTCCCAGGTGTGTGGGAGCTGGTATGCCCCCTCGTCCCTGTTTATGCTGTTCGTTTCTCGTCGCCGTATTTCAATTGCCTCCTTTATCCATCTCTTGAATTTATTGGTTTCCGTGGTGATGATTTTGCTACTGTCCCAGTCCATGATGTGGTTATTTCTTCTGCAATGATCCGTTATTCTGAGCACCCCATCGCACACAAACTCTCTGTAATCAGAACACTGTACAACCGCACCAGCATCATAACAGATCAGATTAAAAGACAGGAGGAAGAGGAACACATAGAACAAGCACTCATTCACTGCCAGTACCCCAGATGGACAATAAACAAAGGAAAACAACAAGCCAAAAACAGCGAAACAAGGCGAAAGGACCGGAAGGGAAGAAAAAAACAAACACGCGACACCAACAAGAGAGAAATAATCATGCTGCCATACATTGGAGGAATTACAGAACCCATACAACGGACCATGAAAAAGCACCAGATAAACACAGCCATAAAACCCCACAAAAAACTAAGACAACAACTCGTCCATCCAAAGGACACAATAACGCCAGACAAGAAATGCAACGTCATCTACGAAATCCCCCTGCAAATCGTGCAATAAAACATATATAGGAGAGACCGGACGGACATTCATAACACGAAAATCAGAACACCGAAAAGAGTGCGACAAAGAAATGAAAGAAAAATTCACAAGGACGAAAAAACAAACAGCAGAACAAGAAAATAAGAAATCAGCTA